>JAPQWS010000057.1:6600000-7183303 GCA_028651295.1 Catharanthus roseus
AATTTTGAAAAATTCGTGATGATTAGCACACGAATTCAGGCTGAAACGGGAGAGTGGTACTTCGTTTGGTGTATTTATACAACATTAAAAATATTCTGAATTGTTTTGAACAATTTTTTGCAATACTTTTTTTTGGACTTAAATATTTAAAAAATCTTGATGATTAGAACACGAATTCGGGATTAAACTGGAGAGTGATACTTTGTTTTGTGTATTTATAGAACATGAAAAACATTCTGAATTATTTTGAGCAATTTTTTGGAGCACTTTTTTCCGGACCGAAATTTTGAAAAATTCGTGATGATTAGCACACGAATTCAGGCTAAAACGGGGGAGCGATACTACGTTTGGTGTATTTATACAACATGAAAACTATTCTGAATTGTTTTGAACAATTTTTTCCAATACTTTTTTTTGGACCTAAATTTTGAAAAAATCGTGATGATTAGCACATGAATTCGGCTTAAACGGGAGAGTGATACTTCGTTTGCTGTATTTATACAACATGAGAAACATTTAGAATCGTTTTCAGCAATTTTTTGGAGAACTTTTTTCCGAACCGAAATTTTGAAAAATTCGTGATGATTAGCCCACGAATTCAGGCTGAAACGGGAGTGTGGTACTTCGTTTGGTGAATTTATACCACATGAAAAATATTCTGAATTGTTTTGAATAATTTTTTGCAATACTTTTTTTCGGACCTAAATTTTCAAAAAATCGTGATGATTGGCACACGAATTCGGGCTTAAACTGGAGAGTGATACTTCGTTTGGTGTATTTATAGAACATGAAAAACATTTTGAATTGTTTAAGGAATTTTTTGGATAACTTTTTTCGGGACCAAAATTTTGAAAAAAATGTGATGATTAGCACACGAATTCAGGCTGAAACGGGAGAGTGGTACTTCGTTTGGCGCATTTATAGAACATTAAAAACATTATGAATTGTTTTGTGCAATTTTTTGGATAACTTTTTTTCCGGACCGAAATTTTGAAAAAATCGTGATTATAGGACAAAAATTCGCGCTTAAATAGGAGAGTGATTCTTCGTTTGGTGTATTTATAGAACATGAAAAACATTTTGAATTGTTTTGAGCAATTTTTTGGAGAACTTTTTTCCGGACCGAAATTTTTAAAAAATAATGATGAATAGCACACGAATTCAGGCTGAAACGGGAGAGTGATCCTTCGTTTGGTGTATTTATAGAACATTAAAAACATTATGAATTGTTTTGAGCAATTTTTTGGAGGAATTTTTTCCGGACGGAAATTTTTGAAAAAATCCCGATGACAGGGACACGAATTTGGGCTTAAACAGGAGAATGATACTTCGTTTGGTGTATTTATAGAATATGAAAAACATTCTGAATTCTTTTGCGCAATTTTTTGGAGAACATTTTTCGGGACCAAAATTTTGAAAAAATCGTGATGATTAGCACACGAATTCAGGCTGAAACGGGAGAGTGATACTTCGTTTGGTGCATTTATAGAACATTAAAAACATTATGAATTGTTTAGAGCAATTTTTTGGAGAACTTTTTTCGGACCGAAATTTAAAAAAAATCGTGATTATAGGACACGAATTCGGGCTTAAACGGGAGAGTGATACTTCGTTTGGTGAATTTATAGAACATGAAAAGCATTCTGAATTGCTTTGAGCAATTTTTTGGAGAACTTTTTTCCGGACCGAAATTTTGAAAAAATAGTGATGATAGGATACGAATTCGGGCTTAAACGGGAGAGTGATACTTCGTTTGCTGTATTTATACAAATGAAAAATATTTAGAATCGTTTTGAGCAATTTTTTGGAGAACTTTTTTCCGGACCGAAATTTTGAAAAATTCGTGATGATTAGCACACGAATTCAGACTAAAACGGGAGGGAGTGATACTTAGGTTGCTGTATTTATACAACATGAAAAATATTCTGAATTGTTTCGAACAATTTTTTCCAATACTTTTTTTCGGACCTAAATTTTAAAAAAATCGTGATGATTAGCACACGAATTCGGCTTAAACAGGAGAGTGACACTTCACTTGCTGTATTTATACAAATGAAAAATATCAATTTTTTGGAGAACTTTTTTTCCGGACCGAAATTTTGAAAAATTCGCGATGATTAACACACAAATTCGGGCTTAAATGGGAGAGTGATACTTCGTTTGCTGTATTTATACAACATGAAAAATATTTAGAATCCTCTTGAACAATTTTTTGGAGAACTTTTTTCCGAACCGAAATTTTGAAAAAATCGTGATGATTAGCACAAGAATTCAGGCTGAAACGGGAGAGTGATACTTCATTTGCTGTATTTATACAAAAGAAAAATATTCTGAATTATTTTGAATAATTTTTTGTAGTACTTTTTTTCGGACCTACATTTTGAAAAAATTGTGATGATTAGCCCACGAATTCGGACTTAAACGAGAGAGTGATACTTCGTTTGGTGTGTTTATACAACATGAAAACATTTGAATTGTTTGAGCAATTTTTTGAGGAACTTTTTTCCGGACCGAAATTTTGAAAAATTCGTGATGATTAGCACACAAATTCGGGCTTAAACGGGAGAGTGATACTTCGTTTGCTGTATTTATACAACATGAAAAATATTTAGAATCGTCTAGAGCAATTTTTTGGGGAACTTTTTTCCGAACCGAAATTTTGAGAAAATCGTGATGCTTAGCACACGAATTCAGGCTGAAACGGGAGAGTAATACTTCGTTTGCTGTATTTATACAAATGAAAAATATTCTGAATTGTTTTGAACAATTTTTTGCAATACATTTTTTCGGACCTAAATTTTTAAAAAATCGTGATGACTAGCATACGAATTCGGGCTTAAACTGGAGAGTGATACTTCGTTTGGTGTATTTATAGAACATGAAAAACATTATGAATTGTTTTGAGCAATTTTTTTGAGATCTTTTTTCCGGACCGAAAGTTTGAAAAATTCGTGATGATTAGCACACAAATTGGGGTTTAAACGGGATAGTGACACTTCGTTTGCTTTATTTATACAACATGAAAAATATTTAGAATCGTCTTGAGCAATTTTTTGGAGAAATTTTTTCCAAACCGAAATTTTGAAAAAATCGTGATTATAGGACACGAATTCGGGCTTAAATGGGAGAGTGATACTTCGTTTGGTGTATTTATAGAACATGAAAAACATTCTGAATTGTTTTGAGCAATTTTTGGGAGAACTTTTTTCAGGACCGAAATTTAGAAAAAATCGTGATGATAGGATACAAATTCGGGCTTAAACGGGAGAGTGATACTTCGTTTGCTGTATTTATACAAATGAAGAACATTTAGAATCGCTTTGAGCAATTTTTTGGAGAACTTTTTTCCGGACCGAAATTTTGAAAAATTCGTGATGATTAGCACACGAATTCTGACTGAAACGGGAGAGAGTGATACTTAGTTTGCTGTATTTATACAACATGAAAGACATTTAAAATCCTTTTGAGCAATTTTTTTTAGAAATTTTTTCCGAACCGAAATTTTGAAAAATTCGTGATGGTTATTAGCAAACGAATTCAGGCTGAAACGGGAGAGTGATACTTCGTTTTGTATATTTATACAACATGAAAAATATTCTGAATTGTTTTAAACAAGTTTTTGCAATACTTTTTTTTCATACCTAAATTTTTTAAAAAATTGTGATGATTAGCGCACTGAATTCGAGGCTTAAAGCTGGAGAGTGATACTTCGTTTGTCTGTATTTATACAACATGAAAAACATTTAGAATCGTCTTGAGCAATTTATTGGAGAACTTTTTTTCCTAACCGAAATTTTGAAAAAATTCGTGATGATTAGCACACGAATTCGAGTCGAAACGGGAGAGTGGTACTTCGTTTGGTGTATTTATACAACATTAAAAATATTCTGAATTGTTTTGAACAATTTTTTGCAATACTTTTTTTTGGACTTAAATATTTAAAAAATCTTGATGATTAGAACACGAATTCGGGATTAAACTGGAGAGTGATACTTTGTTTTGTGTATTTATAGAACATGAAAAACATTCTGAATTATTTTGAGCAATTTTTTGGAGCACTTTTTTCCGGACCGAAATTTTGAAAAATTCGTGATGATTAGCACACGAATTCAGGCTAAAACGGGGGAGCGATACTACGTTTGGTGTATTTATACAACATGAAAACTATTCTGAATTGTTTTGAACAATTTTTTCCAATACTTTTTTTTGGACCTAAATTTTGAAAAAATCGTGATGATTAGCACATGAATTCGGCTTAAATGGGAGAGTGATACTTCGTTTGCTGTATTTATACAACATGAGAAACATTTAGAATCGTTTTCAGCAATTTTTTGGAGAACTTTTTTCCGAACCGAAATTTTGAAAAATTCGTGATGATTAGCCCACGAATTCAGGCTGAAACGGGAGTGTGGTACTTCGTTTGGTGAATTTATACCACATGAAAAATATTCTGAATTGTTTTGAATAATTTTTTGCAATACTTTTTTTCGGACCTAAATTTTCAAAAAATCGTGATGATTGGCACACGAATTCGGGCTTAAACTGGAGAGTGATACTTCGTTTGGTGTATTTATAGAACATGAAAAACATTTTGAATTGTTTAAGGAATTTTTTGGATAACTTTTTTCGGGACCAAAATTTTGAAAAAAATGTGATGATTAGCACACGAATTCAGGCTGAAACGGGAGAGTGGTACTTCGTTTGGCGCATTTATAGAACATTAAAAACATTATGAATTGTTTTGTGCAATTTTTTGGATAACTTTTTTTCCGGACCGAAATTTTGAAAAAATCGTGATTATAGGACAAAAATTCGCGCTTAAATAGGAGAGTGATTCTTCGTTTGGTGTATTTATAGAACATGAAAAACATTTTGAATTGTTTTGAGCAATTTTTTGGAGAACTTTTTTCCGGACCGAAATTTTTAAAAAATAATGATGAATAGCACACGAATTCAGGCTGAAACGGGAGAGTGATCCTTCGTTTGGTGTATTTATAGAACATTAAAAACATTATGAATTGTTTTGAGCAATTTTTTGGAGGAATTTTTTCCGGACGGAAATTTTGAAAAAATCCTGATGACAGGACACGAATTTGGGCTTAAACAGGAGAATGATACTTCGTTTGGTGTATTTATAGAATATGAAAAACATTCTGAATTCTTTTGCGCAATTTTTTGGAGAACATTTTTCGGGACCAAAATTTTGAAAAAATCGTGATGATTAGCACACGAATTCAGGCTGAAACGGGAGAGTGATACTTCGTTTGGTGCATTTATAGAACATTAAAAACATTATGAATTGTTTAGAGCAATTTTTTGGAGAACTTTTTTCCGGACCGAAATTTAAAAAAAAATCGTGATTATAGGACACGAATTCGGGCTTAAACGGGAGAGTGATACTTCGTTTGGTGAATTTATAGAACATGAAAAGCATTCTGAATTGCTTTGAGCAATTTTTTGGAGAACTTTTTTCCGGACCGAAATTTTGAAAAAATAGTGATGATAGGATACGAATTCGGGCTTAAACGGGAGAGTGATACTTCGTTTGCTGTATTTATACAAATGAAAAATATTTAGAATCGTTTTGAGCAATTTTTTGGAGAACTTTTTTCCGGACCGAAATTTTGAAAAATTCGTGATGATTAGCACACGAATTCAGACTAAAACGGGAGGGAGTGATACTTAGGTTGCTGTATTTATACAACATGAAAAATATTCTGAATTGTTTCGAACAATTTTTTCCAATACTTTTTTTCGGACCTAAATTTTAAAAAAATCGTGATGATTAGCACACGAATTCGGCTTAAACAGGAGAGTGACACTTCACTTGCTGTATTTATACAAATGAAAAATATCAATTTTTTGGAGAACTTTTTTTCCGGACCGAAATTTTGAAAAATTCGCGATGATTAACACACAAATTTGGGCTTAAACGGGAGAGTGACACTTCGTTTGCTGTATTTATACAACATGAAAAATATTTAGAATCGTGTTGAGCAATTTTTTGGAGAACTTTTTTCCGAACCGAAATTTTGAAAAATTCGTGATGATTAGCACACGAATTCAGGCTGAAACGGGAGAGTGATACTTCGTTTGGTGTATTTATACAACATGAAAAATATTCTGAATTGTTTTGAACAATTTTTTGTAACACTTTTTTTTTTACCTAAATATTTAAAAATCGTGATGATTAGCACACGAATTCGGGCTTAAACTAGAGAGTGATACTTCGTTTTGTGTACTTATAGAACATGAAAAACGTTCAGAATTGTTTTGAGAAATTTTTTGGAGCACTTTTTTCCGGACCGAAATTTTTAAAAATTCGTGATTATTAGCACACAAATTCGGGCTTAAACGTGAGAGTGACACTTCGTTTGCTGTATTTATACAACATGAAAAATATTTAGAATCGTCTTGAGCAATTTTTTGAAGAACTTTTTTCCGAACCGAAATGTTGAAAAATTCGTGATGATTAGCACACGAATTCAGGCTGAAACGGGAGAGTGATACTTCGTTTGGTGAATTTATAGAACATGAAAAGCATTCTGAATTGCTTTGAGCAATTTTTGGAGAACTTTTTTCCGGACCGAAATTTTGAAAAAATAGTGATGATAGGATACGAATTCGGGCTTAAACGGGAGAGTGATACTTCGTTTGCTGTATTTATACAAATGAAAAATATTTAGAATCGTTTTGAGCAATTTTTTGGAGAACTTTTTTCCGGACCGAAATTTTGAAAAATTCGTGATGATTAGCACACGAATTCAGACTAAAACGGGAGGGAGTGATACTTAGGTTGCTGTATTTATACAACATGAAAAATATTCTGAATTGTTTCGAACAATTTTTTCCAATACTTTTTTTCGGACCTAAATTTTAAAAAAATCGTGATGATTAGCACAAGAATTCGGCTTAAACAGGAGAGTGACACTTCGTTTGCTTTATTTATACAAATCAAAAATATCAATTTTTTGGAGAACTTTTTTCCGGACCGAAATTTTGAAAAATTCGTGATGATTAGCACACGAATTCAGGCTGAAACGGGAGAGTGATACTTCGTTTGCTGTATTTATACAAATGAAAAATATTCTGAATTATTTTGAATAATTTTTTGCAGTACTTTTTTTCGGACCTACATTTTGAAAAAATGGTGATGATTAGCCCCCAAATTCGGGCTTAAACGAGAGAGTGATACTTCGTTTGGTGTATTTATACAACATGAAAACATCAGAATTGTTTTGAGTAATTTTTGGGAGAACTTTTTTCCGGACCGAAATTTTGAAAAATTCGTGATGATTGGCACACAAATTCGGGCTTAAACGGGAGAGTGATACTTCGTTTGCTGTATTTATACAAATGAAAAATATTCTGAATTGTTTTGAACAATTTTTTGCAATACTTTTTTTCGGACCTAAATTTTTAAAAAATCGTGATGACTAGCACACGAATTCGGGCTTAAACTGGAGAGTGATACTTCGTTTGGTGTATTTATAGAACATGAAAAACATTCTGAATAATTTTGAGCAATTTTTTGGAGAACTTTTTTCGGGACCAAAATTTTTGAAAAAATCGTGATGATTAGCACACGAATTCAGGCTGAAACGGGAGAGTGATACTTCGTTTGGTGCATTTATAGAACATTAAATACATTATGAATTGTTTTGAGCAATTTTTTGGAGAACTTTTTTCCGGACCGAAATTTTGAAAAAATCGTGATTATAGGACACGAATTCGGGCTTAAACGGGAGAGTGATACTTCGTTTGGTGTATTTATAGAACATGACAAACATTCTGAATTGTTTTGAGCAATTTTTTGGAGAACTTTTTTCAGGACCGAAATTTTGAAAAAATCGTGATGATAGGATACGAATTCGGGCTTAAACGTGAGAGTGATACTTCGTTTGCTGTATTTATACAAATGAAAAACATTTAGAATCGTTTTGAGCAATTTTTTGGAGAACTTTTTTCTTGACCGAAATTTTGAAAAATTCGTGATAATTAGCACACGAATTCAGACTGAAATGGGAGGGAGTGATACTTAGTTTGCTGTATTTATACAACATGAAAAACATTTAAAATCGTTTTGAGCAATTTTTTGGAGAACTTTTTTCCGAACCGAAATTTTGAAAAATTCGTGATGATTAGCACACGAATTCAGGCTGAAACGGGAGAGTGATACTTCGTTTTGTATATTTATACCACATGAAAAATATTCTGAATTGTTTTGAACAATATTTTGCAATACTTTTTTTCGGACCTAAATTTTTAAAAAATCGTGATGATTAGCGCACGAATTCAGGCTTAAACTGGAGAGTGATACTTCGTTTGCTGTATTTGTACAACATGAAAAACATTCCGAATTGTTTTGACAATTTTTCGGAGAACTTTTTTCCGGACTGAAATTTTGAAAAAATCGTGATGATTATCACACGAATTTAGGCTGAAACGGGAGGGTGATACTTCGTTTTTTGTATTTATAGAACATTAAAAACATTTTGAATTGTTTTGAGCAATGTTTTGGAGCAGTTTTTTCCGGACCGAAATTTTGAAAAATTCATGATGATTAGCACACGAATTTAGGCTAAAACGGGAGAGTGATACTTCGTTTGGTGTATTTATACAAATGAAAAATATTCTGAATTGTTTTGAACAATTTTTTGCAATACTTTTTTTCGGACCTAAATGTTGAAAAAATCGTGATAATTAGCACACGAATTCGGGCTTAAACTTGAGAGTGACACTTCGTTTGGTGTATTTATAGAACATGAAAAACATTCCGAATTGTTTTGAGCAATTTTTCAGAGAACTTTTTCCAGACCGAAATTTTGAAAAAATCGTGATGATTAGCACACAAATTCAGGCTTAAACGGGAGGGTGATACTTCGTTTGGTTTATTTATAGAAAATTAAAAACATTATGAATTATTTTGAGCAATGTTTTGGAGCACTTTTTTTCGGACCGAAATTTTGAAAAATTCGTGATGATTAGCACACTAATTTAGGCTAAAACGGGAGAGTGATACTTCGTTTGCAGTATTTATACAAATGAAAAATATTCTGAATTGTTTTGAACAATTTTTTCCAATACTTTTTTCGGACCTAAATTTTGAAAAAATTGTGATGATTAGCACACGAATTCGGCTTAAACGGGAGAGTGATACTTCATTTGCTGTATTTATACAAATGAAAAATATTCTGAATTATTTTGAATAATTTTTTGCAATACTTTATTCCGGACCTACATTGAGAAAAAATTGTGATGATTAGCCCACGAATTCGGGCTTAAACGAGAGTTTGATACTTCGTTTGGTGTATTTATGGAACATGAAAAACATTCTGAATTGTTTTGAGCAATTTTTTGGAGAACTTTTTTCCGGACCGAAATTTTGAAAAATTAGTGATGATTAGCGCACGAATTCGGGTTTAAACGAGAGATTGATTCTTCGTTTGCTGTATTTATACAACGTGAAAAACATTTAGAATCGTCCTGAGCAATTTTTTGGAAAACTTTTTTCCGAACCTAAATTTTAAAAAATTCTTGATGATTAGCACACGAAATTCGGGCTGAAACGGGAGAGCGAAACTTTGTTTGGTGTATTTATACAACATGAACAATATTCTGAATTGTTTTGAACAATTTTTTGCAATACATTTTTTCGGAGCTAAATTTTTAAAAAATCGTGATGATTAGCACACGAATTCGGGCTTAAACTGGAGAGTGATACTTTGTTTAGTGTATTTATAGAACATGAAAAACATTATGAATTGTTTTGAGCAATTTTTAGAGAACTTTTTTCCGGACCGAAATTTTGAAAAAAATCGTGATGATTCGCATACGAATTCGAGTCGAAACGGAAGTGTGATACTTCGTTTGGTGTATTTATACAACATAAAAAACATTCTGAATTGTTTTGAACAATTTTTTGCAATACTTTTTTTCGAACCTAAATTTTTAAAAAATCGTGATGATTTGCACACGAATTCGGGCTTAAACTGAAGAGTGATACTTCGTTTCTCTGTATTTATACAATATGAAAAACATTTAGAATCATCTTGAGCAATTTTTTTGGAGAACTTTTTTCCGAACCGAAATTTTGACAAATTCGTTATGATTATCACACGAATTCAAGCTGAAACGGGAGAGTGATACATCGTTTGGTGTATTTATACAACATAAAAAATATTCTGAATTGTTTGGAACAAATTTTTCAATCCTTTTTTTGGGACCTAAATTTTTAAAAATCGTGATGATTAGCACACGAATTTGGCTTAAACTGGAGAGTTATACTTTGTTTGGTGTATTTATTGAACATGAAAAACATTCTGAATTATTTTGAGCAATTTTTTGTAGAACTTTTTTCCGGACCGAAATTTTGAAAAAATCGTGATGATTAGCGCACGAATTCAGGCTGAAACGGGAGAGTGATACTTCGTTTGGTGTATTTATAGAACATTAAAAACATTATGAATTGTTTTGAGCAATGTTTTGGAACACTTTTTTCGGGACTGATAGGACACGAATTCGAGCTTAAACGGGAGAGTGATACTTCGCTTGCTGTATTTATACAACATGAAAAACATTTAGAATCGCTTTGAGCAATTTTTTCCGAACTGAAATTTTGAAAAATTCGTGATGATTAGCACACGAATTCGGTCTTAAACGGGATAGTGATACTTCGTTTGCAGTATTTATACAACATGAAAAACATTTAGAATCGTTTTTAGCAATTTTTTTGAGAACTTTTTTCCGAACCAAAATTTTGAAAAATTCGTGATGATTAGCATTCGAATTCAGGCTGAAACGGGAGAGTGATACTTCGTTTGGTGTATTTATACAACATGAAAAATATTTTGAATTGTTTTGAACAATTTTTTGCAATACTTTTTTTCGGACCTAAATATTTAAAAAATCGTGATGATTAGCACACGAATTCGGACTTAAACTGGAGAGTGATACTTCGTTTTGTGTATTTATAGAACATGAAAATATTCCGAATTGTTTTGAGCAATTTTTCGGAGAACTTTTTTCCGGACCGAAATTTTGAAAGAATCGTGATGATTAGCACACGAGTTTAGGCTGAAACGGGAGGGTGATACTTCGTTTTGTGTATTTATAAAACATTAAAAACATTATGAATAGTTTTGAGCAATGATTTGGAGCACTTTTTTCCGGACAGAAATTTTGAAAAATTCGTGATGATTATCAAACGAATTTAGGCTAAAACGGGAGAGTGATACTTCGTTTGGTGTATTTATACAAATGAAAAATATTCTGAATTGTTTTGAACAATTTTTTCCAATACTTTTTTCGGACCTAAATTTTGAAAAAATCGTGATGATTAGCACACGAATTCGGGCTTAAACTTGAGGGTGATACTTCGTTTGGTGAATTTATAGAACATTAAAAACATTATGAATTGTTTTGAGCAATGTTTTGGAGCACTTTTTTCCGGACCAAAATTTTGAAAAATTCATGATGATTAGCACGCTAATTTAAGCTAAAACGGGAGAGCGATACTTCGTTTAGTTTATTTATACAAATGAAAAATATTTTGAATTGTTTTGAACAATTTTTTCCAATACTTTTTTTCGGACATAAATTTTGAAAAACTCGTGATGATTAGCACACGAATTCGGCTTAAACAGGAGAGTGATACTTCATTTGCTGTATTTATACAAATGAAAAATATTCTGAATTAATTTGAATAATTTTTTGCAATACTTCTTTCCGGACCTATATTGTGAAAAAATTGTGATGATTAGCCCACGAATTCGGGCTTAGACGAGAGTGTGGTACTTCGTTTGGTGTATTTATAGAACATGAAAAACATTCTGAATTGTTTTGAGCAATTTTTTGGAGAACTTTTTTCGGACCCGAAATTTTGAAAAAATTCGTGACGAGTAGCACACGAAATTCAGGTTGAAACGGGAGAGTGAAACTTCGTTTGGTGTATTTATACAACATGAACAATATTCTGAATTGTTTTGAACAATTTTTTGCAATACTTTTTTTCGGACCTAAATTTTTAAAAAATCGTGATGATTAGCACACGAATTCGGGCTTAAACTGGAGAGTGATACTTTGTTTGGTGTATTTATAGAACATGAAAAACATTCTGAATTGTTTGTGCAATTTTTTGTAGAACTTTTTTCCGGACCGAAATTTTGAAAAAATCGTGATGATTAGCACAAGAATTCAGGCTGAAACGGGAGAGTGATACTTCGTTTGGTGTATTTATAGAACAATATAAACATTATGAATTGTTTTCAGCAATTTTTCGGAGAAATTTTTTCGGACCGAAATTTTGAAAAAATCGTGATGATAGGACACGAATTCGGGCTTAAACGGGAGAGTGATACTTTGTTTGGTGTATTTATAGAACATTAAAAACATTCTGAATTGTTTTGAGCAATTTTTTGGAGAACTTTTTTCCGGATCGAAATTTTGAAAAAATCGTGATGATTAGCACATGAACTCAGGCTGAAACGGAAATGTGATACTTCGTTTGGTGTATTTATACAACATAAAAACCATTCTGAATTGTTTTGAACAATTTTTTGCAATACTTTTTTTCGGACCTAAATTTTTAAAAAATCGTGATGATTAGCACACGAATTCTGGCTTAAACTGAAGAGTGATACTTCGTTTGCTGTATTTATACAATATGAAAAACATTTAGAATCGTCTTGAGCAATTTTTTGGAGAACTTTTTTCCGAACCGAAATTTTGAAAAATTCGTGATGATTAAAACACGAATTCAGGCTGAAACGGGAGAGTGATACTTCGTTTGGTGTACTTATACAACAACAAAAGTATTCTGAATTGTTTTGAACAATTTTTTGCAATACTTTTTTTCGGACCTAAATTTTTAAAAAATCGTGATGATTA
Source organism: Catharanthus roseus (assembly GCA_028651295.1). Lineage (NCBI taxonomy): Eukaryota > Viridiplantae > Streptophyta > Magnoliopsida > Gentianales > Apocynaceae > Catharanthus > Catharanthus roseus. Next base: position 6,612,889 of record JAPQWS010000057.1, read on the forward strand.
GCACACGAATTCGGGGTTAAACTGGAGAGTGATACTTTGTTTGGTGTATTTATAGAACATGAAAAACATTCAGAATTGTTTGAGCAATTTTTTGTAGAACTTTTTTCCGGACCGAAATTTTGAAAAAATCGTGATGATTAGCACACGAAATTCAGGCTGAAACGGGAGAGTGAAACTTCGTTTGGTGTATTTATAGAACAATATAAACATTATGAATTGTTTTCAGCAATTTTTCGGAGAAATTTTTTTCGGACCGAAATTTTGAAAAAATCGTGATGATAGGACACGAATTCGGGCTTAAACGGGAGAGTGATACTTCGTTTGCTGTTTTTATACAACATGAAAAACATTTAGAATCATCCTGAGCAATTTTTTGGAAAACTTTTTTCCGAACCGAAAATTTGAAAAATTCGTGATGATTAGCACACGAAATTCAGGCTGAAACGGGAGAGTGAAACTTCGTTTGGTGTATTTATACAACATGAACAATATTCTGAATTGTTTTGAACCATTTTTTGCAATACTTTTTTTCGGACCTAAATATTTAAAAAATCGTGATGATTAGCACACGAATTCGGGCTTAAACTGGAGAGTGATACTTCGTTTTGTGTATTTATAGAACATGAAAATATGCCGAATTGTTTTGAGCAATTTTTCGAAAACTTTTTTCCGGACCGAAATTTTGAAAGAATCGTGATGATTAGCACACGAATTTAGGCTGAAACGGGAGGGTGATACTTCGTTTTGTGTATTTATAAAACATGAAAAATATTCTGAATTGTTTTGAACAATTTTTTGCAATACTTTTTTTCGGACCTAAATATTTAAAAAATCGTGATGATTAGCACACGAATTCGGGCTTAAACTGGAGAGTGATACTTCGTTTTGTGTATTTATAGAACATGAAAATATTTCGAATTATTTTGAGCAATTTTTCGGAGAACTTTTTTCCGGACCGAAATTTTGAAAGAATCGTGATGATTAGCACACGAGTTTAGGCTGAAACGGGAGGGTGATACTTCGTTTTGTGTATTTATAAAACATTAAAAACATTATGAATAGTTTTGAGCAATGATTTGGAGCACTTTTTTCCGGACAGAAATTTTGAAAAATTCGTGATGATTATCAAACGAATTTAGGCTAAAACGGGAGAGTGATACTTCGTTTGGTGTATTTATACAAATGAAAAATATTCTGAATTGTTTTGAACAATTTTTTCCAATACTTTTTTCGGACCTAAATTTTGAAAAAATCGTGATGATTAGCACACGAATTCGGGCTTAAACTTGAGGGTGATACTTCGTTTGGTGAATTTATAGAACATTAAAAACATTATGAATTGTTTTGAGCAATGTTTTGGAGCACTTTTTTCCGGACCAAAATTTTGAAAAATTCATGATGATTAGCACGCTAATTTAGGCTAAAACGGGAGAGTGATACTTCGTTTAGTTTATTTATACAAATGAAAAATATTCTGAATTGTTTTGAACAATTTTTTCCAATACTTTTTTTCGGACCTAAATTTTGAAAAAATCGTGATGATTAGCACACGAATTCGGCTTTAACGGGAGAGTGATACTTCATTTGCTGTATTTATACAAATGAAAAATATTCTGAATTAATTTGAATAATTTTTTGCAATACTTCTTTCCGGACCTACATTGTGAAAAAATTGTGATGATTAGCCCACGAATTCGGGCTTAGACGAGAGTGTGGTACTTCGTTTGGTGTATTTATAGAACATGAAAAACATTCTGAATTGTTTTGAGCAATTTTTTGGAGAACTTTTTTCCGGACCGAAATTTTGAAAAATTCGTGACGAGTAGCACACGAAATTCAGGTTGAAACGGGAGAGTGAAACTTCGTTTGGTGTATTTATACAACATTAACAATATTCTGAATTGTTTTGAACAATTTTTTGCAATACTTTTTTCGGACCTAAATTTTTAAAAAATCGTGATGATTAGCACACGAATTCGGGCTTAAACTGGAGAGTGATACTTTGTTTGGTGTATTTATAGAACATGAAAAACATTCAGAATTGTTTGAGCAATTTTTTTGTAGAACTTTTTTTCGGACCGAAATTTTGAAAAAAATCGTGATGATTAGCACAAGAATTCAGGCTGAAACGGGAGAGTGATACTTCGTTTGGTGTATTTATAGAACAATATAAACATTATGAATTGTTTTCAGCAATTTTTCGGAGAAATTTTTTTCGGACCGAAATTTTGAAAAAATCGTGATGATAGGACACGAATTCGGGCTTAAACGGGAGAGTGATACTTCGTTTGCTGTTTTTATACAACATGAAAAACATTTAGAATCGTCCTGAGCAATTTTTTGGAAAACTTTTTTCCGAACCGAAATTTTGAAAAATTTGTGATGATTAGCCCACGAAATTCAGGCTGAAACGGGAGAGTGAAACTTCGTTTGGTGTATTTATACAACATGAACAATATTCTGAATTGTTTTGAACCATTTTTTGCAATACTTTTTTTCGGACCTAAATTTTTAAAAAATCATGATGATTAGCACACGAATTCGGGCTTAAACTGGAGAGTGATACTTTATTTGGTGTATTTATAGAACATGAAAAACATTATGAATTGTTTTGAGCAATATTTTATAGAATTTTTTTCCAGACCGAAATTTTGAAAAAATTGTGATTATTGGCACACGAATTCAGGCTCAAACGGAAGTGTGATACTTCGTTTGGTGTATTTATACAACATGAAAAACATTCTGAATTGTTTTGACCAATTTTTTGCAATACTTTTTTTCGGACCTAAATTTTTAAAAAATCGTGATTATTAGCACACGAATTCGGGCTTAAACGGGAGAGTGATACTTTGTTTGGTGTATTTATAGAACATTAAAAACATTCTGAATTATTTTGAGCAATTTTTTGGAGAACTTTTTTCCGGATCGAAATTTTGAAAAAATCGTGATGATTAGCACATGAACTCAGGCTGAAACGGAAATGTGATACTTCGTTTGGTGTATTTATACAACATGAAAAACATTCTGAATTGTTTTGACCAATTTTTTGCAATACTTTTTTTCGGACCTAAATTTTTAAAAAATCGTGATGATTAGCACACGAATTCTGGCTTAAACTGAAGAGTGATACTTCGTTTGCTGTATTTATACAATATGAAAAACATTTAGAATCGTCTTGAGCAATTTTTCGGAGAACTTTTTTCCGAACCGAAATTTTGAAAAATTCGTGATGATTAGCACACGAATTCAGGCTGAAACAGGAGAGTGATACTTCGTTTGGTGTATTTATACAACAACAAAAATATTCTGAATTGTTTTGAACAATTTTTTGCAATACTTTTTTTCGGACCCAAATATCTAAAAAAATCGTGATGATTAGCACTACGAATTCGGGCTTAAAGCTGAGAGTGATACTTCGTTTGGTGTATTTATAGAAATGAAAAACATTCGAATTGTTTTGAGCAATTTTTCGGAGAACTTTTTTCCGGATTGAAATTTTGAAAAAATCGTGATGATTAGCACTACGAATTTAGAGTTGAAACGGGAGGGTGATACTTCGTTTTATGTATTTATAGAACATTTAGAACATTGTGAATTTTTTTGAGCAATGTTTTGGAGCACTTTTTTCCGGACCGAAATTTTGAAAAATTCGTGATGATTAGCACACGAATTTAGGCTAAAACGGGAGAGTGATACTTCGTTTGATGTATTTATACAAATGAAAAATATTCTGAATTGTTTTGAACAATTTTTCCAATACTTTTTTTCGGACCTAAATTTTGAAAAAATCGTGATGATTAGCACACGAATTCGGGCTTAAACTTGAGAGTGATACTTCGTTTGGTGTATTTGTACAACATGAAAAACATTCCAAATTATTTTGAGCAATTTTTCGGAGAACTTTTTATGGACTGAAATTTTGAAAAAATCGTGATGATTAGCACACGAATTCAGGCTGAAACGGGAGGGTGATACTTTGTTTGGTGTATTTATAGAACATTAAAAACATTATGAATTGTTTTGAGCAATGTTTTGGAGCACGTTTTTTCGGACCGAAATTTTGAAAAATTCGTGATGATTAGCACACGAATTTAGGCTAAAACGGGAGAGTGATACTTCGTTTGGTGTATTTATACAATTGAAAAATATTTTTAATTGTTTTGAACAATTTTTTCCAATACTTTTTTTCGGACCTAAATTTTGAAAAAATCGTGATGATTAGCACACAAATTCGACTTAAACGGGAGAGTGATACTTCGTTTGCTGTATTTATACAAATGAAAAATATTCTGAATTATTTTGAATAGTTTTTTGCAATAATTTTTTCCGGACCTACATAGTGAAAAAATTGTGATGATTAGTCCGCGAATTCGGGCTTAAACTAGAGTGTGATACTTCGTTTGGTGTATTTATAGAACATGAAAAACATTACAGATTGTTTTGAGCAATTTTTTTGGAGAGCTTTTTTCCGGACCGAAATTTTGAAAAAATTCGTGATGATTAGCACACGAATTCGGGCTTAAACGGGAGAGTGATACTTCGTTTGCTTGTATTTATACAACATGAAAAACATTTGGAATCGTCTCGGGCAATTTTTTTGGAGAACTTTTTTCCGAACCGAAATTTTGAAAAATTCGTGATGATTAGCACATGAAATTCGAGTGAAACGGGAGAGTGAAACTTCGTTTGGTGTATTTATACAACATGAACGATGATTCTGAATTGTTTTGAACAATTTTTTGCAATACTTTTTTTCGGACCTAAATTTTTAAAAAATCGTGATGATTAGCACACGAATTCGGGCTTAAAGCTGAGAGTGATACTTTGTTTGGTGTATTTATAGAACATGAAAAACATTCTGAATTGTTTTGAGCAATTTTTTGTAGAACTTTTTTCCGGACCGAAATTTTGAAAAAATCGTGATGATTAGAACAAGAATTCAGGCTGAAACGGGAGAGTGATACTTTGTTTGGTGTATTTATAGAACATTAAAAATATTATGAATTGTTTTCAGCAATTTTTCGGAGAAATTTTTTCCGGACCGAAATTTTGAAAAAATCGTGATGATAGGACACGAATTTGGGCTTAAACGGGAGAGTGATACTTCGTTTGCTATATTTATACAACATGAAAAACATTTAGAATCGTTTTGTGCAATTTTTTGGAGAACTTTTTTCCGGACCGAAATTTAGAAAAATTCGTGATGATTAGCACACGAATTCAGGCTTAAACGGGAGGGTGATACTTCGTTTGGTTTATTTATAGAAAATTAAAAACATTATGAATTATTTTGAGCAATGTTTTGGAGCACTTTTTTCGGACCGAAATTTTGAAAAATTCGTGATGATTAGCACACTAATTTAGGCTAAAATGGGAGAGTGATACTTCGTTTGCTGTATTTATACAAATGAAAAATATTCTGAATTGTTTTGAACAATTTTTTCCAATACTTTTTTTCGGACCTAAATTTTGAAAAAATTGTGATGATTAGCACACGAATTCGGCTTAAACGGGAGAGTGATACTTCATTTCGTTTGTATTTATACAAATGAAAAATATTCTGAATTATTTTGAATAATTTTTTGCAATACTTTATTCCGGACCTACATTGAGAAAAAATTGTGATGATTAGCCCACGAATTCGGGCTTAAACGAGAGTTTGATACTTCGTTTGGTGTATTTATAGAACATGAAAAACATTCTGAATTGTTTTGAGCAATTTTTTGGAGAACTTTTTTCCGGACCGAAATTTTGAAAAATTAGTGATGATTAGCGCACGAATTCGGGTTTAAACGAGAGATTGATTCTTCGTTTGCTGTATTTATACAACATGAAAAACATTTAGAATCGTCCTGAGCAATTTTTTGGAAAACTTTTTTCCGAACCTAAATTTTAAAAAATTCTTGATGATTAGCACACGAAATTCGGGCTGAAACGGGAGAGCGAAACTTTGTTTGGTGTATTTATACAACATGAACAATATTCTGAATTGTTTTGAACAATTTTTTGCAATACATTTTTTCGGAGCTAAATTTTTAAAAAATCGTGATGATTAGCACACGAATTCGGGCTTAAACTGGAGAGTGATACTTTGTTTAGTGTATTTATAGAACATGAAAAACATTATGAATTGTTTTGAGCAATTTTTTGGAGAACTTTTTTCCGGACCGAAATTTTGAAAAAATCGTGATGATTCGCACACGAATTCAGGTTGAAACGGAAGTGTGATACTTCGTTTGGTGTATTTATACAACATAAAAAACATTCTGAATTGTTTTGAACAATTTTTTGCAATACTTTTTTTCGAACCTAAATTTTTAAAAAATCTTGATGATTAGCACACGAATTCGGGCTTAAACTGAAGAGTGATACTTCGTTTGCTCTATTTATACAATATGAAAAACATTTAGAATCATCTTGAGCAATTTTTTGGAGAACTTTTTTCCGAACCGAAATTTTGACAAATTCGTTATGATTACCACACGAATTCAAGCTGAAACGGGAGAGTGATACATCGTTTGGTGTATTTATACAACATAAAAAATATTCTGAATTGTTTGGAACAAATTTTTCAATCCTTTTTTTGGGACCTAAATTTTTAAAAATCGTGATGATTAGCACACGAATTTGGCTTAAACTGGAGAGTTATACTTTGTTTGGTGTATTTATTGAACATGAAAAACATTCTGAATTATTTTGAGCAATTTTTTGTAGAACTTTTTTCCGGACCGAAATTTTGAAAAAATCGTGATGATTAGCACACGAATTCAGGCTGAAACGGGAGAGTGATACTTCGTTTGGTGTATTTATAGAACATTAAAAACATTATGAATTGTTTTGAGCAATGTTTTGGAACACTTTTTTCGGGACTGATAGGACACGAATTCGAGCTTAAACGGGAGAGTGATACTTCGCTTGCTGTATTTATACAACATGAAAAACATTTAGAATCGTTTTGAGCAATTTTTTCCAAACTGAAATTTTGAAAAATTCGTGATGATTAGCACACGAATTCGGTCTTAAACGGGAGAGTGATACTTCGTTTGCAGTATTTATACAACATGAAAAACATTTAGAATCGTTTTTAGCAATTTTTTTGAGAACTTTTTTCCGAACCAAAATTTTGAAAAATTCGTGATGATTAGCATACGAATTCAGGCTGAAACGGGAGAGTGATACTTCGTTTGGTGTATTTATACAACATGAAAAATATTCTGAATTGTTTTGAACAATTTTTTGCAATACTTTTTTTCGGACCTAAATATTTAAAAAATCGTGATGATTAGCACACGAATTCGGGCTTAAACTGGAGAGTGATACTTCGTTTTGTGTATTTATAGAACATTAAAAACATTATGAATTGTTTTGAGCAATGTTTTGGAGCACTTTTTTCCGGACCGAAATTTTGAAAAATTCGTGATGATTAGCACACGAATTTAGGCTAAAACGGGAGAGTGATACTTCGTTTGATGTATTTATACAAATGAAAAATATTCTGAATTGTTTTGAACAATTTTTTCCAATAATTTTTTCGGACCTAAATTTTGAAAAAATCGTGATGATTAGCACACGAATTCGGGCTTAAACTTGAGGGTGATACTTCGTTTGGTGAATTTATAGAACATTAAAAACATTATGAATTGTTTTGAGCAATGTTTTGGAGCACTTTTTTCCGGACCAAAATTTTGAAAAATTCATGATGATTAGCACGCTAATTTAGGCTAAAACGGGAGAGTGATACTTCGTTTAGTTTATTTATACAAATGAAAAATATTCTGAATTGTTTTGAACAATTTTTTCCAATACTTTTTTTCGGACCTAAATTTTGAAAAAATCGTGATGATTAGCACACGAATTCGGCTTAAACGGGAGAGTGATACTTCATTTGCTGTATTTATACAAATGAAAAATATTCTGAATTAATTTGAATAATTTTTTGCAATACTTCTTTCCGGACCTACATTGTGAAAAAATTGTGATGATTAGCCCACGAATTCGGGCTTAGACGAGAGTGTGGTACTTCGTTTGGTGTATTTATAGAACATGAAAAACATTCTGAATTGTTTTGAGCAATTTTTTTGGAGAACTTTTTTTCGGACCGAAATTTTGAAAAATTCGTGACGAGTAGCACACGAAATTCAGGTTGAAACGGGAGAGTGAAACTTGGTTTGGTGTATTTATACAACATGAACAATATTCTGAATTGTTTTGAACAATTTTTTGCAATACTTTTTTTCGGACCTAAATTTTTAAAAAATCGTGATGATTAGCACACGAATTCGGGCTTAAACTGGAGAGTGATACTTTGTTTGGTGTATTTATAGAACATGAAAAACATTCGTAATTGTTTGAGCAATTTTTTTGTAGAACTTTTTTCGGACCGAAATTTTGAAAAAAATCGTGATGATTAGCACAAGAATTCAGGTCGAAACGGGAGAGTGATACTTCGTTTGGTGTATTTATAGAACAATATAAACATTATGAATTGTTTTCAGCAATTTTTCGGAGAAATTTTTTTCGGACCGAAATTTTGAAAAAATCGTGATGATAGGACACGAATTCGGGCTTAAACGGGAGAGTGATATTTCGTTTGCTATTTTTATACAACATGAAAAACATTTAGAATCGTCCTGAGCAATTTTTTGGAAAACTTTTTTCCGAACCGAAATTTTGAAAAATTCGTGATGATTAGCACACGAAATTCAGGCTGAAACGGGAGAGTGAAACTTCGTTTGGTGTATTTATACAACATGAATAATATTCGAATTGTTTTGAACCATTTTTTGCAATACTTTTTTCGGACCTAAATTTTTAAAAAATCATGATGATTAGCACACGAATTCGGGCTTAAACTGGAGAGTGATACTTTGTTTGGTGTATTTATAGAACATGAAAAACATTATGAATTGTTTTGAGCAATTTTTTATAGAATTTTTTTCCAGACCAAAATTTTGAAAAAATTGTGATTATCGGCACACGAATTCAGGCTCAAACGGAAGTGTGATACTTCGTTTGGTGTATTTATACAACATAAAAAACATTCGAATTGTTTTGACCAATTTTTTTGCAATACTTTTTTTCGGACCTAAATTTTTTAAAAAAATCGTGATGATTAGCACACTAATTCGGGCTTAAACTGGGAGAGTGATACTTTGTTTGGTGTATTTATAGAACATTAAAAACATTCTGAATTGTTTTGAGCAATTTTTTGGAGAACTTTTTTCCGGACCGAAATTTTGAAAAAATCGTGATGATTAGCACACGAACTCAGGCTGAAACGGAAATGTGATACTTCGTTTGGTGTATTTATACAACATAAAAAAACATTCGAATTGTTTTGAACAATTTTTTGCAATACTTTTTTTCGGACCTAAATTTTTAAAAAATCGTGATGATTAGCACACGAATTCTGGCTTAAACTGAAGAGTGATACTTCGTTTGCTGTATTTATACAATATGAAAAACATTTAGAATCGTCTTGAGCAATTTTTTGGAGAACTTTTTTCCGAACCGAAATTTTGAAAAATTCGTGATGATTAGCACACGAATTCAGGCTGAAACGGGAGAGTGATACTTCGTTTGGTGTATTTATACAACAACAAAAATATTCTGAATTGTTTTGAACAATTTTTTGCAATACTTTTTTTCGAACCCAAATATCTAAAAAATCGTGATGATTAGCACACGAATTCGGGCTTAAACTGGAGAGTGATACTTCGTTTGGTGTATTTATAGAAATGAAAAACATTCCGAATTGTTTTGAGCAATTTTTCGGAGAACTTTTTTCCGGACTGAAATTTTGAAAAAATCGTGATGATTAGCACACGAATTTAGGCTGAAACGGGAGGGTGATACTTCGTTTTATGTATTTATAGAACATTTAGAATATTGTGAATTTTTTTGAGCAATGTTTTGGAGCACTTTTTTCCGGACCGAAATTTTGAAAAATTCGTGATGATTAGCACACGAATTTAGGCTAAAACGGGAGAGTGATACTTCGTTTGGTGTATTTATACAATTGAAAAATATTTTTAATTGTTTTGAACAATTTTTTCCAATACTTTTTTTCGGACCTAAATTTTGAAAAAATCGTGATGATTAGCACACGAATTCGGCTTAAACGGGAGAGTGATACTTCATTTGCTGTATTTATACAAATGAAAAATATTCTGAATTAATTTGAATAATTTTTTGCAATACTTCTTTCCGGACCTACATTGTGAAAAAATTGTGATGATTAGCCCACGAATTCGGGCTTAGACGAGAGTGTGGTACTTCGTTTGGTGTATTTATAGAACATGAAAAACATTCTGAATTGTTTTGAGCAATTTTTTGGAGAACTTTTTTCCGGACCGAAATTTTGAAAAATTCGTGACGAGTAGCACACGAAATTCAGGTTGAAACGGGAGAGTGAAACTTCGTTTGGTGTATTTATACAACATGAACAATATTCTGAATTGTTTTGAACAATTTTTTGCAATACTTTTTTTCGGACCTAAATTTTTAAAAAATCGTGATGATTAGCACACGAATTCGGGCTTAAACTGGAGAGTGATACTTTGTTTGGTGTATTTATAGAACATGAAAAACATTCAGAATTGTTTGAGCAATTTTTTGTAGAACTTTTTTCCGGACCGAAATTTTGAAAAAATCGTGATGATTAGCACAAGAATTCAGGCTGAAACGGGAGAGTGATACTTCGTTTGGTGTATTTATAGAACAATATAAACATTATGAATTGTTTTCAGCAATTTTTCGGAGAAATTTTTTTCGGACCGAAATTTTGAAAAAATCGTGATAATAGGACACGAATTCGGGCTTAAACGGGAGAGTGATATTTCGTTTGCTGTTTTTATACAACATGAAAAACATCTAGAATCGTCCTGAGCAATTTTTTGGAAAACTTTTTTCCGAACCGAAATTTTGAAAAATTCGTGATGATTAGCACACGAAATTCAGGCTGAAACGGGAGAGTGAAACTTCGTTTGGTGTATTTATACAACATGAATAATATTCTGAATTGTTTTGAACCATTTTTTGCAATACTTTTTTCGGACCTAAATTTTTAAAAAATCATGATGATTAGCACACGAATTCGGGCTTAAACTGGAGAGTGATACTTTGTTTGGTGTATTTATAGAACATGAAAAACATTATGAATTGTTTTGAGCAATGTTTTGGAGCACTTTTTTCCGGACCGAAATTTTGAAAAATTCGTGATGATTAGCACACGAATTTAGGCTAAAACGGGAGAGTGATACTTCGTTTGATGTATTTATACAAATGAAAAATATTCTGAATTGTTTTGAACAATTTTTTCCAATACTTTTTTCGGACCTAAATTTTGAAAAAATCGTGATGATTAGCACACGAATTCGGGCTTAAACTTGAGGGTGATACTTCGTTTGGTGAATTTATAGAACATTAAAAACATTATGAATTGTTTTGAGCAATGTTTTGGAGCACTTTTTTCCGGACCAAAATTTTGAAAAATTCATGATGATTAGCACGCTAATTTAGGCTAAAACGGGAGAGTGATACTTCGTTTAGTTTATTTATACAAATGAAAAATATTCTGAATTGTTTTGAACAATTTTTTCCAATACTTTTTTTCGGACCTAAATTTTGAAAAAATCGTGATGATTAGCACACGAATTCGGCTTAAACGGGAGAGTGATACTTCATTTGCTGTATTTATACAAATGAAAAAATATTCCGAATTAATTTGAATAATTTTTTGCAATACTTCTTTCGGACCTACATTGTGAAAAAATTGTGATGATTAGCCCACGAATTCGGGCTTAGACGAGAGTGTGGTACTTCGTTTGGTGTATTTATAGAACATGAAAAACATTCTGAATTGTTTTGAGCAATTTTTTGGAGAACTTTTTTCCGGACCGAAATTTTGAAAAATTCGTGACGAGTAGCACACGAAATTCAGGTTGAAACGGGAGAGTGAAACTTGGTTTGGTGTATTTATACAACATGAACAATATTCTGAATTGTTTTGAACAATTTTTTGCAATACTTTTTTTCGGACCTAAATTTTTAAAAAATCGTGATGATTAGCACACGAATTCGGGCTTAAACTGGAGAGTGATACTTTGTTTGGTGTATTTATAGAACATGAAAAACATTCAGAATTGTTTGAGCAATTTTTTGTAGAACTTTTTTCCGGACCGAAATTTTGAAAAAAATCGTGATGATTAGCACAAGAATTCAAAGTCGAAACGGGAGAGTGATACTTCGTTTGGTGTATTTATAGAACAATATAAACATTATGAATTGTTTTCAGCAATTTTTCGGAGAAATTTTTTTCGGACCGAAATTTTGAAAAAATCGTGATGATAGGACACGAATTCGGGCTTAAACGGGAGAGTGATATTTCGTTTGCTGTTTTTATACAACATGAAAAACATTTAGAATCGTCCTGAGCAATTTTTTGGAAAACTTTTTTCCGAACCGAAATTTTGAAAAATTCGTGATGATTAGCACACGAAATTCAGGCTGAAACGGGAGAGTGAAACTTCGTTTGGTGTATTTATACAACATGAATAATATTCTGAATTGTTTTGAACCATTTTTTGCAATACTTTTTTCGGACCTAAATTTTTAAAAAATCATGATGATTAGCACACGAATTCGGGCTTAAACTGGAGAGTGATACTTTGTTTGGTGTATTTATAGAACATGAAAAACATTATGAATTGTTTTGAGCAATTTTTTATAGAATTTTTTTCCAGACCAAAATTTTGAAAAAATTGTGATTATCGGCACACGAATTCAGGCTCAAACGGAAGTGTGATACTTCGTTTGGTGTATTTATACAACATGAAAAACATTCTGAATTGTTTTGACCAATTTTTTGCAATACTTTTTTTCGGACCTAAATTTTTAAAAAATCGTGATGATTAGCACACGAATTCGGGCTTAAACTGGAGAGTGATACTTTGTTTGGTGTATTTATAGAACATTAAAAACATTCTGAATTGTTTTGAGCAATTTTTTGGAGAACTTTTTTCCGGACCGAAATTTTGAAAAAATCGTGATGATTAGCACACGAACTCAGGCTGAAACGGAAATGTGATACTTCGTTTGGTGTATTTATACAACATAAAAAACATTCTGAATTGTTTTGAACAATTTTTTGCAATACTTTTTTTCGGACCTAAATTTTTAAAAAATCGTGATGATTAGCACACGAATTCTGGCTTAAACTGAAGAGTGATACTTCGTTTGCTGTATTTATACAATATGAAAAACATTTAGAATCGTCTTGAGCAATTTTTTGGAGAACTTTTTTCCGAACCGAAATTTTGAAAAATTCGTGATGATTAGCACACGAATTCAGGCTGAAACGGGAGAGTGATACTTCGTTTGGTGTATTTATACAACAACAAAAATATTCTGAATTGTTTTGAACAATTTTTTGCAATACTTTTTTTCGAACCCAAATATCTAAAAAATCGTGATGATTAGCACACGAATTCGGGCTTAAACTGGAGAGTGATACTTCGTTTGGTGTATTTATAGAAATGAAAAACATTCGAATTGTTTTGAGCAATTTTTTCGGAGAACTTTTTTTCGGACTGAAATTTTGAAAAAATCGTGATGATTAGCACACGAATTTAGGCTGAAACGGGAGGGTGATACTTCGTTTTATGTATTTATAGAACATTTAGAATATTGTGAATTTTTTTGAGCAATGTTTTGGAGCACTTTTTTCCGGACCGAAATTTTGAAAAATTCGTGATGATTAGCACACGAATTTAGGCTAAAACGGGAGAGTGATACTTCGTTTGGTGTATTTATACAATTGAAAAAATATTTTTAATTGTTTTGAACAATTTTTTTCCAATACTTTTTTTTCGGACCTAAATTTTGAAAAAAATCGTGATGATTAGCACACGAATTCGGCTTAAACGGGAGAGTGATACTTCATTTGTCTGTATTTATACAAATGAAAAAATATTCGAATTAATTTGAATAATTTTTTTGCAATACTTCTTTCCGGACCTACATTGTGAAAAAAATTGTGATGATTAGCCCACGAATTCGGGCTTAGACGAGAGTGTGGTACTTCGTTTGGTGTATTTATAGAACATGAAAAACATTCCGAATTGTTTTGAGCAATTTTTTGGAGAACTTTTTTTCCGGACCGAAATTTTGAAAAAATTCGTGACGAGTAGCACACGAAATTCAGGGTTGAAACGGGAGAGTGAAACTTCGTTTGGTGTATTTATACAACATGAACAATATTCTGAATTGTTTTGAACAATTTTTTGCAATACTTTTTTTCGGACCTAAATTTTTAAAAAATCGTGATGATTAGCACACGAATTCGGGCTTAAACCGGAGAGTGATACTTTGTTTGGTGTATTTATAGAACATGAAAAACATTCAGAATTGTTTGAGCAATTTTTTGTAGAACTTTTTTCCGGACCGAAATTTTGAAAAAATCGTGATGATTAGCACAAGAATTCAGGCTGAAACGGGAGAGTGATACTTCGTTTGGTGTATTTATAGAACAATATAAACATTATGAATTGTTTTCAGCAATTTTTCGGAGAAATTTTTTTCGGACCGAAATTTTGAAAAAAATCGTGATAATAGGACACGAATTCGGGCTTAAACGGGAGAGTGATATTTCGTTTGCTGTTTTTATACAACATGAAAAACATCTAGAATCGTCCTGAGCAATTTTTTGGAAAACTTTTTTCCGAACCGAAATTTTGAAAAATTCGTGATGATTAGCACACGAAATTCAGGCTGAAACGGGAGAGTGAAACTTCGTTTGGTGTATTTATACAACATGAATAATATTCTGAATTGTTTTGAACCATTTTTTGCAATACTTTTTTCGGACCTAAATTTTTAAAAAATCATGATGATTAGCACACGAATTCGGGCTTAAACTGGAGAGTGATACTTTGTTTGGTGTATTTATAGAACATGAAAAACATTATGAATTGTTTTGAGCAATGTTTTGGAGCACTTTTTTCCGGACCGAAATTTTGAAAAATTCGTGATGATTAGCACACGAATTTAGGCTAAAACGGGAGAGTGATACTTCGTTTGATGTATTTATACAAATGAAAAATATTCTGAATTGTTTTGAACAATTTTTTCCAATACTTTTTTCGGACCTAAATTTTGAAAAAATCGTGATGATTAGCACACGAATTCGGGCTTAAACTTGAGGGTGATACTTCGTTTGGTGAATTTATAGAACATTAAAAACATTATGAATTGTTTTGAGCAATGTTTTGGAGCACTTTTTTCCGGACCAAAATTTTGAAAAATTCATGATGATTAGCACGCTAATTTAGGCTAAAACGGGAGAGTGATACTTCGTTTAGTTTATTTATACAAATGAAAAATATTCTGAATTGTTTTGAACAATTTTTTCCAATACTTTTTTTCGGACCTAAATTTTGAAAAAATCGTGATGATTAGCACACGAATTCGGCTTAAACGGGAGAGTGATACTTCATTTGCTGTATTTATACAAATGAAAAATATTCTGAATTAATTTGAATAATTTTTTGCAATACTTCTTTCCGGACCTACATTGTGAAAAAATTGTGATGATTAGCCCACGAATTCGGGCTTAGACGAGAGTGTGGTACTTCGTTTGGTGTATTTATAGAACATGAAAAACATTCTGAATTGTTTTGAGCAATTTTTTGGAGAACTTTTTTCCGGACCGAAATTTTGAAAAAATTCGTGACGAGTAGCACACGAAATTCGAGGTTGAAACGGGAGAGTGAAACTTCGTTTGGTGTATTTATACAACATGAACAATATTCGAATTGTTTTGAACAATTTTTTTGCAATACTTTTTTTCGGACCTAAATTTTTAAAAAATCGTGATGATTAGCACACGAATTCGGGCTTAAACTGGAGAGTGATACTTTGTTTGGTGTATTTATAGAACATGAAAAACATTCAGAATTGTTTGAGCAATTTTTTGTAGAACTTTTTTCCGGACCGAAATTTTGAAAAAATCGTGATGATTAGCACAAGAATTCAGGCTGAAACGGGAGAGTGATACTTCGTTTGGTGTATTTATAGAACAATATAAACTTTATGAATTGTTTTCAGCAATTTTTTCGGAGAAAATTTTTTTCGGACCGAAATTTTGAAAAAAATCGTGATGATAGGACACGAATTCGGGCTTAAACGGGAGAGTGATATTTCGTTTGCTGTTTTTATACAACATGAAAAACATTTAGAATCGTCCTGAGCAATTTTTTGGAAAACTTTTTTCCGAACCGAAATTTTGAAAAATTCGTGATGATTAGCACACGAAATTCAGGCTGAAACGGGAGAGTGAAACTTCGTTTGGTGTATTTATACAACATGAATAATATTCTGAATTGTTTTGAACCATTTTTTGCAATACTTTTTTTCGGACCTAAATTTTTTAAAAAATCATGATGATTAGCACACGAATTCGGGCTTAAAGCTGGAGAGTGATACTTTGTTTGGTGTATTTATAGAACATGAAAAAACATTATGAATTGTTTTGAGCAATTTTTTATAGAATTTTTTTCCGGACCAAAATTTTGAAAAAAATTGTGATTATCGGCACACGAATTCAGGCTCAAACGGAAGTGTGATACTTCGTTTGGTGTATTTATACAACATGAAAAACATTCTGAATTGTTTTGACCAATTTTTTGCAATACTTTTTTTCGGACCTAAATTTTTAAAAAATCGTGATGATTAGCACACGAATTCGGGCTTAAACTGGAGAGTGATACTTTGTTTGGTGTATTTATAGAACATTAAAAACATTCGAATTGTTTTGAGCAATTTTTTGGAGAACTTTTTTCCGGACCGAAATTTTGAAAAAAATCGTGATGATTAGCACACGAACTCAGTGAAACGGAAATGTGATACTTCGTTTGGTGTATTTATACAACATAAAAAAACATTCCGAATTGTTTTGAACAATTTTTTTGCAATACTTTTTTTCGGACCTAAATTTTTAAAAAAATCGTGATGATTAGCACACGAATTCAGCTTAAATCGAAGAGTGATACTTCGTTTGTCTGTATTTATACAATATGAAAAACATTTAGAATCGTCTTGAGCAATTTTTTGGAGAACTTTTTTTCCGAACCGAAATTTTGAAAAATTCGTGATGATTAGCACACGAATTCGAGTCGAAACGGGAGAGTGATACTCGTTTGGTGTATTTATACAACAACAAAAATATTCTGAATTGTTTTGAACAATTTTTTGCAATACTTTTTTTCGAACCCAAATATCTAAAAAAATCGTGATGATTAGCACACGAATTCGGGCTTAAAGCTGAGAGTGATACTTCGTTTGGTGTATTTATAGAAATGAAAAACATTCCGAATTGTTTTGAGCAATTTTTCGGAGAACTTTTTTCCGGACTGAAATTTTGAAAAAATCGTGATGATTAGCACACGAATTTAGGCTGAAACGGGAGGGTGATACTTCGTTTTATGTATTTATAGAACATTTAGAATATTGTGAATTTTTTTGAGCAATGTTTTGGAGCACTTTTTTCCGGACCAAAATTTTGAAAAATTCGTGATGATTAGCACACGAATTTAGGCTAAAACGGGAGAGTGATACTTCGTTTGGTGTATTTATACAATTGAAAAATATTTTTAATTGTTTTGAACAATTTTTTCCAATACTTTTTTTCGGACCTAAATTTTGAAAAAATCGTGATGATTAGCACACAAATTCGACTTAAACGGGAGAGTGATACTTCATTTGCTGTATTTACACAAATAAAAAATATTCTGAATTATTTTGAATAGTTTTTTGCAATAATTTTTTCCGGACCTACATAGTGAAAAAATTGTGATGATTAGTCCGCGAATTCGGGCTTAAACTAGAGTGTGATACTTCGTTTGGTGTATTTATAGAACATGAAAAACATTCTGAATTGTTTTGAGCAATTTTTTGGAGAGATTTTTTCCGGACCGAAATTTTGAAAAATTCGTGATGATTAGCACGCTAATTTAGGCTAAAACGGGAGAGTGATACTTCGTTTAGTTTATTTATACAAATGAAAAATATTCTGAATTGTTTTGAACAATTTTTTCCAATACTTTTTTCGGACCTAAATTTTGAAAAAATCGTGATGATTAGCACACGAATTCGGGCTTAAACTTGAGGGTGATACTTCGTTTGGTGAATTTAGAGAACATTAAAAACATTATGAATTGTTTTGAGCAATGTTTTGGAGCACTTTTTTCCGGACCAAAATTTTGAAAAATTCATGATGATTAGCACGCTAATTTAGGCTAAAACGGGAGAGTGATACTTCGTTTAGTTTATTTATACAAATGAAAAATATTCTGAATTGTTTTGAACAATTTTTTCCAATACTTTTTTTCGGACCTAAATTTTGAAAAAATCGTGATGATTAGCACACGAATTCGGCTTTAACGGGAGAGTGATACTTCATTTGCTGTATTTATACAAATGAAAAAATATTCGAATTAATTTGAATAATTTTTTTGCAATACTTCTTTTCGGACCTACATTGTGAAAAAAATTGTGATGATTAGCCCACGAATTCGGGCTTAGACGAGAGTGTGGTACTTCGTTTGGTGTATTTATAGAACATGAAAAACATTCTGAATTGTTTTGAGCAATTTTTTGGAGAACTTTTTTCCGGACCGAAATTTTGAAAAATTCGTGACGAGTAGCACACGAAATTCGAGGTTGAAACGGGAGAGTGAAACTTCGTTTGGTGTATTTATACAACATTAACAATATTCGAATTGTTTTGAACAATTTTTTGCAATACTTTTTTTCGGACCTAAATTTTTTAAAAAATCGTGATGATTAGCATACAATTCGGGCTTAAACCGGAGAGTGATACTTTGTTTGGTGTATTTATAGAACATGAAAAACATTCGAAATTGTTTGAGCAATTTTTTTGTAGAACTTTTTTCGGACCGAAATTTTGAAAAAAATCGTGATGATTAGCACAAGAATTCAGGCTGAAACGGGAGAGTGATACTTCTTTTGGTGTATTTATAGAACAATATAAACATTATGAATTGTTTTCAGCAATTTTTCGGAGAAATTTTTTTCGGACCGAAATTTTGAAAAAATCGTGATGATAGGACACGAATTCGGGCTTAAACGGGAGAGTGATACTTCGTTTGCTGTTTTTATACAACATGAAAAACATTTAGAATCGTCCTGAGCAATTTTTTGGAAAACTTTTTTCCGAACCGAAATTTTGAAAAATTTGTGATGATTAGCCCACGAAATTCAGGCTGAAACGGGAGAGTGAAACTTCGTTTGGTGTATTTATACAACATGAACAATATTCTGAATTGTTTTGAACCATTTTTTGCAATACTTTTTTTCGGACCTAAATTTTTAAAAAATCATGATGATTAGCACACGAATTCGGGCTTAAACGGGAGAGTGATACTTTGTTTGGTGTATTTATAGAACATTAAAAACATTCTGAATTGTTTTGAGCAATTTTTTGGAGAACTTTTTTCCGGATCGAAATTTTGAAAAAATCGTGATGATTAGCACATGAACTCAGGCTGAAACGGAAATGTGATACTTCGTTTGGTGTATTTATACAACATGAAAAACATTCTGAATTGTTTTGACCAATTTTTTGCAATACTTTTTTTCGGACCTAAATTTTTAAAAAATCGTGATGATTAGCACACGAATTCAGGCCGAAACGGGAGGGTGATACTTTGTTTGGTGTATTCATAGAACATTAAAAACATTATGAATTGTTTTGAGCAATGTTTTGGAGCACGTTTTTTCGGACCGAAATTTTGAAAAATTCGTGATG
Organism: Catharanthus roseus; assembly: GCA_028651295.1. Taxonomy (NCBI): domain Eukaryota; kingdom Viridiplantae; phylum Streptophyta; class Magnoliopsida; order Gentianales; family Apocynaceae; genus Catharanthus; species Catharanthus roseus. Next base: position 6,632,714 of record JAPQWS010000057.1, read on the forward strand.
ATTAGCACACGAATTCGGGCTTAAACTGGAGAGTGATACTTTATTTGGTGTATTTATAGAACATGAAAAACATTATGAATTGTTTTGAGCAATATTTTATAGAATTTTTTTCCAGACCGAAATTTTGAAAAAATTGTGATTATTGGCACACGAATTCAGGCTCAAACGGAAGTGTGATACTTCGTTTGGTGTATTTATACAACATGAAAAACATTCTGAATTGTTTTGACCAATTTTTTGCAATACTTTTTTTCGGACCTAAATTTTTAAAAAATCGTGATGATTAGCACACGAATTCGGGCTTAAACGGGAGAGTGATACTTTGTTTGGTGTATTTATAGAACATTAAAAACATTCTGAATTGTTTTGAGCAATTTTTTGGAGAACTTTTTTCCGGATCGAAATTTTGAAAAAATCGTGATGATTAGCACATGAACTCAGGCTGAAACGGAAATGTGATACTTCGTTTGGTGTATTTATACAACATGAAAAACATTCTGAATTGTTTTGACCAATTTTTTGCAATACTTTTTTTCGGACCTAAATTTTTAAAAAATCGTGATGATTAGCACACGAATTCAGGCCGAAACGGGAGGGTGATACTTTGTTTGGTGTATTCATAGAACATTAAAAACATTATGAATTGTTTTGAGCAATGTTTTGGAGCACGTTTTTTCGGACCGAAATTTTGAAAAATTCGTGATGATTAGCACACGAATTCAGGCTGAAACAGGAGAGTGATACTTCGTTTGGTGTATTTATACAACAACAAAAATATTCTGAATTGTTTTGAACAATTTTTTGCAATACTTTTTTTCGGACCCAAATATCTAAAAAATCGTGATGATTAGCACACGAATTCGGGCTTAAACTGGAGAGTGATACTTCGTTTGGTGTATTTATAGAAATGAAAAACATTCCGAATTGTTTTGAGCAATTTTTCGGAGAACTTTTTTCCGGATTGAAATTTTGAAAAAATCGTGATGATTAGCACACGAATTTAGGCTGAAACGGGAGGGTGATACTTCGTTTTATGTATTTATAGAACATTTAGAACATTGTGAATTTTTTTGAGCAATGTTTTGGAGCACTTTTTTCCGGACCGAAATTTTGAAAAATTCGTGATGATTAGCACACGAATTTAGGCTAAAACGGGAGAGTGATACTTCGTTTGATGTATTTATACAAATGAAAAATATTCTGAATTGTTTTGAACAATTTTTCCAATACTTTTTTTCGGACCTAAATTTTGAAAAAATCGTGATGATTAGCACACGAATTCGGGCTTAAACTTGAGAGTGATACTTCGTTTGGTGTATTTGTACAACATGAAAAACATTCCAAATTATTTTGAGCAATTTTTCGGAGAACTTTTTATGGACGGAAATTTTGAAAAAATCGTGATGATTAGCACACGAATTCAGGCTGAAACGGGAGGGTGATACTTTGTTTGGTGTATTTATAGAACATTAAAAACATTATGAATTGTTTTGAGCAATGTTTTGGAGCACGTTTTTCCGGACCGAAATTTTGAAAGAATCGTGATGATTAGCACACGAATTTAGGCTGAAACGGGAGGGTGATACTTCGTTTTGTGTATTTATAAAACATGAAAAATATTCTGAATTGTTTTGAACAATTTTTTGCAATACTTTTTTTCGGACCTAAATATTTAAAAAATCGTGATGATTAGCACACGAATTCGGGCTTAAACTGGAGAGTGATACTTCGTTTTGTGTATTTATAGAACATGAAAATATTCCGAATTATTTTGAGCAATTTTTCGGAGAACTTTTTTCCGGACCGAAATTTTGAAAGAATCGTGATGATTAGCACACGAGTTTAGGCTGAAACGGGAGGGTGATACTTCGCTTTTGTGTATTTATAAAACATTAAAAACATTATGAATAGTTTTGAGCAATGATTTGGAGCACTTTTTTCCGGACGAAATTTTGAAAAATTCGTGATGATTATCAAACGAATTTAGGCTAAAACGGGAGAGTGATACTTCGTTTGGTGTATTTATACAAATGAAAAATATTCTGAATTGTTTTGAACAATTTTTTCCAATACTTTTTTCGGACCTAAATTTTGAAAAAAATCGTGATGATTAGCACACGAATTCGGGCTTAAACTTGAGGGTGATACTTCGTTTGGTGAATTTATAGAACATTAAAAACATTATGAATTGTTTTGAGCAATGTTTTGGAGCACTTTTTTCGGACCAAAATTTTGAAAAATTCATGATGATTAGCACGCTAATTTAGGCTAAAAGCGGGAGAGTGATACTTCGTTTAGTTTATTTATACAAATGAAAAAATATTCTGAATTGTTTTGAACAATTTTTTCCAATACTTTTTTTCGGACCTAAATTTTGAAAAAATCGTGATGATTAGCACACGAATTCGGCTTAAACGGGAGAGTGATACTTCATTTGCTGTATTTATACAAATGAAAAATATTCTGAATTAATTTGAATAATTTTTTGCAATACTTCTTTCCGGACCTACATTGTGAAAAAATTGTGATGATTAGCCCACGAATTCGGGCTTAGACGAGAGTGTGGTACTTCGTTTGGTGTATTTATAGAACATGAAAAACATTCTGAATTGTTTTGAGCAATTTTTTGGAGAACTTTTTTCCGGACCGAAATTTTGAAAAATTCGTGACGAGTAGCACACGAAATTCAGGTTGAAACGGGAGAGTGAAACTTCGTTTGGTGTATTTATACAACATGAACAATATTCTGAATTGTTTTGAACAATTTTTTGCAATACTTTTTTTCGGACCTAAATTTTTAAAAAATCGTGATGATTAGCACACGAATTCGGGCTTAAACTGGAGAGTGATACTTTGTTTGGTGTATTTATAGAACATGAAAAACATTCAGAATTGTTTGAGCAATTTTTTGTAGAACTTTTTTCCGGACCGAAATTTTGAAAAAATCGTGATGATTAGCACAAGAATTCAGGCTGAAACGGGAGAGTGATACTTCGTTTGGTGTATTTATAGAACAATATAAACATTATGAATTGTTTTCAGCAATTTTTCGGAGAAATTTTTTTCGGACCGAAATTTTGAAAAAATCGTGATGATAGGACACGAATTCGGGCTTAAACGGGAGAGTGATATTTCGTTTGCTGTTTTTATACAACATGAAAAACATTTAGAATCGTCCTGAGCAATTTTTTGGAAAACTTTTTTCCGAACCGAAATTTTGAAAAATTCGTGATGATTAGCACACGAAATTCAGGCTGAAACGGGAGAGTGAAACTTCGTTTGGTGTATTTATACAACATGAATAATATTCTGAATTGTTTTGAACCATTTTTTGCAATACTTTTTTCGGACCTAAATTTTTAAAAAATCATGATGATTAGCACACTAATTCGGGCTTAAACTGGAGAGTGATACTTTGTTTGGTGTATTTATAGAACATGAAAAACATTATGAATTGTTTTGAGCAATGTTTTGGAGCACTTTTTTCCGGACCGAAATTTTGAAAAATTCGTGATGATTAGCACACGAATTTAGGCTAAAACGGTAGAGTGATACTTCGTTTGATGTATTTATACAAATGAAAAAATATTCGAATTGTTTTGAACAATTTTTTCCAATACTTTTTTCGGACCTAAATTTTGAAAAAAATCGTGATGATTAGCACACGAATTCGGGCTTAAACTTGAGGGTGATACTTCGTTTGGTGAATTTATAGAACATTAAAAACATTATGAATTGTTTTGAGCAATGTTTTGGAGCACTTTTTTCGGACCAAAATTTTGAAAAATTCATGATGATTAGCACGCTAATTTAGGCTAAAACGGGAGAGTGATACTTCGTTTAGTTTATTTATACAAATGAAAAAATATTCTGAATTGTTTTGAACAATTTTTTCCAATACTTTTTTTCGGACCTAAATTTTGAAAAAATCGTGATGATTAGCACACGAATTCGGCTTAAACGGGAGAGTGATACTTCATTTGCTGTATTTATACAAATGAAAAATATTCTGAATTAATTTGAATAATTTTTTGCAATACTTCTTTCCGGACCTACATTGTGAAAAAATTGTGATGATTAGCCCACGAATTCGGGCTTAGACGAGAGTGTGGTACTTCGTTTGGTGTATTTATAGAACATGAAAAACATTCTGAATTGTTTTGAGCAATTTTTTGGAGAACTTTTTTCCGGACCGAAATTTTGAAAAATTCGTGACGAGTAGCACACGAAATTCAGGTTGAAACGGGAGAGTGAAACTTGGTTTGGTGTATTTATACAACATGAACAATATTCTGAATTGTTTTGAACAATTTTTTGCAATACTTTTTTTCGGACCTAAATTTTTAAAAAATCGTGATGATTAGCACACGAATTCGGGCTTAAACTGGAGAGTGATACTTTGTTTGGTGTATTTATAGAACATGAAAAACATTCAGAATTGTTTGAGCAATTTTTTGTAGAACTTTTTTTCCGGACCGAAATTTTGAAAAAAATCGTGATGATTAGCACAAGAATTCGAGCTGAAACGGGAGAGTGATACTTCGTTTGGTGTATTTATAGAACAATATAAACATTATGAATTGTTTTCAGCAATTTTTCGGAGAAATTTTTTTCGGACCGAAATTTTGAAAAAATCGTGATGATAGGACACGAATTCGGGCTTAAACGGGAGAGTGATATTTCGTTTGCTGTTTTTATACAACATGAAAAACATTTAGAATCGTCCTGAGCAATTTTTTGGAAAACTTTTTTCCGAACCGAAATTTTGAAAAATTCGTGATGATTAGCACACGAAATTCAGGCTGAAACGGGAGAGTGAAACTTCGTTTGGTGTATTTATACAACATGAATAATATTCGAATTGTTTTGAACCATTTTTTGCAATACTTTTTTTCGGACCTAAATTTTTTAAAAAATCATGATGATTAGCACACGAATTCGGGCTTAAAGCTGAGAGTGATACTTTGTTTGGTGTATTTATAGAACATGAAAAACATTATGAATTGTTTTGAGCAATTTTTTTATAGAATTTTTTTTCCGGACCAAAATTTTGAAAAAAATTGTGATTATCGGCACACGATTCGAGCTCAAACGGAAGTGTGATACTTCGTTTGGTGTATTTATACAACATGAAAAACATTCTGAATTGTTTTGACCAATTTTTTGCAATACTTTTTTTCGGACCTAAATTTTTAAAAAATCGTGATGATTAGCACACGAATTCGGGCTTAAACTGGAGAGTGATACTTTGTTTGGTGTATTTATAGAACATTAAAAACATTCGAATTGTTTTGAGCAATTTTTTGGAGAACTTTTTTCGGACCGAAATTTTGAAAAAAATCGTGATGATTAGCACACGAACTCGAGTGAAACGGAAATGTGATACTTCGTTTGGTGTATTTATACAACATAAAAAACATTCTGAATTGTTTTGAACAATTTTTTGCAATACTTTTTTTCGGACCTAAATTTTTAAAAAATCGTGATGATTAGCACACGAATTCTGGCTTAAACTGAAGAGTGATACTTCGTTTGCTGTATTTATACAATATGAAAAACATTTAGAATCGTCTTGAGCAATTTTTTGGAGAACTTTTTTCCGAACCGAAATTTTGAAAAATTCGTGATGATTAGCACACGAATTCAGGCTGAAACGGGAGAGTGATACTTCGTTTGGTGTATTTATACAACAACAAAAATATTCTGAATTGTTTTGAACAATTTTTTGCAATACTTTTTTTCGAACCCAAATATCTAAAAAATCGTGATGATTAGCACACGAATTCGGGCTTAAACCGGAGAGTGATACTTCGTTTGGTGTATTTATAGAAATGAAAAACATTCGAATTGTTTTGAGCAATTTTTCGGAGAACTTTTTTCCGGACTGAAATTTTGAAAAAATCGTGATAATTAGCACACGAATTTAGGCTGAAACGGGAGGGTGATACTTCGTTTTATGTATTTATAGAACATTTAGAATATTGTGAATTTTTTTGAGCAATGTTTTGGAGCACTTTTTTCCGGACCGAAATTTTGAAAAATTCGTGATGATTAGCACACGAATTTAGGCTAAAACGGGAGAGTGATACTTCGTTTGGTGTATTTATACAATTGAAAAATATTTTTAATTGTTTTGAACAATTTTTTCCAATACTTTTTTTCGGACCTAAATTTTGAAAAAATCGTGATGATTAGCACACAAATTCGACTTAAACGGGAGAGTGATACTTCGTTTGCTGTATTTACACAAATAAAAAATATTCTGAATTATTTTGAATAGTTTTTTGCAATAATTTTTTCCGGACCTACATAGTGAAAAAATTGTGATGATTAGTCCGCGAATTCGGGCTTAAACTAGAGTGTGATACTTCGTTTGGTGTATTTATAGAACATGAAAAACATTCTGAATTGTTTTGAGCAATTTTTTGGAGAGATTTTTTCCGGACCGAAATTTTGAAAAATTCGTGATGATTAGCACACGAATTCGGGCTTAAACGGGAGAGTGATACTTCGTTTGCTGTATTTATACAACATGAAAAACATTTGGAATCGTCCTGGGCAATTTTTTGGAGAACTTTTTTCCGAACCGAAATTTTGAAAAATTCGTGATGATTAGCACATGAAATTCAGGCTGAAACGGGAGAGTGAAACTTCGTTTGGTGTATTTATACAACATGAACAGTATTCTGAATTGTTTTGAACAATTTTTTGCAATACTTTTTTTCGGACCTAAATTTTTAAAAAATCGTGATGATTAGCACACGAATTCGGGCTTAAACTGTAGAGTGATACTTTGTTTGGTGTATTTATAGAACATGAAAAACATTCTGAATTGTTTTGAGCAATTTTTTGTAGAACTTTTTTCCGGACCGAAATTTTGAAAAAATCGTGATGATTAGAACAAGAATTCAGGCTGAAACGGGAGAGTGATACTTTGTTTGGTGTATTTATAGAACATTAAAAATATTATGAATTGTTTTCAGCAATTTTTCGGAGAAATTTTTTCCGGACCGAAATTTTGAAAAAATCGTGATGATAGGACATGAATTTGGGCTTAAACGGGAGAGTGATACTTCGTTTGCTATATTTATACAACATGAAAAACATTTAGAATCGTTTTGTGCAATTTTTTGGAGAACTTTTTTCCGGACCGAAATTTAGAAAAATTCGTGATGATAATGCACACGAATTCAGACTGAAACGGGAGAGAGTGATACTTCGTTTGGTGTATTTATACAACATGAAAAACATTCTGAATTGTATTGAAAAATTTTTTGCAATACTTTTTTTCGGACCTAAATTTTGAAAAAATCGTGGTGATTAGCACACGAATTCGGCTTAAACAGGAGAGTGATACTTCGTTTGTTGTATTTATACAAATAAAAAATATTCTGAATTATTTTGAATAATTTTTTGCAGTACTTTTTTTTGGACCTACATTTTGAAAAAATTGTGATGATTAGCCCCTGAATTCGGGTTTAAACGAGATAGTGATACTTCGTTTGGTGTATTTATACAAAATGAAAACATCTGAATTGTTTGATCAATTTTTTGGAGAACTTTTTTTCGGACCGAAATTTTGAAAAATTCGTGATGATTAGCACACAAATTCGGGCTTAAATGGGAGAGTGATACTTCGTTTGCTGTATTTATACAACATGAAAAATATTTAGAATCGTCTTGAACAATTTTTTGAAGAACTTTTTTCCGAACCGAAATTTTGAAAAAATCGTGATGATTAGCACAAGAATTCAGGCTGAAACGGGAGAGTGATACTTCATTTGCTGTATTTATACAAAAGAAAAATATTCTGAATTATTTTGAATAATTTTTTGCAGTACTTTTTTTCGGACCTACATTTTGAAAAAATTGTGATGATTAGCCCACGAATTCGGACTTAAACGAGAGAGTGATACTTCGTTTGGTGTGTTTATACAACATGAAAACATTTGAATTGTTTGAGCAATTTTTTGAGGAACTTTTTTCCGGACCGAAATTTTGAAAAATTCATGATGATTAGCACACAAATTCGGGCTTAAACGGGAGAGTGATACTTCGTTTGCTGTATTTATACAACATGAAAAATATTTAGAATCGTCTAGAGCAATTTTTCGGGGAACTTTTTTCGAACCGAAATTTTGAGAAAATCGTGATGCTTAGCACACGAATTCAGGCTGAAACGGGAGAGTAATACTTCGTTTGCTGTATTTATACGAATGAAAAATATTCTGAATTGTTTTGAACAATTTTTTGCAATACATTTTTTCGGACCTAAATTTTTAAAAAATCGTGATGACTAGCATACGAATTCGGGCTTAAACTGGAGAGTGATACTTTGTTTGCTGTATTTATACAACATGAAAAACATTTAGAATCGTCTTGAGCAATTTATTGGAGAACTTTTTTCCTAACCGAAATTTTGAAAAATTCGTGATGATTAGCACACGAATTCAGGCTGAAACGGGAGAGTGGTACTTCGTTTGGTGTATTTATACAACATGAAAAATATTCTGAATTGTTTTGAACAATTTTTTGCAATACTTTTTTTTGGACTTAAATATTTAAAAAATCTTGATGATTAGCACACGAATTCGGGATTAAACTGGAGAGTGATACTTTGTTTTGTGTATTTATAGAACATGAAAAACATTCTGAATTGTTTTGAGCAATTTTTTGGAGCACTTTTTTCCGGACCGAAATTTTGAAAAATTCGTGATGATTAGCACACGAATTCAGGCTAAAACGGGGGAGCGATACTACGTTTGGTGTATTTATACAACATGAAAACTATTCTGAATTGTTTTGAACAATTTTTTCCAATACTTTTTTTTGGACCTAAATTTTGAAAAAATCGTGATGATTAGCACATGAATTCGGCTTAAACGGGAGAGTGATACTTCGTTTGCTGTATTTATACAACATGAGAAACATTTAGAATCGTTTTCAGCGATTTTTTGGAGAACTTTTTTCCGAACCGAAATTTTGATAAATTCGTGATGATTAGCCCACGAATTCAGGTTGAAACGGGAGTGTGGTACTTCATTTGGTGAATTTATACCACATGAAAAATATTCTGAATTGTTTTGAATAATTTTTTGCAATACTTTTTTTCGGACCTAAATTTTCAAAAAATCGTGATGATTGGCACACGAATTCGGGCTTAAACTGGAGAGTGATACTTCGTTTGGTGTATTTATAGAACATGAAAAACATTTTTAATTGTTTAAGCAATTTTTTGGATAACTTTTTTCGGGACCAAAATTTTGAAAAAAATGTGATGATTAGCACACGAATTCAGGCTGAAACGGGAGAGTGGTACTTCGTTTGGTGCATTTAAATATTTAAAAATCGTGATGATTAGCACACGAATTCGGGCTTAAACTGGAGAGTGATACTTCGTTCTGTGTACTTATAGAACATGAAAAACGTTCAGAATTGTTTTGAGAAATTTTTTGGAGCACTTTTTTCCGGACCGAAATTTTAAAAAAAATCGTGATTATAGGACACGAATTCGGGCTTAAACGGGAGAGTGATACTTCGTTTGGTGAATTTATAGAACATGAAAAGCATTCTGAATTGCTTTGAGCAATTTTTTGGAGAACTTTTTTCCGGACCGAAATTTTGAAAAAATAGTGATGATAGGATACGAATTCGGGCTTAAACGGGAGAGTGATACTTCGTTTGTTTGTATTTATACAAATGAAAAATTATTTAGAATCGTTTTGAGCAATTTTTTGGAGAACTTTTTTCCGGACCGAAATTTTGAAAAATTCGTGATGATTAGCACACGAATTCAGACTAAAACGGGAGGGAGTGATACTTAGGTTGCTGTATTTATACAACATGAAAAATATTCTGAATTGTTTCGAACAATTTTTTCCAATACTTTTTTTCGGACCTAAATTTTAAAAAAATCGTGATGATTAGCACACGAATTCGGCTTAAACAAGAGAGTGACACTTCGTTTGCTGTATTTATACAAATGAAAAGTATCAATTTTTTGGAGAACTTTTTTTCCGGACCGAAATTTTGAAAAATTCGCGATGATTAACACACAAATTTGGGCTTAAACGGGAGAGTGACACTTCGTTTGCTGTATTTATACAACATGAAAAATATTTAGAATCGTGTTGAGCAATTTTTTGGAGAACTTTTTTCCGAACCGAAATTTTTAAAAATTCGTGATGATTAGCACACGAATTCAGGCTGAAACGGGAGAGTGATACTTCGTTTGGTGTATTTATACAACATGAAAAATATTCTGAATTGTCTTGAACAATTTTTTGTAACACTTTTTTTTTTACCTAAATATTTAAAAATCGTGATGATTAGCACACGAATTCGGGCTTAAACTGGAGAGTGATACTTCGTTTTGTGTACTTATAGAACATGAAAAACGTTCAGAATTGTTTTGAGAAATTTTTTGGAGCACTTTTTTCCTGACCGAAATTTTTAAAAATTCGTGATTATTAGCACACAAATTCGGGCTTAAACGTGAGAGTGACACTTCGTTTGCTGTATTTATACAACATGAAAATATTTAGAATCGTCTTGAGCAATTTTTTGGAGAACTTTTTTCCGAACCGAAATGTTGAAAAATTCGTGATGATTAGCACACGAATTCAGGCTGAAACGGGAGAGTGATACTTCGTTTGGTGAATTTATAGAACACGAAAAGCATTCTGAATTGCTTTGAGCAATTTTTGGAGAACTTTTTTCCGGACCGAAATTTTGAAAAAATAGTGATGATAGGATACGAATTCGGGCTTAAACGGGAGAGTGATACTTCGTTTGCTGTATTTATACAAATGAAAAATATTTAGAATCGTTTTGAGCAATTTTTTGGAGAACTTTTTTCCGGACCGAAATTTTGAAAAATTCGTGATGATTAGCACACGAATTCAGACTGAAACGGGAGAGAGTGATACTTAGTTTGCTGTATTTATACAACATGAAGAATATTCTGAATTGTTTCGAACAATTTTTTCCAATACTTTTTTTCGGACCTAAATTTTAAAAAAATCGTGATGATTAGCACAAGAATTCAGCTTAAATAGGAGAGTGACACTTCGTTTGCTGTATTTATACAAATGAAAAATATCAATTTTTTGGAGAACTTTTTTCCGGACCGAAATTTTGAAAAATTCGCGATGATTAACACACAAATTTGGGCTTAAACGGGAGAGTGACACTTCGTTTGCTGTATTTATACAACATGAAAAATATTTAGAATCGTGTTGAGCAATTTTTTGGAGAACTTTTTTCCGAACCGAAATTTTGAAAAATTCGTGATGATTAGCACACGAATTCAGGCTGAAACGGGAGAGTGATACTTCGTTTGGTGTATTTATACTACATGAAAAATATTCTGAATTGTTTTGAACAATTTTTTGTAACACTTTTTTTTTTACCTAAATATTTAAAAATCGTGATGATTAGCACACGAATTCGGGCTTAAACTGGAGAGTGATACTTCGTTTTGTGTACTTATAGAACATGAAAAACGTTCAGAATTGTTTTGAGCAATTTTTTGGAGCACTTTTTTCCGGACCGAAATTTTTAAAAATTCGTGATTATTAGCACACAAATTCGGGCTTAAACGTGAGAGTGACACTTCGTTTGCTGTATTTATACAACATGAAAATATTTAGAATCATCTTGAGCAATTTTTTGGAGAACTTTTTTCCGAACCGAAATGTTGAAAAATTCGTGATGATTAGCACACGAATTCAGGCTGAAACGGGAGAGTGATACTTCGTTTGGTGAATTTATAGAACATGAAAAGCATTCTGAATTGCTTTGAGCAATTTTTGGAGAACTTTTTTCCGGACCGAAATTTTGAAAAAATAGTGATGATAGGATACGAATTCGGGCTTAAACGGGAGAGTGATACTTCGTTCGCTGTATTTATACAAATGAAAAATATTTAGAATCGTTTTGAGCAATTTTTTGGAGAACTTTTTTCCGGACCGAAATTTTGAAAAATTCGTGATGATTAGCACACGAATTCAGACTGAAACGGGAGAGAGTGATACTTAGTTTGCTGTATTTATACAACATGAAGAATATTCTGAATTGTTTCGAACAATTTTTTCCAATACTTTTTTTCGGACCTAAATTTTAAAAAAATCGTGATGATTAGCACAAGAATTCAGCTTAAACAGGAGAGTGACACTTCGTTTGCTGTATTTATACAAATGAAAAATATCTATTTTTTGGAGAACTTTTTTCCGGACCGAAATTTTGAAAAATTCGTGATGATTAACACACAAATTTGGGCTTAAACGGGAGAGTGACACTTCGTTTGCTGTATTTATACAACATGAAAAATATTTAGAATCGTGTTGAGCAATTTTTTGGAGAACTTTTTTCCGAACCGAAATTTTGAAAAATTCGTGATGATTAGCACACGAATTCAGGCTGAAACGGGAGAGTGATACTTCGTTTGGTGCATTTATACAACATGAAAAATATTCTGAATTGTTTTGAACAATTTTTTGTAACACTTTTTTTTTTACCTGAATATTTAAAAATCGTGATGATTAGCACTCGAATTCGGGCTTAAACTGGAGAGTGATACTTCGTTTTGTGTATTTATAGAACATGAAAAACATTCTGAATTGTTTTGAGAAATTTTTTGGAGCACTTTTTTCCGGACCGTAATTTTGAAAAATTTGTGATGATTAGCACACGAATTCAGGCTAAAACGGGAGAGCGATACTTCGTTTGGTGTATTTATACAACATGAAAAATTTTCTGAATTGTTTTCAACAAGTTTTTGCAATACTTTTTTTCGGACCTAAATTATTAAAAAATCGTGGTGATTAGCCCACGAATTCAGGCTTAAACTGGAGAGTGATACTTCGTTCAGTGTATTTATAGAACATGAAAAACATTCTGAATTGTTTTGAGCAATTTTTTGGAGAACATTTTTCCGAGCCGAAATTTTGAAAAATTTGTGATGATTAGCACACGAATTCAGGCTGAAACGGGAGAGTGATACTTCGTTTGATGTATTTTTACAACATGAAAAATATTCTGAATTGTTTTGAACAATTTTTTGCAATACTTTTTTTTGGACCTAAATATTTAAAAAATCGTGATGATTAGCACACGAATTCGGGCATAAACTGGAGAGTGATACTTCGTTTTGTGTACTTATAGAACATGAAAAACATTCTGAATTGTTTTGAGAAATTTTTTGGAGCACTTTTTTCCGGACCGAAATTTTTAAAAATTCGTGATTATTAGCACACAAATTCAGGATAAAACGGGAGAGCGATACTTCATTTGGTGTATTTATACAACATGAAAAATATTCTGAATCGTTTTGAACAATTTTTTGGATCACTATTTTCTGGACCGAAATTCTGAAAAATTCGTGATGATTAGCACCTGAATTCGGCTTAAACGGGAGAGTGATACTTCGTTTGCTGTATTTATACAAATGAAAAATATTCTGAATTATTTTGAATAATTTTTTGCAGTACTTTTTTTCGGACCTACATTTTGAAAAAATTGTGATGATTAGCCCACGAATTCGGGCTTAAACGAGAGTGTGATACTTCGTTTGGTGTATTTATACAACATGAAAACATCTGAATTGTTTTGAGCAATTTTTTGGAGAACTTTTTTTCGGACCGAAATTTTGAAAAATTCGTGATGATTAGCACACAAATTCGGGCTTAAACGGGAGAGTGATACTTCTTTTGCTGTATTTACACAACATGAAAAATATTTAGAATCGCCTTGAACAATTTTTTGGAGAACTTTTTTCCGAACCGAAATTTTGAAAAATTCGTGATGATTAGCACACGAATTCAGGCTGAAACGGGAGAGTGATACTTCGTTTGGTGTATTTATACAACATGAAAAATATTCTGAATTGTTTTCAACAAATTTTTGCAATACTTTTTTTCGGACCTAAATTATTAAAAAATCGTGGTGATTAGCCCACGAATTCAGGCTTAAACTGGAGAGTGATACTTCGTTCGGTGTATTTATAGAACATGAAAAACATTCTGAATTGTTTTGAGCAATTTTTTGGAGAACTTTTTTCCGGGCCGAAATTTTGAAAAATTTGTGATGATTAGCACACGAATTCAGGCTGAAAAGGGAGAGTGATACTCCGTTTGATGTATTTTTACAACATGAAAAATATTCTGAATTGTTTTGAACAATTTTTTGCAATACTTTTTTTTGGACCTAAATATTTAAAAAATCGTGATGATTAGCACACGAATTCGGGCATAAACTGGAGAGTGATACTTCGTTTTGTGTACTTATAGAACATGAAAAACATTCTGAATTGTTTTGAGAAATTTTTTGAAGCACTTTTTTCCGGACCGAAATTTTTAAAAATTCGTGATTATTAGCACACAAATTCGGGTTTAAACTTGAGAGTGACACTTCGTTTGCTGTATTTATACAACATGAAAAATATTTAGAATCGTCTTGAGCAATTTTTTGGAGAACTTTTTTCCGAACCGAAATGTTGAAAAATTCGTGATGATTAGCACACGAATTCAGGCTGAAACGGGAGAGTGATACTTCGTTTGGTGAATTTATAGAACATGAAAAGCATTCTGAATTGCTTTGAGCAATTTTTGGAGAACTTTTTTCCGGACCGAAATTTTGAAAAAATAGTGATGATAGGATACGAATTCGGGCTTAAACGGGAGAGTGATACTTCGTTTGCTGTATTTATACAAATGAAAAATATTTAGAATTGTTTTGAGCAATTTTTTGGAGAACTTTTTTCCGGACCGAAATTTTAAAAATTCGTGATGATTAGCACACGAATTAAGACTAAAACGGGAGAGAGTGATACTTAGTTTGCTGTATTTATACAACATGAAAAATATTCTGAATTGTTTCGAACAATTTTTTCCAATACTTTTTTTCGGACCTAAATTTTAAAAAAATCGTGATGATTAGCACACGAATTCGGCTTAAACAGGAGAGTGACACTTCGTTTGCTGTATTTATACAAATGAAAAATATCAATTTTTTGGAGAACTTTTTTCCGGACCGAAATTTTGAAAAATTCGTGATGATTAACACACAAATTTAGGCTTAAACGGGAGAGTGACACTTCGTTTGCTGTATTTATACAACATGAAAAATATTTAGAATCGTCTTGAGCAATTTTTTGGAGAACTTTTTTCCGAACCGAAATGTTGAAAAATTCGTGATGATTAGCACACGAATTCAGGCTGAAACGGGAGAGTGATACTTCGTTTGGTGAATTTATAGAACATGAAAAGCATTCTGAATTGCTTTGAGCAATTTTTGCAGTACTTTTTTTCGGACCTACATTTTGAAAAAATTGTGATGATTAGCCCACGAATTCGGGCTTAAACGAGAGAGTGATACTTCGTTTGGTGTATTTATACAACATAAAAACATCTGAATTGTTTTGAGCAATTTTTTGGAGAACTTTTTTCCGGACCGAAATTTTGAAAAATTCGTGATGATTAGCACACAAATTCGGGCTTAAACGGGAGAGTAATACTTCGTTTGCTGTATTTATACAACATGAAAAATATTTAGAATCGTCTTGACAATTTTTCGAAGAACTTTTTTCCGAACAATTTATATAAATGAAAAATATTCTGAAAAATACAAATGAGAAAAATTTATACAAATGAAAAATATTCTGAATTATTTTGAACAATTTTTTGCAATACTTTTTTTTGGACCTAAATATTTAAAAAATCGTGATGATTAGCACACGAATTCGGGCTTAAACTGGAGTGCGATACTTCGTTTTGTATATTTATAGAACATGAAAAACATTCTGAATTGTTTTGAGCAATTTTTTGGAGCACTTTTTTCCGGACCGAAATTTTGAAAAATTCGTGATGATTAGAACACAAATTCAGGCTAAAACGGGAGAGAGATACTTCGTTTGGTGTATTTATACAACATGAAAAATATTCTGAATTGTTTTGAACAATTTTTTCCAATACTTTTTTTCGGACCTAAATTTTGAAAAAATCGTGATGATTAGCACACGAATTCAGGCTGAAACGGGAGAGTGATACTCCGTTTGATGTATTTTTACAACATGAAAAATATTCTAAATTGTTTTCAACAATTTTTTGCAATACTTTTTTTTGGACCCAAATATTTAAAAAATCGTGATGATTAGCACACGAATTCGGGCTTAAACTGGAGAGTGATACTTCGCTTTTGTGTACTTATAGAACATGAAAAAACATTCGAATTGTTTTGAGGAATTTTTTTGGAGCACTTTTTTTCGGACTGAAATTTTTAAAATTTCGTGATTATTAACACACAAATTCGGGCTTAAACGGGAGAGTGACACTTCGTTTGTCTGTATTTATACAACATGAAAAATATTTAGAATCGTTTTCGAGCAATTTTTTTGGAGAACTTTTTTCCGAACCGAAATTTTGAAAAAATTCGTGATGATTAGCACACGAATTCGAGTGAAACGGGAGAGTGATACTTCGTTTGTTGTATTTATACAACATTAAAAATATTCTGAATTGTCTAGAACTATTTTTTTGCAATACTTTTTTTGGACCTAAATATTTAAAAAATCGTGATGATTAGCACACGAATTCGGGCTTAAACTGGAGAGCGATACTTCGTTTTGCGTATTTATAGAACATGAAAAACATTCTGAATTGTTTTGAGCAGTTTTTTGGAGCACTTTTTTCCGGACCGAAAATTTGAAAAATTCGTGATGATTAGCACACGAATTCAGGCTAGAACATGAGAGAGATACTTCGTTTGGTGTATTTATACAACATGAAAAATATTCTGAATTGTTTGAACAATTTTTTCCAATACTTATTTTCGGACCTAAATTTTGAAAAAATCGTGATTAACGAATTCGGGCTTAAACTGTAGAGTGATACTTCGTTTTGTGTACTTATAGAACATGAAAAACATTCTGAGTTGTTTTGAGCAAATTTTTTGGAGAACTTTTTTCCGGTCCGAAATTTTGAAAAATTCGTGATGATTAGCACACAAATTCGGGCTTAAACGGGAGAGTGACACTTCGTTTGCTTTATTTATACAACATGAAAAATATTTAGAATCGTCTTAAGCAATTTTTTGGAGAACTTTTTCCCGAACCGAAATTCTGAAAAATTCGTGATGATTAGCACACGAATTCAGGCTGAAACGGGAGAGTGATACTTCGTTTGGTGTATTTATACAAATGAAAAATATTCTGAATTGCTTTGAACAAATTTTTGCATTACTTTTTTTCGGACCTAAATAATTAAAAAATCGTGGTGATTAGCCCACGAATTCATGCTTAAACTGGAGAGTGATACTTCGTTTGGTGTAATTATAGAACATGAAAAACATTCTGAATTGTTTTGAGCAATTTTTTGGAGAACTTTTTTCCTGGCCGAAATTTTAAAAAATTAGTGATGATTAGCACACGAATTCAGGCTGAAACGGGAGAGTGATACTCCGTTTGATGTATTTTTACAACATGAAAAATATTCTGAATTGTTTTGAACAATTTTTGCAATACTTTTTTTTTGACCTAAATATTTAAAAAATCGTGAGGATTAGCACACGAATTCGGGCATAAACTGGAGAGTGATACTTCGTTTTGTGTACTTATAGAACATGAAAAACATTCTGAATTGTTTTGAGCAAATTTTTTGGAGAACTTTTTTCCGGACCGAAATTTTGAAAATTTCGTGATGATTAGCACACGAATTCAGGCTAGAACGGGAGAGAGATACTTCGTTTGGTGTATTTATATAACATGAAAAATATTCTGAATTGTTTTGAACAATTTTTTCCAATACTTTTTTTCGGACCTAAATTTAGGAAAAATCGTGACGATTAACACACGAATTCAGGCTGAAACGGGAGAGTGATACTCCGTTTGATGTATTTTTACAACATGAAAAATATTCTGAATTGTTTTCAACAATTTTTTGCAATACTTTTTTTTGGACCTAAATATTTAAAAAATCGTGATGATTAGCACACGAATTCGGGCTTAAACTGGAGAGTGATACTTCGTTTTGTGTACTTATAGAACATGAAAAACATTCTGAATTGTTTTGAACAATTTTTTGGAGCACTTTTTTCCGGACCGAAATTTTTAAAAATTCGTGATTATTAGCACACAAATTCGGGCTTAAACGGGAGAGTGACACTTCGTTTGCTCTATTTATACAACATGAAAAATATTTAGAATCGTTTTGAGCAATTTTTTGGAGAACTTTTTTCCGAACCGAAATTTTGAAAAATTCGTGATGATTAGCACACGAATTCAGGCTGAAACGAGAGAGTGATACTTCGTTTGGTGTATTTATACAACATGAAAAATATTCTGAATTGTCTTGAACTATTTTTTACAATACTTTTTTTTGGACCTAAATATTTAAAAAAATGTGATGATTAGTACACGAATTCGGGCTTAAACTGGAGAGCGATACTTCGTTTTGCGTATTTATAGAACATGAAAAACATTCTGAATTGTTTTGAGCAGTTTTTTGGAGCACTTTTTTCCGGGCCGAAATTTTGAAAAATTCGTGATGATTAGCACACAAATGCAGGCTAGAACGGGAGAGAGATACTTCGTTTGGTGTATTTATACAACATGAAAAATATTCTGAATTGTTTTGAACAATTTTTTCCAATACTTATTTTCGGACCTAAATTTTGAAAAAATCGTGATTATTTGCTCACGAATTCGGGCTTAAACTGTAGAGTGATACTTCGTTTTGTGTACTTATAGAACATGAAAAACATTCTGAGTTGTTTTGAGCAAATTTTTTGGAGAACTTTTTTCCGTACCGAAATTTTGAAAAATTCGTGATGATTAACACACAAATTCGGGCTTAAACAGGAGAGTGACACTTCGTTTACTGTATTTATACAACATGAAAAATATTTAGAATCGTCTTGAGCAATTTTTTGGACAACTTTTTTCCGAACCGAAATTTTGAAAAATTCGTGATGATTAGCACACGAATTCAGGCTGAAACGGGAGAGTGATACTTCGTTTGGTGTATTTAGACAAAATGAAAAATATTCTGAATCGTTTTGAACAAATTTTTGCAATACTTTTTTTCGGACCTAAATTTTTAAGAAATAGTGGTGATTAGACCACGAATTCGGGCTTAAACTGGAGAGTGATACTTCTTTCGGTGTATTTATAGAACATGAAAAACATTCTGAATTGTTTTGAGAAATTTTTTGGAGCACTTTTTTCCGGACCGAAATTTTGAAAAATTCGTGATGATTAGCACACGAATTCAGGCTAGAACGGGAGAGTGATACTTCGTTTGGTGTATTTATACAACATGAAAAATATTCTGAATTGTTTTGAACAATTTTTTCCAATACTTTTTTTCGGACCTAAATTTTGAAAAAATCGTGATTAACGAATTCGGGCTTAAACTGGAGAGTGATACTTCGTTTTGTGTACTTATAGAACATGAAAAACATTCTGAATTGTTTTGAGCAAATTTTTTGGAGAACTTTTTTCCGGATCGAAATTTTGAAAAATTCGTGATGATTAACACACAAATTCGGGCTTAAACGGGAGAGTGACACTTCGTTTACTGTATTTATACAACATGAAAAATATTTACAATCGTCTTGAGCAATTTTTTGGAGAACTTTTCTCCGAATCGAAATTTTGAAAAATTCGTGATGATTAGCACACGAATTCAGGCTGAAACGGGAGAGTGATACTTCGTTTGGTGTATTTATACAAAATGAAAAATATTCTGAATCGTTTTGAACAAATTTTTGCAATACTTTTTTTCGAACCTAAATTTTTAAGAAATAGTGGTGATTAGACCACGAATTCGGGCTTAAACTGGAGAGTGATACTTCGTTCGGTGTATTTATAGAACATGAAAAACATTCTGAATTGTTTTGAGAAATTTTTTGAAGCACTTTTTTCCGGACCGAAATTTTGAAAAATTCGTGATGATTAGCACACGAATTCAGGCTAGAACGGGAGAGAGATACTTCGTTTGGTGTATTTATACAACATAAAAAATATTCTGAATTGTTTTGAAAAATTTTTTCCAATACTTTTTTTCGGACCTAAAGTTTGAAAAAATCGTGATGATTAGCCCACGAATTCAGGCTGAAACGGGAGAGTGATACTCCGTTTGATGTATTTTTACAACATGAAAAATATTCTAAATTGTTTTCAACAATTTTTTGCAATACTTTTTTTTGGACCCAAATATTTAAAAAATCGTGATGATTAGCACACGAATTCGGGCTTAAACTGGAGAGTGATACTTCGTTTTGTGTACTTATAGAACATGAAAAACATTCTGAATTGTTTTGAGGAATTTTTTGGAGCACTTTTTTCCGGACCGAAATTTTTAAAATTTCGTGATTATTAACACACAAATTCGGGCTTAAACGGGAGAGTGACACTTCGTTTGCTGTATTTATACAACATGAAAAATATTTAGAATCGTTTCGAGCAATTTTTTGGAGAACTTTTTTCCGAACCGAAATTTTGAAAAATTCGTGATGATTAGCACACGAATTCAGGCTGAAACGGGAGAGTGATACTTCGTTTGGTGTATTTATACAACATTAAAAATATTCTGAATTGTCTAGAACTATTTTTTGCAATACTTTTTTTTGGACCTAAATATTTAAAAAATCGTGATGATTAGCACACGAATTCGGGCTTAAACTGGAGAGCGATACTTCGTTTTGCGTATTTATAGAACATGAAAAACATTCTGAATTGTTTTGAGCAGTTTTTTGGAGCACTTTTTTCCGGACCGAAAATTTGAAAAATTCGTGATGATTAGCACACGAATTCAGGCTAGAACATGAGAGAGATACTTCGTTTGGTGTATTTATACAACATGAAAAATATTCTGAATTGTTTGAACAATTTTTTCCAATACTTATTTTCGGACCTAAATTTTGAAAAAATCGTGATTAACGAATTCGGGCTTAAACTGTAGAGTGATACTTCGTTTTGTGTACTTATAGAACATGAAAAACATTCTGAGTTGTTTTGAGCAAATTTTTTGGAGAACTTTTTTCCGGACCGAAATTTTGAAAAATTCGTGATGATTAGCACACGAATTCAGGCTGAAACGGGAGAGTGATACTTCGTTTGGTGTATTTATACAACATTAAAAATATTCTGAATTGTCTAGAACTATTTTTTGCAATACTTTTTTTTGGACCTAAATATTTAAAAAATCGTGATGATTAGCACACGAATTCGGGCTTAAACTGGAGAGCGATACTTCGTTTTGCGTATTTATAGAACATGAAAAACATTCTGAATTGTTTTGAGCAGATTTTTGGAGCACTTTTTTCCGGACCGAAAATTTGAAAAATTCGTGATGATTAGCACACGAATTCAGGCTAGAACGGGAGAGAGATACTTCGTTTGGTGTATTTATATAACATGAAAAATATTCTGAATTGTTTTGAACAATTTTTTCCAATACTTTTTTTCGGACCTAAATTTTGAAAAAATCGTGATGATTAGCACACGAATTCAGGCTGAAACGGGAGAGTGATACTCCGTTTGATGTATTTTTACAACATGAAAAATATTCTAAATTGTTTTCAACAATTTTTTGCAATACTTTTTTTTGGACCCAAATATTTAAAAAATCGTGATGATTAGCACACGAATTCGGGCTTAAACTGGAGAGTGATACTTCGTTTTGTGTATTTATAGAACATGAAAAACATTCTGAATTGTTTTGAGGAATTTTTTGGAGCACTTTTTTCCGGACTGAAATTTTTAAAATTTCGTGATTATTAACACACAAATTCGGGCTTAAACGGGAGAGTGACACTTCGTTTGCTGTATTTATACAACATGAAAAATATTTAGAATCGTTTCGAGCAATTTTTTGGAGAACTTTTTTCCGAACCGAAATTTTGAAAAATTCGTGATGATTAGCACACGAATTCAGGCTGAAACGGGAGAGTGATACTTCGTTTGGTGTATTTTACAACATTAAAAATATTCTGAATTGTCTAGAACTATTTTTTGCAATACTTTTTTTTGGACCTAAATATTTAAAAAATCGTGATGATTAGCACACGAATTCGGGCTTAAACTGGAGAGCGATACTTCGTTTTGCGTATTTATAGAACATGAAAAACATTCTGAATTGTTTTGAGCAGTTTTTTGGAGCACTTTTTTCCGGACCGAAAATTTGAAAAATTCGTGATGATTAGCACACGAATTCAGGCTAGAACATGAGAGAGATACTTCGTTTGGTGTATTTATACAACATGAAAAATATTCTGAATTGTTTGAACAATTTTTTCCAATACTTATTTTCGGACCTAAATTTTGAAAAAATCGTGATTAACGAATTCGGGCTTAAACTGTAGAGTGATACTTCGTTTTGTGTACTTATAGAACATGAAAAACATTCTGAGTTGTTTTGAGCAAATTTTTTGGAGAACTTTTTTCCGGACCGAAATTTTGAAAAATTCGTGATGATTAGCACACAAATTCGGGCTTAAACGGGAGAGTGATACTTCGTTTGCTTTATTTATACAACATGAAAAATATTTAGAATCGTCTTAAGCAATTTTTTGGAGAACTTTTTCCCGAACCGAAATTTCGAAAAATTCGTGATGATTAGCACACGAATTCGAGTGAAACGGGAGAGTGATACTTCGTTTGGTGTATTTATACAAATGAAAAATATTCTGAATTGCTTTGAACAAATTTTTGCATTACTTTTTTTCGGACCTAAATAATTAAAAAATCGTGGTGATTAGCCCACGAATTCATGCTTAAACTGGAGAGTGATACTTCGTTTGGTGTAATTATAGAACATGAAAAACATTCTGAATTGTTTTGAGCAATTTTTTGGAGAACTTTTTTCCTGGCCGAAATTTTGAAAAAATTAGTGATGATTAGCACACGAATTCGAGTTTGAAACAGGGAGAGTGATACTCCGTTTGATGTATTTTTACAACATGAAAAAATATTCGAATTGTTTTGAACAATTTTTTGCAATACTTTTTTTGACCTAAATATTTAAAAAATCGTGAGGATTAGCACACGAATTCGGGCATAAAGCTGGAGAGTGATACTTCGTTTTGTGTACTTATAGAACATGAAAAACATTCTGAATTGTTTTGAGCAAATTTTTTGGAGAACTTTTTTCCGGACCGAAATTTTGAAAATTTCGTGATGATTAGCACACGAATTCAGGCTAGAACGGGAGAGATACTTCGTTTGGTGTATTTATATAACATGAAAAATATTTCGAATTGTTTTGAACAATTTTTTTCCAATACATTTTTTTCGGACCTAAATTTAGGAAAAAATCGTGATGATTAACACACGAATTCAGGTGAAACGGGAGAGTGATACTTCGTTTGATGTATTTTTACAACATGAAAAATATTCGAATTGTTTTCAACAAATTTTTTGCAATACTTTTTTTGGACCTAAATATTTAAAAAATCGTGATGATTAGCACACGAATTCGGGCTTAAACTGGAGAGTGATACTTCGTTTTGTGTACTTATAGAACATGAAAAACATTCTGAATTGTTTTGAACAATTTTTTGGAGCACTTTTTTCCGGACCGAAATTTTTAAAAATTCGTGATTATTAGCACACAAATTCGGGCTTAAACGGGAGAGTGACACTTCGTTTGCTGTATTTATACAACATGAAAAATATTTAGAATCGTTTTGAGCAATTTTTTGGAGAACTTTTTTCCGAACCGAAATTTTGAAAAATTCGTGATGATTAGCACACGAATTCAGGCTGAAACGAGAGAGTGATACTTCGTTTGGTGTATTTATACAACATGAAAAATATTCTGAATTGTCTTGAACTATTTTTTGCAATACTTTTTTTGGACCTAAATATTTAAAAAAAATGTGATGATTAGTACACTAATTCGGGCTTAAAAGCTGGGAGAGCGATACTTCGTTTTGCGTATTTATAGAACATGAAAAACATTCGAATTGTTTTGAAAGCAGTTTTTTGGAGCACTTTTTTCCGGGACGAAATTTTGAAAATATTGTGATGATTAGCACACAAATTCGAGCTAAACGGGAGAGTGATACTTCGTTTGGTGTATTTATACAACATGAAAAAATATTCGAATTATTTTGAACAATTTTTTTCCAATACTTATTTTTCGGACCTAAATTTTGAAAAAAATCGTGATTATTTGCCTCACGAATTGGGCATAAAGCGTAGAGTGATACTTCGTTTTGGTGTACTTTATAGAACATGAAAAACATTCTGAGTTGTTTTGAGCAAATTTTTTTGGAGAACTTTTTTCCGGACCGAAATTTTGAAAAATTCGTGATGATTAACACACAAATTCGGGCTTAAACAGGGAGAGTGACACTTCGTTTCTGTATTTATACAACATGAAAAAATATTTAGAATCGTCTTGAGCAATTTTTTGGAGAACTTTTTTTCCGAACCGAAATTTTGAAAAATTCGTGATGATTAGCACACGAATTCGAGTCGAAAACGGGAGAGTGATACTTCGTTTGGTGTATTTAGACAAACATGAAAAATATTCCGAATCGTTTTGAACAAATTTTTGCAATACTTTTTTCGGACCTAAATTTTTAAGAAATAGTGATGATTAGACCACGAATTCGGGCTTAAAGCGGAGAGTGATACTTCGTTTCGGTGTATTTATAGAACATGAAAAACATTACGAATTGTTTTGAGCAATTTTTTGGAGAACTTTTTTTGGACCGAAATTTTGAAAAACTCGTGATGATTAGCACACAAATTCGGGCTGAAACGGGAGAGTGATACTTCGTTTGATGTGTTTATACAACATGAAAAATATTCTGAATTGTTTTGAACAATTTTTTCCAATACTTTTTTTCGGACCTAAATTTTGAAAAAATCGTGATTAACGAATTCGGGCTTAAACTGGAGAGTGATACTTCGTTTTGTGTACTTATAGAACATGAAAAACATTCTGAATTGTTTTGAGCAAATTTTTTGGAGAACTTTTTTCCGGACCGAAATTTTGAAAAATTCGTGATGATTAACACACAAATTCGGGCTTAAACGGGAGAGTGACACTTCGTTTACTGTATTTATACAACATGAAAAATATTTACAATCGTCTTGAGCAATTTTTTGGAGAACTTTTCTCCGAATCGAAATTTTGAAAAATTCGTGATGATTAGCACACGAATTCAGGCTGAAACGGGAGAGTGATACTTCGTTTGGTGTATTTATACAAAATGAAAAATATTCTGAATCGTTTTGAACAAATTTTTGCAATACTTTTTTTCGAACCTAAATTTTTAAGAAATAGTGGTGATTAGACCACGAATTCGGGCTTAAACTGGAGAGTGATACTTCGTTCGGTGTATTTCTAGAACATGAAAAACATTCTGAATTGTTTTGAGAAATTTTTTGAAGCACTTTTTTCCGGACCGAAATTTTGAAAAATTCGTGATGATTAGCACACGAATTCAGGCTAGAACGGGAGAGAGATACTTCGTTTGGTGTATTTATACAACATAAAAAATATTCTGAATTGTTTTGAAAAATTTTTTCCAATACTTTTTTTCGGACCTAAAGTTTGAAAAAATCGTGATGATTTGCTCACGAATTCGGGCTTAAACTGGAGAGTGATACTTCGTTTTGTGTACTTATAGAACATGAAAAACATTCTGAACTGTTTTGAGCAAATTTTTTGGAGAACTTTTTTCCGGACCGAAATTTTGAAAAATTCGTGATGATTAACACACAAATTCGGGCTTAAACGGGAGAGTGACACTTCGTTTACTGTATTTATACAACATGAAAAATATTTACAATCGTCTTGAACAATTTTTTGGAGAACTTTTCTCCGAATCGAAATTTTGAAAAATTCGTGATGATTAGCACACGAATTCAGGCTGAAACGGGAGAGTGATACTTCGTTTGGTGTATTTATACAAAATGAAAAATATTCTGAATCGTTTTGAACAAATTTTGCAATACTTTTTTTCGGACCTAAATTTTTAAAAAATAGTGGTGATAAGCCCACGAATTCGGGCTTAAACTGGAGAGTGATACTTCGTTCGGTGTATTTATAGAACATGAAAAACATTCTGAATTGTTTTGAGCAATTTTTTGGAGAACTTTTTTCCGGACCAAAATTTTGAAAAACTCGTGATGATTAGCACACGAATTCAGGCTGAAACGGGAGAGTGATACTTCGTTTGATGTGTTTATACAACGTGAAAAATATTCTGAATCGTGTTGAACAATTTTTTGGAGAACTTTTTTCCGAACCGAAATTTTGAAAAATTCGTGATGATTAGCACACGAATTCAGGCTGAAACGGGAGTGTGATACTTCGTTTGGTGTATTTATACAAAATGAAAAATATTCTGAATCGTTATGAACAAATTTTTGCAATACTTTTTTTCGGACCTAAATATTTAAAAAATAGTGGTGATTAGCCCACGAATTCGGGCTTAAACTGGAGAGTGATACTTTGTTCGGTGTATTTATAGAACATGAAAAACATTCTGAATTGTTTTGTGCAATTTTTTGGAGAACTTTTTTCCGGACCGAAATTTTGAAAAACTCGTGGTGATTAGCACACGAATTCAGGCTGAAACGGGAGAGTGATACTTCGTTTGATATGTTTATACAACGTGAAAAATATTCTGAATCGTGTTGAATAATTTTTTGCAATTTTTTTTTTGGACCGAAATACGGAAAAAATCGTCATGATTAGCTTACGAATTCAGGCTTAAACTGGAGAGTGATACTTCGTTTTGTGTACTTATAGAACATGAAAAACATCTGAATTGTTTTGAGCAATTTTTTGGAGAACTTTTTTCCGGACCGAAATTTTGAAAAATTCGTGATGATTAGCACACAAATTCGGGCTTAAACGGGAGAGTGACACTTCGTTTGCTTTATTTATAAAACATGAAAAATATTTAGAATCGTCTTGAGCAATTTTTTGGAGAACTTTTTTCCGAACTGAAATTTTGAAAAATTCGTGATGATTAGCACAAGAATTCAGGCTGAAACGGGAGAGTGAAACTTCGTTTGGTGTATTTATACAAATGAAAAATATTCTGAATTGCTTTGAACAAATTTTTGCATTACTTTTTTCGGACCTAAATTATTAAAAAATCGTGGTGATTATAGCCCACGAATTCAGGCTTAAACTGGAGAGTGATACTTCGTTTGGTGTAATTATAGAACATGAAAAACATTCTGAATTGTTTTGAGCAATTTTTTGGAGAACTTTTTTCCTGGCCGAAATTTTGAAAAATTAGTGATGATTAGCACACGAATTCAGGCTGAAACGGGAGAGTGATACTCCGTTTGATGTATTTTTACAACATGAAAAATATTCTGAATTGTTTTGAACAATTTTTTGCAATACTTTTTTTTGACCTAAATATTTAAAAAATCGTGATGATTAGCACACGAATTCGGGCTTAAACTGGAGAGTGATACCTCGTTTTGTGTACTTATAGAACATGAAAAACATTCTGAATTGTTTTGAGCAATTTTTTGGAGCACTTTTTTCCGGACCGAAATTTTGAAAAATTTGTGATGATTAGCGCACGAATTCAGGCTGAAACGGGAGAGTGATACTTCGTTTGATGTGTTTATACAATGTGAAAAATATTCTGAATTGTTTTTAACAATTTTTTTCAATACTTTTTTTCGGACCTAAATTTTGAAAAAATTGTGATGATTAGCGCACGAATTCATGCTGAAACGGTAGAGAGATACTTCGTTTGGTGTATTTACACAACATGAAAAATATTCTGAATTGTTTTTAACAATTTTTTCCAATACTTTTTTTCGGACCTAAATTTTTAAAATATTGTGATGATTAGCTCATGAATTCGGCTTAAACGGGAGAGTGATACTTCGTTTGCTGTATTTATACTAAGTAAAAATATTCTGAATTATTTTGAATAATATTTTGCAGTACTTTTTTTCGGACCTACATTTTGAAAAAATTGTGATGATTAGCCCACGAATTCGGGCTTAAACGAGAGAGTGATACTTCGTTTGGTATATTTATACAACTTGAAAACATCTGAATTGTTTTGAGCAATTTTTTGGAGAACTTCTTTCCAGACCGAAATTTTGAAACATTCGTGATGATTAGCACACAAATTCGGGCTTAAACGGCAGAGTGAAACTTGGTTTGCCGTATTTATACAACATGAAAAACATTTAGAATCGTCTTGAACAATTTTTTGGAGAACTTTTTTCCGAACCGAAATTTTGAAAAATAAGTGATGATTGGCACACGAATTAAGGCTGAAACGGGAGAGAGATACTTCGTTTGGTGTATTTATACAACATGTAAAATATTCTGAATCGTTTTGAACAAATTTTTGCAATACTTTTTTTTGGACCTAAATTTTTAAAAAATCGTGGTGATTAGCCCACGAATTCGGGCTTAAACTGGAGAGTGATACGTCGTTTTGTGTACTTATAGAACATTAAAAACATTCTGAATTGTTTTGAGAAATTTTTTGGAGAACTTTTTTCCGGACCGAAATTTTGAAAAATTCGTGATGATTAGCACACGAATTCAGGCTTAAACGGGAGAGTGACACTTCGTTTGCTTTATTTATAAAGCATGAAAAATATTTAGAATCGTCTTGAGCAATTTTTTGGAGAACTTTTTTCCGAACCGAAATTTGGAAAAATTCGTGATGATTAGCACATTAATTCAGGCTGAAACGGGAGAGTGATACTTCGTTTGGTATATTTATACAAATGAAAAATATTCTGAATTGTTTTGAACAAATTTTTGCAATACTTTTTTTCGGACCTAAATTATTATAAAATCGTGATGATTAGCCCACGAATTCAGGCTTAAACTGGAGAGGGAGACTTCTTTTGGTGTATTTATAGAACATGAAAAATATTCTGAATTGTTTTGAGCAATTTTTTGGAGAACTTTTTTCCTGGCCGAAATTTTGAAAAATTCTTGATGATTAGCACACGAATTCAGGCTGAAACGGGAGAGTGATACTCCGTTTGATGTATTTTTACAACATGAAAAATATTCTGAATTGTTTAGAACAATTTTTTGCAAAACTTTTTTTTGGACCTAAATATTTAAAAAATCGTGATGATTAGCACACGAATTCGGGATTAAACTGGAGAGTGATACTTCGTTTTGTGTACTTATAGAACTTGAAAAACATTCTGAATTGTTTTGAGCAATTTTTTGGAGCACTTTTTTCCGGACCGAAATTGTTAAAAATTCGTGATGATTAGCACACAAATTCGGGCTTAAACGGGAGAGTGACACTTCGTTTGCTGTATTTATACAACATGAAAAATATTTAGAATCGTCTTGAGCAATTTTTTGGAGAACTTTTTTTCCGAACCGAAATTTTGAAAAATTCGTGATGATTAGCACACGATTCAGGCTGAAACGGGAAAGTGATACTTTGTTTTGTTTATTTATACAACATGAAAAATATTCTGAATTGTTTTGAACAAATTTTTGCTATACTTTTTTTGGGACCTAAATTATTAAAAAATCGTGGTGATTAGCCCACGAATTCAGGCTTAAACTGGAGAGTGATACTTCGTTTGGTGTAATTATAGAAAATGAAAAACATTCTGAATTGTTTTGAGTAATTTTTTAGAGAACTTTTTTCCTGGCCGAAATTTTGAAAAATTAGTGATGATTAGCACGCGAATTCAGACTGAAACGGGAGAGTGATACTCCGTTTGATGTATTTTTACCACATGAAAAATATTCTGAATTGTTTTGAACAATTTTTTGCAATACTTTTTTTTGGACCTAAATATTTAAAAAATCGTGATGATTAGCACACGAATTTGGGCGTAAACTGGAGAGTGATACTTCGTTTTGTGTACTTAGAGAACATGAAAAACATTCTGAATTGTTTTGAGCAATTTTTTTGAGAACTTTTTTCCGGACCGAAATTTTGGAAAAATTCTTGATGATTAGCGCACGAATTCAGGCTAAAACGGCAGAGAGATACTTCGTTTGGTGTATTTATACAACATGAAAAATATTCTGAATTGTTTTGAAATATTTTTTTCAATACTTTTTTTCGGACCTAAATTTTGAAAATATTGTGATGATTAGCACATGAATTCGGCTTAAACGGAAGTGTGATACTTCGTTTGCTGTATTTATACAAATGAAAAATATTCTGAATTATTTTGAATAATTTTTTGCAGTACTTTTTTTCGGACCTACATTTTGAAAAAATTGTGATGATTAGCCTACGAATTCTGGCTTAAACGAGAGAGTGATACTTCGTTTGGTGTATTTATACAACATGAAAACATCTGAATTGTTTTGAGCAATTTTTTGGAGAACTTTTTTTCGGACCGAAATTTTGAAACATTCGTGATGATTAGCACACAAATTCGGGCATAAACGGGAGAGTGATACTTCGTTTGCTGTATTTATACAACATGAAAAATATTTAGAATCGTCTTAAACAATTTTTTGTAGAACTTTTTTCCGAACCGAAATTTTGAAAAATTCGTGATGATTAGCACACGAATTCTGGCTGAAACGGGAGAGTGATACTTCGATTGGTGTATTTATACAACATGAAAAATATTCTGAATCGTTTTGAACAAATTTTTGCAATACTTTTTTTCGGACCTAAATTTTTAAAAATTCGTGATGATTAGCACACGAATTCGGGCTTAAACTGGAGAGTGATACTTCGTTCGGTGTATTTATAGAACATGAAAAACATTCTGAATTGTTTTGAGCAATTTTTTGGAGAACTTTTTTTGGACCGAAATTTTGAAAAACTCGTGATGATTAGCACACGAATTCAGGCTGAAACGGGAGAGTGATACTTCGTTTGATGTGTTTATACAATGTGAAAAATATTATGAATCGTTTTGAACAATTTTTTGGATCACTATTTTCCGGACCGAAATTTTGAAAAATTCGTGATGATTAGCACACGAATTCGGGATGAAACGGGAGAGAGATACTTCGTTTGCTGTATTTATACAACATAAAAAACATTTAGAATCGTTTTCAGCAATTTTTTGGAGAGCTTTTTTCCGAACCGAAATTTTGAAAAATTCGTGATGATTAGCACACGAATTCAGACTGAAACGGGCGAGAGTGATACTTAGTTTGTTGTATTTATACAACATGAAAAATATTCTGAATTGTTTTGAGCAATTTTTTGGAGAACTTTTTTCCGAACCGAAATTTTGAAAAATTCGTGATGATTAGCACACGAATTCAGGCTGAAACGGGAGAGTGATACTTCGTTTGCTGTATTTATAGAACATGAAAAACATTCTGAATTGTTTTGAGCAACTTTTTGGAAAACTTTTTTCGGGGCCAAAATTTTGAAAAAATCGTGATGATTAGCACACGAATTCAGGCTGAAATGGGAGGGTGGTACTTCGTTTGGTGCATTTATAGAACATTAAAAACATTATGAATTGTTTTGAGCAATTTTTTGGAGAACTTTTTTCCGAACCGAAATTTTGAAAAAATCGTGATTATAGGACACGAATTCGGGCTTAAACAGGAGAGTGATACTTCGTTTGGTGTATTTATAGAACATGAAAAACATTCTGAATTGTTTTGAGCAATTTCTTGGAGAACTTTTTTCCGGACCGAAATTTTGAAAAAATCATGATGATTAGCACTCGAATTCAGGCTGAAACGGGAGAGTGATACTTCGTTTGGTGTATTCATAGAACATTAAAAACATTATGACTTGTTTTGAGCAATTTTTTGGAGAAATTTTTTCCAGACCGAAATTTTGAAGAAATCGTGATGACAGGACACGAATTTGGGCTGAAACGGGAGAGAGATACTTCGTTTGCTGTATTTATACAACATGAAAAACATTTAGAATTGTTTTAAGCAATTTTTTGGAGAACTTTTTTCCGGGCCGATATTTTGAAAAAATCGTGATGATTAGCACACGAATTCGGGCTTAAACTGGAGAGTGATACTTCGTTTGATGTATTTATACAACACGAAAAACATTCTAATTCGTTTTGAACAATTTTTTGGATCACTTTTTTTCAGACGGAAATCTTGTAAAATTCGTGATGATTAGCACCCGAATTCGGGCTTACACGGGAGGGCGACACTTCATTTGGTGTATTTATACAGCATGAAAAACATTCTTAATCGTTTTGAGCAATTTTTTGGACCACTTTTTTCAGGAACGAAATTTTGAAAAATTCGTGTTGATTAGCACGCGAATTCAAGCTGAAACGGGAGAGTGATACTTCGTTTGGTGTATTTATAGAACATGAAAAACATTCTGTATTGTTTTGAGCAATTTTTGGAGAACTTTTTTCGGGACCAAAATTTTGAAAAAATCGTGATGATTAGCACACGAATTCAGGCTGAAACGGGAGAGTGATACTTCGTTTGGTGCATTTATAGAACATTAAAAACATTATGAATTGTTTTGAGCAAATTTTTGCAATACTTTTTTTCGGACCTAAGTTTTTAAAAAATTGTGATGATTAGCACACGAATTCATGCTTAAACTGGAGAGTGGTACTTCGTTTGGTGCATTTATAGAACATTAAAAACATTATGAATTGTTTTGAGCAAATTTTTGCAATACTTTTTTTCGGACCTAAGTTTTTAAAAAATAGTGATGATTAGCATACGAATTCAGGCTTAAACTGGAGAGTGTACTTCGTTTGCTGTATTTATAAAACATGAAAAACATTTAGAATCGTCTTGAGCAATTTTTTGGAGAACTTTTTTCCGAACCGAAATTTTGAAAAATTCGTGATGATTAGCACACGAATTCAGGCTGAAACGGCAGAGTGATACTTCGTTTGGTGTATTTATACAACATGAAAAATATTCTGAATTATTTTGAACAATTTTTTGCAATACTTTTTTTTGGACCTAAATATTTAAAAAATCGTGATGCTTAGCACACGAATTCGGGCTTATACTGGAGAGTGATAATTCGTTTTGTGTATTTATAGAACATGAAAAACATTCTGAATTGTTTTAAGCAATTTTTTGGAGCACTTTTTTCCAGACCAAAATTTTGAAAAATTCGTGATGATTAGCAAACGAATTCAGGCTAAAACGGGAGAGAGATACTTCGTTTGGTGTATTTATACAACATGAAAAATATTCTGAGTTGTTTTGAACAATTTTTTTCAATACTTTTTTTCGGACCTAAATTTTAAAAAAATCGTG
The DNA here is from genome assembly GCA_028651295.1 of Catharanthus roseus. Classification (NCBI taxonomy): domain Eukaryota; kingdom Viridiplantae; phylum Streptophyta; class Magnoliopsida; order Gentianales; family Apocynaceae; genus Catharanthus; species Catharanthus roseus. Next base: position 6,665,890 of record JAPQWS010000057.1, read on the forward strand.
ATGATTAGCACACGAATTCGGCTTAAACGGGAGAGTGATACTTCGTTTGCTGTATTTATACAAATGAAAAATATTCTGAATTATTTTGAATAATTTTTTGCAGTACTTTTTTTCGGACCTACATTTTGAAAAAATTGTGATGATTAGCCCACGAATTCGGGCTTAAACGAGAGAGTGATACTTCGTTTGGTATATTTATACAACATGAAAAATATTCTGAATTATTTTGAACAAATTTTTGCAATACTTTTTCCGGGACCGAAATTTTGAAAAATTCGTGATGATTAGCACACAAATTCGGGCTTAAACGGGAGAGTGACACTTCGTTTGCTGTATTTATACAACATGAAAAATATTTAGAATCGTCTTGAGCAATTTTTTGGAGAACTTTTTTCCGAACCGAAATTTTGAAAAATTCGTGATGATTAGCACACAAATTCAGGCTGAAACGGGAGAGTGATACTTCGTTTGGTGTATTTATACAGAATGAAAAATATTCTGAATTGTTTTGAACAATTTTTTTCAATACTTTTTTTCGGACCTAAATTTTGAAAAAATCGTGATGATTAGCACACGAATTCGGCTTAAACGAGAGAGTGATACTTCGTTTGTTGTATTTATACAAATGAAAAATATTCTGAATTATTTTGAATAATTTTTTGCAGTACTTTTTTTCGGACCTACATTTTGAAAAGATTGTGATGATTAGCCCACGAATTCTGGCTTAAACGAGAGAGTGATACTTCGTTTGGTGTATTTATACAACATGAAAACATCTGAATTGTTTTAAGTAATTTTTTGGAAAACTTTTTTCCAGACCGAAATTTTGAAAAATTCGTGATGATTAGCACACAAATTCGGGCATAAACGCGAGAGTGACACTTCGTTTGCTTTATTTATACAACATGAAAAATATTTAGAATCGTCTTGAGCAATTTTTTGGAGAACTTTTTCCCGGACCGAAATTTTGAAAATTCGTGATGATTAGCACAAAAATTCGGGCTTAAACGGGAGAGTGACACTTCGTTTGCTGTATTTATACAACATGAAAAATATTTAGAATCGTCTTGAGCAATTTTTTGGAGAACTTTTTTCCGAACCGAAATTTTGAAAAATTCGTGATGATTAGCACACAAATTCAGGCTGAAACGGGAGAGTGATACTTCGTTTGGTTTATTTATACAACATGAAAAATATTCTGAATTGTTTTGAACAATTTTTTGTAATACTTTTTTTTGGACCTAAATATTTAAAAAATCGTGATGATTAGCACACGAATTCGGGCTTAAACTGGAGAGTGATACTTCGTTTTGTGTATTTATAGAACATGAAAAACATTCTGAATTGTTTTAAGCAATTTTTTGGAGCACTTTTTTCCAGACCAAAATTTTGAAAAATTCGTGATGATTAGCACACGAATTCAGGCTAAAACGGGAGAGCGATACTTTGTTTGGTGTATTTATACAACATGAAAAATATTCTGAATTGTTTTGAACAATTTTTTTCAATACTTTTTTTCGGACCTAAATTTTGAAAAAATCGTGATGATTAGCACACGAATTCGGCTTAAACGGGAGAGTGATACTTCGTTTGCTGTATTTATACAAATGAAAAATATTCTGAATTATTTTGAATAATTTTTTGCAATACTTTTTTTCCGACCTACATTTTGAAAAGATTGTGATGATTAGCCCACGAATTCTGGCTTAAACGAGAGAGTGATACTTCGTTTGGTGTATTTATACAACATGAAAACATCTGAATTGTTTTAAGTAATTTTTTGGAGAACTTTTTTCCGGACCGAAATTTTGAAAAATTCGTGATGATTAGCACACAAATTCGGGCGCAAACGCGAGAGTGACACTTCGTTTGCTTTATTTATACAACATGAAAAATATTTAGAATCGTCTTGAGCAATTTTTTGGAGAACTTTTTCCCAGACCGAAATTTTGAAAAATTCGTGATGATTAGCACACAAATTCGGGCTTAAACGGGAGAGTGACACTTCGTTTGCTGTATTTATACAACATGAAAAATATTCTGAATTGTTTTGAGTAAATTTTTGCAATACTTTTTATCGGACCTAAATTTTAAAAAATCGTGGTGATTAGCCCACGAATTCGGGCTTAAACTGGAGAGTGATACTTCTTTTAGTATATTTATAGAACATGAAAAACATTCTGAATTGTTTTGAGCAATTTTTTGGAGAACTTTTTTCGGGACCGAAATTTTTAAAAAATCGTGGTGATTAGCACACGAATTCATGCTGAAACGGGAGAGTGATACTTCGTTTGGTGTATTTATAGAACATGAGAAACATTCTGAATTGTTTTGAGTAATTTTTTGGAGAACTTTTTTCCGGACCGAAATTTTGAAAAAATCGTGATGACAGGATACGAATTCGTGCTTAAACGGGAGAGTGATACTTCGTTTGCTGTATTTATACAAATGAAAAACATTTAGAATCGTTTTGAGCAGTTTTTTAGAGAACTTTTTTTCGGACCGAAATTTTGAAAAATTCGTGATAATTAGCACACGAATTCATACTGAAACAGGAGAGAGTGATACTTAGTTTGCTGTATTTATACAAAATGAAAAACATTTAAAAGCGTTTTGAGCAATTTTTTGGAGAACTTTTTTCCGAACCGAAATTTTGAAAAATTCGTGATGATTATTACACGAATTCGAGATTTAAAAGGAAAGTGATGCTTCGTTTGGTTTATTTATATAACATGAAAAACATTCAAAATTATTTTGAGCAATTTTTTGGAGAACTTTTTTTCGGACCTAAATTTTTAAAAAACGTGGTGATTAGCAAACGAATTTGGGTATTAATCTAAATGTGATACTTCGTTCTATTTATTTATATAACATGATAAACATTCAAAATAATTTTGAACAATTTTTTGGAGAGCTTTTTCCGGACAAAAATTTTGTAAAAAATGTGATGTAATGAACACGAATTCGGGATTTAAAAGGAAAGAGATACTTCGTTTTGTTTATTTATACAACATGAAGAACATTCAAAATCGTTTTGAGCCATTTTTTGGAGAACTTTTTTTCGGACATAAATTTTGTGAAAAACATAATGGTTAGCACACGAATTCGGACTTTAATGGGAAGGTGATACATCATTTGGTTTATTTATACAATATGAAAAATATTCAGAATGTATTTGAGCAATTTTTTTGGAGAACTTTTTTTCGGACCTAAATTTTGTAAAATTCGTGATGATTAGCACATGAATTCGAGCATCAATGGGAAACTGGTACTTCTATTTTGTGTATTTATACAGCATGAAAAACATTGAGAATCTATTTGAACAATTTTTTGGAGAGCCTTTTTTCGGATCCTAATTTTGTAAAAAAGTAATGATTAGCACACGAATACGGGCTTTAATGGGAAAGTGGTACTTCTTTTGGTGTATTTATACAACATGAATAACATTCAGAATCGTTTTGAGCAACTTTTTGAAGAACTTTTTTTCAGACATAAATTTTGTAAAAAACGTTATGATTAGCACGCGAATTTGGGCTTTATTGGCAAAGTTGTACTTCTTTTGGTGTATCTATACAACATGAGTTTTTGGGAAACTTTTTTTCGGACCTAAATTTTGTAAAAAACGTGTTGATTAGCACACGAATTCGGGATTTAAAAGGAAAGTTATACTTCATTTTGTTTATTTATACAACATGAAGAAAAACATTCAAAATTGTTTTGAACAATTTTTTTGAGAATTTTTTTTGGGACGTAAACCTTGTAAAAAAACATGATGATTAGCATACAGATTCGAGATTTAAAAGGAAAGCTATAGTTCGTTTCTTTTTTTTTTATAACATGAAAATCATTCAAAATCGTTTTGAGCAACTTTTTGAAGAACTTGCTTTCGGACCTAAATATTGTAAAAAACATGAGAATTAGCACACGAATTCAGACTTCTACAGACAAGTAAAACATTGTGCCATGTATGATAGAGAATCTAATGGGGTAGGTGAATGAGGATGAAGAGAATCTAATCCTTGTTACTAATCAATTTTTAAATTTAAATACAAAATCTAACTCTATCTCCACCCAGATTCCCAATTAAATTAGAATCAAACGAATAAAAATGAGTTAAGAACAAATACATACTCGATTAGACTCGTTCTATTGCCATATAAATAAGTTGAGAGTAAGTAAAAAGTGGAAAATGAAGCTTCATTAGACTATCCTAGTATGATAGAGATGGTAAATTACAAATCCCCTCAACCTATTCAATTGTCTCGAGATTGGCAATATCCATTTGCTAGGATCTCTTTGGTCCCTCGCTATAGAACCTCGCCTATTAATAGTATTTTAGTAGTATTTTCTTATATCCAATTCGAAATATAAATCTTTTAGAGATGTTGAGAATGATCGAATAAATAAGTTTTTTTATATTTTTCTATTAATATTTAATGTTTCTTTTTTAAATATATCTTTCTTTATTTCATTAAAATTAAATAGTATTTTGATTATTAAACAAGATGGAAAAAAAAGAATAATTTTAATATTTAAAATTAAAAGACATCTTAATTTCAAATATATTAATATGTATGTATAAATTCAAAAAAATCAATTAATTTCGGATAGTATTTAGCCAAAAAAAAAACACTAGATCATGATAATGGCATCCGCCTACTTGATCAAAAAAAACTATATCATGATGCCTTCTATTCTTTTTCGAGGTGAGATCCTAATTGAATACTGATTCCGATGAACTTAGTTTTTTAATAGTAAGTATTCATATTATAATTATTATGGTATAATATATTTTCTCTCCCTTCATAAATAATATAAGAGATTTTAAATTTTTGTAAGTAGATTAAAAAGTTTTTAAAATAAAATAATTTTTTATTTAATTTCTTTTTATTCTTTATAAATGAGGAAAGAGATAATAATGAACGTGAAATAAATGAATAGAAAGAAGGATAAAGATGAAAAAAGTTTAATAAACACTTATTAAAAATTATAAAAAATCTTTATATCTTTAATTATTCTCAATAGATCTAAAACTTATTATATTTATGACTAGAAGAGTATTTTTTTCGTTTCAAAATATCTATAACTTTAATAAATCAAGATAATATTAAATGATACTATCTCCGGTCGGAAATATAAGTCTTTTTAAAGGTATTAAGGATTGTCAAATATATAAGTCCTTTTACATTTTTCTATGGACATTTAATGCTTCTTTTTCAAATATACTCTCATTTATTTCATTGGAATTGAATAGTGTTTTGACTCTTAAGAAGGGGTGAGGAAAAAGAGAAAAGGGTAATTTAGGTATTTAAGATTAAAAGACATCTTGATTTCAAGAATATTAATATATGTGCATAAATCTAAAAAGATTTATATTTCCGACCGGAGGTAATAGTAGTACTTTTTTAATACATACACCTAACTATTAATGACAGTAAAATAATAATTTAGTATATTTTCTTCTGAATTCAAACAATCTAATCATTTATTTAATTCTCGTATCTTATTTTAAAGTGACAGACAATATGTAAGGGAAAGAGCGTATCACAAACGGTCCATCTCTAGGAAAATCCTAGTTACCAATTTTTTTTGTTTCAAAATATCTATAACTTTAATAAATTAAGATAATATTAAATGATAGTAGTACTTTTTTAATATATACACCTAACTATTAGTGACAATAAAATACTACCTTCGGTCGGAAATATAAGTCATTTTAACCAAAATTTAATTATCAAAATTATAAGTTGTTTTACATGTTTCGATGTGTATTTATTGTATTTTTTCAAATATACTTTTTTTAATTTATTTATTATCTCTCCTTCCTCTCTTTCTCTCTCTTTATTTATGAATTTATGAAGAATAAAATAGATATTCTATATAAAAATTTGCATTGTTTTCTTAATTGTTAATTTGTGTACAAAATTTAAAAAAACTTATATTCTTAACCAAAGGTAATAATAATTTAGTTTATTTTTTTTAAATTCAAACAATCTAGTCATTTATTTAATTTTTATATCAAAAGTGGGACCCTGGTGTTTTTTTAGTCTAGGAAAATCCTAGTTACCAAAATGCTAAATCATTGATTGGCTTGGGTTGGGTTGGGAGAGCAAACACATACCCCACGTTCTGGCATGACTAATTCTTAGAAGAAAACAAGATAGCACTGGGATTCTCTCTCTCTCTCTCTCTCTCTCTCTCTCTCTCTCTCTCTCTCTCTCTCTGAGTAATATTTAATGGAGAAACTTGTCTTCCAATAGGAATCAGAAGCATCCTTCCATGTGAATGTGATGCACCCAAATGATTTAATGTAAAGAATTTAATAAAAAATGGCTCATAAGAGTCTCCATACATGATCCTGCTTTGTCACGGAAGGAGAATGGTACAAACGATTCTGAATTATCACATTACGTATAGAAAAATTAAATTTTTTTTGTTTATCACTTTTGGATATATTTAGTATATTTAAGAAAACACCCTGATCGTTTCCAAGGGATGAAACAACATAAAAGAACATTTTTCTTTAAGTAAACTTATTTTGAAGGTAATTTATTCTCTCAAAGGCTTTTATTTTTTACATATATAGACGATTCTGGATTGTCATATTATATAAGATTAAATAATTAAGTAAAGGGGAATTAAGTTTTTTTTGTTTATCGCTTTTGGATATATCCAGTATATTTAAGAAAACGCTTTATTTGTTTCCAACGGATGAAACAGCATAAAAGAACATTTTTCTTTAAGAAAACTTATTTTGAAGCTTTTTGACATATATAGAAAAATTCTTTGAATTACTAATAACTTAAAAATATTTTAAGAAAAGTTACACGGTTCTCGAAGTAAAACCTTTAATTAAAAAAGATTAAGCGAGAAATAAATTTCAACAGTTTTATGACTTTTATTATTAATTCAAGTCGAGAGTAAGACCTACTGACCTGAGGGGTATAGCTAGCTTACCAACTCAATCAATGAATGAACTAAGAACGGCATAACAAATTTGCAAAAAGTTCGGTTAAGTGATCGAATTGAATCCCCAAATTCATGCAACCAAGATTTGAAGTAGAACTTATTTCTAATACCTTATTACTCATTTTGAACATGAAGAAACGGTTATAAAAAGATCCGAAAAACAAAAGATTAATACACACATTTATCCATACACAAAATTCTTTTCTTTTTTAACACATTATAAATTATAGATTTTTTTCTATTTTAATCCATTTTTATTCCTTTACCTATATTATTTAGCAAGATGTAACTAAAAATTTTGGTGCAACAAACAAATAATTATGATGAATAAATATTTCTTTTCAAAATGAAATATTTTTTTGCCTCTGGATTGCGCTACAGTGGTTATAATAAGCACGCGTGACACTTGCCTCGTGACATCACCAATCCACCGTCCACCTCATCTTTTACGTCAGCTAGTGCTACATTGACGGTTGATATCAGTTCATCAGTAGCCACCTGTTACTTTTTTTTTTTTTAATTGCATAATTAATTCTTTAATTACTTAATTAATCCAAAGTCAAAACTGTGGTCAGGAAAAAATTAAAAAAAAAACAGAAAAATGTGGTCCACAGTTTATCTTCTTTCCCCCGCTGGCTTTGCCGCGTTTAGTGGTTGACGCTTTGAAGTTTTGAATCCTACTTTAAATAACTTAATCTTTGAGGAAAGCATGATCTGATATGTATGATATACTAGAAACAGGCATGCTAATGTAACGTCACCCGAGTGTTACATTATTTTAAGGGGTATATATACGTTTTTCGACTGGAAATATAAGTTATTTTAATGTTATTGAGAATCGTTAAGAATATAAATTTTTTTTGCATAAAGTAATGGGAAATTTTTATACTGGGCGAAAGTCTGACGGAGCAATACTTCGTAGAGGTAAAAGGCTCACGGATTGTGAATTTCTTTTCTCAGAGAAGAAGCAATGACGGTATCTGGAGAATAAGCATCGGCTAACTCCGTGGCAGCAGTCGCGATAATACAGAGGCGCAAGCGTTGTTCGGAATGATTGGGCATAAAGCGTCTATAGGTGGCTTTTTAAGTCCGTTGTCAAATCCCAGGGCTAAATCCTGGACAGGCGGTAGAAACTACCAAGCTGGAGAACGGTAGGGGCAGAGTGAATTTCCAGTGGAACAATGAAATGTGTAGAGATTGGAAATAACACTAACGGCGAAAGCACTTAACTGGGTCAATAATGACACTGAGAGACGAAAGCTAGGGCAGTTTTACGTTTTTTCCATCTTTGTTCATGTCGTTATTTATTCATTCATTCTCTATTTTCTATCTCTCTTTATTTATTAGGGGCATAAAAGTATTTTGATTCAAAATTTATCTTGTTTTTAACATCCTTAATACTGTGCACAAGTTCAAAAGAACTTATGTTTTTACCAGAGGTAGATATATATATATATATACATATTTGACAGAAAGAAGGTTCTATTTAATATTGTTAAGATTACCTTAACGGATATCATTGGTAAAATGAAATATAGAATTTGTTTTTTCAATGGAGAATAAATATTAATTTTATACGATAATATTTGACAATAAATTTAAGACTTATTAACTTTGTAATTTTTGTAACGGATTAATTTTTTAACACTCTTTAATTGATAAACGTTAATATAAAATTTTGAAAAGTGATGAAATATTAATATTCTTAGGGTTAATTTATAAACTATATATAAAATTTAAAATTATTGTTAACTAGGGGCCTTCTCCTTTAATTCGAACAATCAAGTATCAGAATAAAAGTTTTGTCTAAATTTATTTACTTAGTTTTATAAAATCAACGGTGTATTTTAAAATATTAACTCTAATATTAAAAACTAAAAGCAAAAACGTTCATATCTTTAATGTCGACATGTAGGATTTAAGTGTTTTCAACATTAGTTTAAAAAAGAAAATTTGATTTTAGTATCCAATTATCGAAATAAAAGATAACATACCTAATGAACACTAGTCCCAAACTTTGAAAAACTTTTTTAAATTAACCATATATTTTTATTTCAGAGTAAGAAATTTAGTTAGGAAAATAACCTATTTAGTAATTAATACAAATAAATCAATCGGCGACAAAGAAAAATAATTAAACAACAAACAAATCATAAAATAATTAGTGTAAAGTGGGGCCATTCCTATGAGATAATTTATATTTGTACAAAAACAATTATGAACAATAAATTGTGAGGTATAGTGTAAATGGTAAAGTCACTAACTTACAATAAGAAAGTATTAATTCATAGAAATTATAAATTTCATTAATAACTCTATAAATTATACATTATCATTCTATGTTTGGTTCATAGTTCAGAAGACACCAAACTTAATTCATTAGTTTCCCCTAACCCAACATTTCCTTATCCTCTTTTAGAAAAGGAAAAAAAACTTTTGAAATATGTGGGGTATTTTTGAAATATTTAAAAATAAAGAATATTTCAAAAGTAGCTCCAAATTATTTGTTAATAAAATTTTAATCCACTTTTTTTGCTCCAATTTTAGTGCTTCGGCTATTTCTCAACTTCTCAACATACACATACACATTTCTCTCAAAATTAGTTCAATTAATGGCTATGAATACTAAGCCAATTTCTTTAGTTGAAGAGTGCAATTATTTCATGAAGCATAGTTTTCTTCCTTTTCCAAGTCACTTTTCAATAGACTTTCAATAGCATTGAGTTATCTTTCTTCTATAAAATTTTAGTTATTCATGTATCATTTGATTAGGTGAAAGGCTTGTTTAATTCTACCGAGACGTTTTTCTTGCCACGAAACAGTTCTTCAGAATAGTATTACTATACACGAATCAAGCTGCAAATAATTTTCACGGCTCTACTTAATTATCTACTATACACGACTCATATGTCTTAGTAACTCCTCTTCCTCCTAGTCTACCTTGACATCCTCCTCTAGCTCCAAGTCTACCACCTTCATAGAAATTGTAAGTACTTTGAGCAAAAGATTCATTTCTTCTCCAAGAAGAGAAGTTGCCATAGTCCATTTGGCTATTAGGTATGAGGTTTCCAACAAGGTTAATTCCTCCTTTTTTGCCCTAAAGAAGTCTCAATAGTATCCATCCTCTTCATCAAGCTTTCCATTTTTTGGCATGTTCATCATCATAGCTTGCAAATTTGATCTAGTGGTTTAACTAGTACACTTATGATCAGGAGTAGATAAATTACCTTTCGTTGACAACTTAAAAACGTGTACAAAAAGATTAGAAAAACAAAGGAAGGACCTTCCAACATTCCCTAAGTGTATACTTTCTCGAGATGATCACTCAATTCTCTAGTGTATGCACTCTTTATTGTGTATTTGAATTTGGATAGAGGTAAAATTTGAATTTTGTGTGTATTTTTTTTTTTTTTTTGGAGTTTGTAAAAGGTAAATTATTTGTGAGAAAATGTGAACCTAAAACTAAAAATTTGTAAAAAATTCAAAATTAATCCTTATCCAAGTTGAGCCTAAGGCCCAAAAACCTAGCAATGATATAGATGATTCTTTTCCAATTGATTACAAGAACCCTGGGAGATCAACCCCTAAAACCTAAAGAACACAACTAAAGAACCTAATCACTCAATCCTAGATAAATTATGCAACTAGAACTTAGTGAGTATAGAAATTATGCTCAATTGTGATTCCTATGGATCATCCCAATCCATATTCATTAATCAAATTTAACTAAGGGAGATCAAACCCTAAAAGAAGTAAAAAAGAAGGTTGAAAAATGTAAGAACCCTAGTTGAGAATTTCTCAATTAATTATAATCATAAAATGTTCCTAATTATAATAGAAAAAGAGGTACTTATAGAATCCTCTTGACTTAGGAAAAATCCTAGAAATTAGTAAGTATCTTAGGGGGTATATTGGGCAATAAGCCACTTAATTAAATTTTAGGGTTGGGGAAAATCGGAATTGAAATAACCAAACAAAAGGCAAAAATTTAAAAGAGATGTCGAGGGTTCAACACCGGTTATGGAGGAACTGTCACCGGTTCTAGCTCGCAAATAGTAGCCATTTTGTCTCAAGAGGTGCCGGTGTCAGTAGGGCTATAAACGGGTCCAGACCCTCAGAGTATTCCCAAACCCAAACCCGTACCCTTATAGTGAAACTTGGACCCAAACCCAGACCTGTACTCTTCAGGTATAAAATTTCTAGACCCAGACCCGACTCTCCAAGGTCCAGGGTAGGGACTGGGTATACCCGTACCCGTATGACATTTTTCTATTTTTTTCCTTGTTAAATAAAAATATATAAAACAACATATAATTTCAAAATAAAAATTTTAACATTATTAAAATAATCTGCTCAATATTTCTTTCAACAAATATTGAAAATTCTTTTAACATTTCTTTCAACATTTCTCCTCAACATTGTTAACATAAATTAACTGACAATGAAGGAAGAAGATGTCCCCCTGTTACTCCTATTTCAGTAATTTTGGCTTCAGACAACGCTAAAAACAAATCCAACAAAATCAATAACAGTTGTTCCTCTAACAATGGTTGTTGGTTTAGCAGTGAAGAAGAAAAAGGGGATTTTTTTAGCTTATCATCTTGCTCTTCTGAATCATTTTGCCTAAAAACAGCTAATTCCAGTCGAAGATTTGACTATAATACCCCTAAAATAAGCCGTTGTACATCTGGGATTAGGGCTGTAAACGGGTCCAGACCCTCAGGGTACCCCCAGACCCGGACCCGTACCCTTATAGTGAAACTTGGACCCAGACCCGGACCCATACCCTCCAGGGTATAAAATTCTGGACCCAGACCCGACCCTCCAGGGTCCAGGGTAGGCTACGGATATACCCGTACCCGTATGACATTTTTCTATTTTATTTCTCTGTTAAACAAAAATATGTAAAACAATGTATAATTCAAAAAATAAAAATTTTAACATGATTAACATAATCTCCTTAACATTTCTTTCAACAAATAAAATCATTTAACATCTCTAATTCACATAATTATAAGTTCAAATATACACGAAATCGTCATAATGTGAGTGTGATGTGATGTGAGTATAGTTGGTTGGTAGGTAGGTAGAGTAGAGGTAGTAGGTTAGGGTTAAAGATAAGAGTAAAATAATATGTTAAAAAAATTATAAATTATATATTAATATAATATAATATATAAAATATATTATTTTATTAATACGGATATACGGGTATACGGGTCTGGGTATCACCATACCTTATCCGGACCCATATAGCAGTATAAATACGGGTACGGGTACGGATCCGGGTCCCGCGGGTATAAAATTTAAACCTTACCCGCTAAAAACGGGTACAGACACGTGCGGGTACGGGTAAGACCCGCCCCGTTTATAGCCCTATCTGGGATATCAGCAAAATCAGCAGTTTCCAACAAAATCCCACCAAAATTTTTCATCAGAGAGAACAGAAATTTGAAGGGGTGTGAAGTGGTAGATTATTCAACAGAGATTTACTATGGTAAAAGTTGCAGGAAGAAAATAAGGGAAAACAGGGTTATTCCTCACGTTATTAATATAATATATATATAAATATAAATAATATAATATATATAAATATATATATATATTATTTTATTAATACAAGTATACGGGTATAGGGATCTGGGCATCATCATACCCTGCCCTGACCCATATAACAGAATAAATACGGGTACGGGTATAGGTACAGGTCTGCGGGTATAAAATTTAAACTTTACCCGCTAAAAATGGGTATAGACCCACACATGTACGGGTAAGACCCGCCCCATTTACAGCCCTAGGTGTCAGTTGTTCTTTTCTTGCCCATCCTTTGCTAGCAGCCCGGTTGGAGGCCCTATTTTAGAGAACCGGATTCGACTTCAGTTTTGATGGATCCGACACCAGTTCACTGGCTTTCTCTACCTAAATGAAATATTGACCAACAACTTGAAGGCTTTAGTTTTCTTTCGCAATTCTATGAACTATGAACATCTTGGAAGCCTTCAATTCTTCCTCCAAGCTCTCTCCTCATCCCAAAGCCAATCCCTTGTAGCTCTTTCCACCAAGGAACTTAGTTCACTGGTTTGTTTCTTGGCTCGAGCTCTTGTAACCATCCCTTGAATTGCTCCTCCATCTCTCACGCATCCCTGGTCATACAATCAGGGGGTCGACTAGAAGACCATTTGTTCAAGGCTATTAAAATAACCAAAATTCTCCTGCCATAAATAACAACATTTCTTATTTTAAATATTATCAATTTTATCACCATATGTAAATATTGACCTCTAGAACAAACCTATGATATACGGTGTCTTTGACCTAAAAGTGTTCATGACAAAATTGTCCCTCTATGTTTACAACCATAATTGAGTCTAGGAAGAATTTGTAGTATCATCTTCCTTAATGAAATCTATCATTCTTAGAACTCTAGTCTAATAATCTGATGCTCTAGCTATTATGCAACTGCTTTCTTAGGAGCAACCCTTGAGCAAACATAGGGGATGAATTCATGGCTTGCATAGTTGTAGGGGAAACGCTAATATACTCTCAGAGGTGCTACCCCTAGCAGTGATGATTTTATGTAGTATTTGGAAGGAAAGATCAATATATTGCTAGGTCTTTGAGAAGAAGAGAGTGGAGGCTGAAGTGATAGCTACGGGTGCTAGGAGTTACCTTAAAGAGTTTGTCTCAGAAAGGTGCAGACGAGAGGTCGTATAGAGCTCAGCCATGGTATGGACACTGCTGCCAGTGGCCTATTAGAAAATTAATACTGATGCTTCTTTCCGGCTAGGAGAAGGTGGCACCAGGACTAAGGTTCTGGTAACTCTAGGTAGTAGCTTAGCAGTTGAGTACGGTTCTAAAGTCAAACCATGCCCAAGATGTTGGATGTGTTGTCGGGCATGAAATAGCTAGACGTTATAAAGTGGGCAAATTCATTTTGTCAAGAGATAAATAATATGGATAATATTACACGTGTCGTATTCTTATTAAACTACCGTTAAGAGGCTCATTAATTAATAGACCCAATATGGTTGAGAAAACGTAAAAATAACTAAAAAACACTCATCCATGCAAGCTCTCAAAACTATTTTCACGTTAGAAAAATCTAAGAGCGCCGCAAAATTAAAAATGAAAAAATAATTAGGGTATATTCGTTTGAGACAAATAGTTTAAATATTAAATTCACCGAACTTTCCTTTCAAACAACATTCAAAAACTTTGAAGACCTTGGTTGACAAGGGGAGTGGCCATGGCCAGTGGAAGATATAAATATTAAAGGGTAGATTTTCACTAGATTGTATGAGTAGATTGTAATTTAATGCATCCCATGATAACGGAAGTCAGAACTGAAAAATGCAAGGTCATAATTAGGAAAGTAAAACATTACCATACATGGAAAATCAAATTAAAAAACTAAAAGTAAGAAATAAATAAGTAAACTGATTCAGTTTTCTTGTAATGTGTATAAATAGACCGTCAACCTTTATTTCTTTCGCATCAAATTAGAATATACAATTTCTTTGTACTTTGTCCTTTTTCTTCGAGAAAGATGGTTAAAAAAAACACTTCGAAATCAAAGGGCAAGTCGTACCCTGACCGTCACCGCAAAATCAATGGAAGAGATCGAAGAGTTTCGATCCCTCCCGGATGTGCCCAAAAAATATTTGATCTTAAGGACAAACTCGGGCATCAATTTGCTGGCAAAACTATTCAGTGGATTTTGATTCAGGCAAAACCCTCAATTGATGCTCTTTTTAAAAACAACAACACCACCACCACCACCAACAACAACAACACATCTGATTTGCCTTTACCAATTCCCATGACAACATGTCCTTCATTGAATCCTCCTATGTCTAATTCGGATCTGTCAAGGTTGGGTCCAATTCCAACTCAAGGTATGCAAATGGCTCCAGATGTGAATCCTCCAGTGGCATCTACTGATGAATTTGGCAATGATATGGAGCTTTCCTATGAAGACATTTCTAAAATTTTGCTTGATTTATTTAATTAACTATTATACATCTCGACATCTGTGGAAAAATGAATGAGAAAATTTGGCTATGTAACGAGATGTATTTGGTTTTTTTTTTTTAATTATCCAAGAATAATAATAATAATAATATTTGTTTAAGAAAAATGAAATTCGTATGTTTCTAATTTATTTGCGTTTTTCTTCTCCCAACCCCATCTCGAGTCCTACTCTTTGAGTCAAACTTGTTGACTTGAGAGTGAACTCGAGACTTCAAATTTATCTTGAGAGAAATATAAATTAATTAATACAAGTTTTTCTATTAATAAAATATGAAACTACCCCAAATATACAATTTAATTTTTTTAAGCATTATAAAGAGGCTTGGTCTAACAACAATGTTCCAATTGGACTAATCTAATAAATATACTAACATGTACTAGGAAATTAATATAAGAAAAGAAATTAAGTGGTATATTCAAATGTTTTAATATATTCTATAATGATTTTGAGGATGTCCATCATTAATTAAACTACAAACAAATCTAACCATATGACTAGTCAAGCCTGTACTTTGTTTTCTATGTATGGTACAATTTAAGTGGTACATCAAACAATAATATTTGGAGTTTTAATGACATGAATAGTTAATTTTCTCATATGGAATTGAAATTAATGGCTTGAAATTTTTTTAAAGCTCAATCAAGAACTTGAATCAAATGGAAATTTGATTTTAGATAGACAAATGGAAATTTAGAAAATGATAATTGTTATACTTTGAAGTTTTAAATGGCAAGTTTGTTATTTGTTAAGGAAATTTTTTCCTAAATGCAACAAATATTTGAAAAATAAATAGTTGGATTAGTATGCAATGTCAATTAAATTAATTAGCCAGATGTTCTCATTAAGAAATGTAGTAGGCTAGTGAAACCAACAAATTAAATAAGGATATACCTTAGAAAAAGATCCTAGGGAAAATACACATTTTATAAATAAAGTTTTTTTTAATAATCAAAGAAGAAATTTCTATTTAAGAAAGATCATCTGCAGACGGAAGTGTTGGAATACAGTTACAGACTTCGCCATCCAAAAATCTGACTCTGCAAAGCGTAAAGTATAATTAGCCGAACAATGAACTACCACAGTACAATGTCGTCTAGGAATAAAACTGTAAATACCTGCTCTTGCAAATACCTTGGATTCTTTTTGCAATATTAGCATTTGTAGCTAAAATACCTGCTCCTAATCTCCATGCAAAATGCCGAATTTTCGGAGGGATATTAAGCTTCCGTAGATTTTTCCACATTGTATTTTTTCTCCCATGTGAGGTATCAATCCTCCCCTCCATCCTATCCATAAAACTTCTCCCAATATGATAGCCCGACTTAATCGTGTACGCACAATTTTTTCCAAAGTAACAAATCGGAGTATCCTCATTGTTGTCGTTGCATAAGGGAATAATCTGAATAATTTCAAAAATCCTAGCACAAAAGAGGGTGTAGATCACATCAATTTTCTAGCTTCTTGTTTGGTGGCAAATTAAATTCGACACCAATAGAGAATCCTGCAAAAATAGATTTTGGGTTATAGGACGATAAGACCAAGGCTCCGGTATCCAAGGATCCTTCCACACCCTCCATGTCAAACCCTCTTCTAAAAGACCCCTCGATTCGCAAGTAGAACTCCAAATATAAGGACAATATCCCTTCTTTGCCTCCAAAATATGAAGAATTGGGAAAATATCGCATCTTTAAAACTCTCGCCACAAGCGAATCAGGAAATTGTTTCAATATCCATCCTTGCTTAGCCAAGAGAGTAAAGTTAAAAGTCTTTGTATCCCTAAAACCTAAACCCCTCTCCTCCTTGATTCTACACATCTGATCCCACTTTTTCCATGCTAAACCTTTTTTATCTCCTCCCTTACCCCACCAGAAAACCCTACTAATTTGCATCAACTCATCACACAGCCCCTTTGGAAGCAAAAATAAAGAAATGGCATAAGTCGGAATTGCTTGCAAAACCGACTTCGGCAAAATCTCTTTCCTACCACTGACAAGAGCTTCTCCTTCAACCCACTCATCTTCTTCTTAGCCCTATCCTTTAAATAAGAAAAAATCTCCTTCTTTGACCTCCTATTAAATATGGCATCCTAAATATTTCCAATTTCCAATTCCCATTCGCCATACTAGTAACAATATTCCTGGCTCTCTCCCTAGACCTTTATTTAAAAAAAAAATGATGACTTTGACATATTAATTCTTTGACCAAATGCTGCATGATAGGTAAGCGATAATCAGGATAGAGAGAATGGACGTGGCCTTCCTGGCCCCAGCTTGACATTAAGAAATGTTGAATTGTGTGTCATAGACCTTCAGGCACCACGAGAGCGGCCCAATCACGAACACGAAAGCAAGACTATTTCGAAGCAAATAGTTGCTTGTCCACTACGAGATTCGATATTAGCTGCAAGCTTCGCAAAAGCAAAAGGGGCTCCAAACCTCATTTTAAATTCCATCTAAAGTTGAGGGTGGTGGACCAAAGCAGTTTTTCTTCGTCGAGATTTTCTTTGTGTTCAGTGTACCGCTCATTGGGGTGTCGCCAAGGGATGCCGTGGGTCATCCTAACTGGTGTTTGAATGTCACTAGGCTATCGAATAGCAAAAGCAAGGTTAAAATCCATTTTCAAATCTCTTCTTTGAACACGAGAATACTTTTTTTAAAGTATTGATACCATTATCATTTTCCTGCAAAAATAACAAGCTATAATCAGAAAACCCTTCTGAAAATAGAATGAATAGAAAGGACGACAGAGGATCGCCCTGTCTGATCCCTCTAGTTGGGCAATAAAACCGAGTTGGGCAGAATCAGAAAAGAGATAGACTTCAGACATTTCATAATTAAACCCATCTACCTTTCCTAAAAATCCATTTTTCTCATCAACCATGCCAAATAACCCCATTCTACCCAGTCATAAGCTTTGCTCATATCCAATTCAAGAGCCATATACTCCTTACATCTCTCATTCCCGTATTCAACCAATGAAAAGCCTCAAAAGCCAATATCATATTGTCTATAATAAGTCTATTAGAAACAAAAGTCGACTGAGATTCATCAATAACCGAAAGTAACACCAGTTTCATTCTCCTTCGAAATTAATTTATAAACAACCGAACATTAAACTGATCGATAGAAACTCATAAATAATTATCGGTGTTTTAACCTTTGGAATAAGAGAAATATAACTTTCATTAATGTATCTTCCAACTTTTTCTCATCCTCTATCCATAATAAGACCAACCCATAACATCAATTGGGCTCACAATTTGAAACCCGAAATGGACAGTCCAGTCCAATTTACCATTTGGGCTTCTTCATGTTTCCCCAAACCCAACCCACGAAGCCCATTTAGGCAAGCTAGGGTTTCTCTTCGACGCTCATCTCCTTGAATTGCCTGCCTATAAATAAACCTCAGCTTGATTAAAACCCTAACATAGTCTCTTCTTCTACCTGCTTTCAGTAAGTTTTGAAGAATGGTTTCAGTAATTTTCCTTTTTTTTTTTTTTAAATTCTTGTGTTTTCTGAAGAAAAGCCAATTTGCAGAGCAAGGGCGTCAATTAATAATGACGAATCCCTTGCATTGAAGGTTGGCGATAAAGCTGCGATTCTCCGTGCCTTTCAAATCGTCTATTTCGTTTTGATTATGGCCTCGAACAAATCGCTACATCTTTCCGATTTGAAGCTCAGATGTGGTTTGAATTTGGTATAAGCCTTAAAATATTTGATTTTGAAAAAAAAAATTATAAAATTTATTTTAATTTTGCGAACTGTTTATTCTTTTTTTCTTTTCAATATTTGGGGACTGTTTATTCAGTCGGGTTTTCTTTTTTTTTTTTCTGAAATGGTAAGCCAGGTTTTTCAATTGTACATTATTAAATCATGTTTTTTTTGCTCAATCAAGAATTAAATTAGGTTTTTTTTGTTAATTATTGAAATGATTTCAGTTCTAAATTGGAATTATTCTAACTTTAATATTGAAAAATCTCTCCCAATAGTCAAGGAAAAAGTGATCATATATATGCAGACTTTCATACATATATATCTTTAATATTAAATAAAGGAAATAAATGTGTAAAAAATTGAAATAAAAGAAGAAAAATGTGATAAATCATACATATATATCTTTAATATTAAATAAAGTAAATGTGTAAAAAATTGAAATAAAAGAAGAAAAATGTGATAAATATTGATTGGAAAATGTAAAAAAATTTATATATAGTATTTTGTTTTGGAATTTTTAATAAAGAGGAAGAAAAGATAAGTAGAAAGATATAATTTTAAAAAGTGGGATGAAAGGAGGAGATTTTGAGAAATCATTAGAAAAAATTGTTAAGAATAATTCAATTTTTATTATAAATCAGTATTTATGGGTTTTAT
Organism: Catharanthus roseus; assembly: GCA_028651295.1. Lineage (NCBI taxonomy): Eukaryota > Viridiplantae > Streptophyta > Magnoliopsida > Gentianales > Apocynaceae > Catharanthus > Catharanthus roseus. The sequence goes on from JAPQWS010000057.1 coordinate 6,685,261, forward strand.
CACAAAATTTTAAAGCACTTAATTTTATAGCAATAGTTTTTATATGCAACAAAAAAAAAACACGCCATATACAAAATAATTAGAAAATTCTTCGAGGAGAAAATAAAAATGAAAATTCTAATAAAAAAGAGAATTAACCATCTTAGCATAGAATAAAGCGATCCTCTCTATTATGGAGGATGATTCATTATTCGTATTAAAATTTGGCTTTCACTAATGAAAAATTTAATACTTATCACTTACCGGTTAATACTCACAAGCTAAATTAGAGCTTGATTAAGGTTGGACTCATTTTGTATTAAATTACAATTTGAAAAAGAATTGTTAAGTTTTGTTAAAGAAAATGATATATATGTACTAACTGCCAATAACATTTTCTATAATGCTATCCACGAAAATGAATAAAAAGCATCAATCTTATGTACAACTACACAATTTAAATAACGGAAAATATGAATATTACAAAAGATATTATAAAAGCATCAAGTAGACCGATGATCCTGTAGTCATTCGGCCGGACCCTCTTAATCCCCCTCGGGGATAGATTGAGCTATATCCCCACCCTAACTCATATCTTCCTTCCTTTGGGACTGTCAATCTCCAGCACCTGACCCCAAGTACTTCTCATTGCTTGTTCAGGGTTGGTTGGTGGTAGGTATACTCTATCACATTGAATTGGCTTTTTATATGCGTCGTGCAGTTGCAGATAAGGGCTCCCTTATCTTTTTTTACACGTCACATTTTATTAACTCTCATATTTTTTTACTTATCACATTATTTTTTCCAAAACAATATTTAATAATTTTTTTACTATCATACCTTCATTAATAACAAATTTCAACATCTTTTTATTCTTCTAATAATAAAAAAGAAAAGTTAAAAGGATATTTCACAGGAAAAAACATCTAAAATTCCGAACAAATCAAAACTTAGTAGTATGACAAATTAGTGAGTCACCTCTGCCATGCTGCAAATTAGCCTTAAGTGTGTCAAATATTTCAAGTATATTTTGGATTCTAACAGCAACATTGGAGATATATTTTAAGGACAAACAAGGGTATCCCAACCTGACAGAAACTTGTGTTTACAAGACAACAAAATCATATATATATATATATATATATCACCAACATCATCAATATTGCCTTGGATTGAGATCAATACTGAAAACTTAATGTCACAAACACTAGGCTAAAACAACATAACAAGAATGATTCAAGAACGCGATGAAGTTAAAACTTTACGCTTGCTCCTAAAATGCAGATCTACCGACACAGAACAGAAACAACGGTATCTACATCCAATCAAAGTCGCGCTAAACAAAATCTTTCGAAAATGCAAACAAAAACTACATCTCAAAATGCTCTTCTAACTACATATTTCATATCAGTTTAAGTTGCCAGGGAGCAGAACTTAACTTATTTGGTGACGGATTTAGAGTTGCACCTCTCTATTATATATCCAGCTGAAAGGGATTTTGGGTCCTTGTTTTGCTCTGGCTTGAGCTCTCTCCTCTAGCCTTCTGATTCTTGGTGGCAGCCCACAAACGTAATCTTGAGCTTTTCGACCCTCTCCAGATAGTCCAGTCAGATCTGCCACTTTCCATCTGCCCACCAAAAATTCCATGATATCTGCATAGTCCCTGGCAGTGTAAACACCAAGACGCTGTGCCACAGCCGAGAAATGATCAAAAAGATTGTCATCGCTTCCATCATACATCAGGTGAGCTGGCATGGAGATCTTCTTCCTCATCATGTCAGCAAAAGCCAGTACTGTTCCATCAGGGTCGATCTCAAATAACTTTTCAGTTATCTTGGTGTAGGCAGTTTCATGGCGCTTCTCATCTGATGCAATTGTACCACAGATTTGGGCCAACTTTATATCACCATGTTCTTTCGCCTGTCTGGCTGTGTTTCCATGGGAAATAAACGTAGCCCTTTCTTGAAATGAGGTGTATATAAATCCAAGGTAAGGGTTGTTTTCAGTTCGAGGGTCCTGCAAAGGATAACAAAAGAGAAGGTCAAAGCGTTAGGCACTGTGGTCATACAGATTCAATCATACTAATAAAAATTCTGTTAGATTGTATATCGATTGGGAGTAAAAAATATATACGTTCATCACAAGCAGTCACATTTTCAATAGCACTTTATCAACAAGAATAACTATCAGCAGATTCTCAAAGGATCAGGAGGATAAGGCTCGAAGAAAAAAAGGGAAAGGAGCAATCTATGGTTTACCAACTCAAGAAAATAAGTCGACCACCAAGTTCTGCATACTGAGTTCAATTCATTTTCTGCCAGCTAAGAACTGAACCTATATACTTCCGCCAACCAATCTCCCTGTAACCAATAGTCCCCAGAGAAAGACTGGAAAGAACTACACTTCAGATGAAAATGATTAAAACAGAGGTAAAAGATTCGCATAGGCGTTAAAACTTGTTAGAAACACACTCACACACACATTCTCTCTAGCTGCACCAAACCCCCCCCCCCACCCCCCACCCCACGTCTCTCTGAGGAAGAGTATTTTTGGGCAAGTAAACTAAGGCATACTAATTAAATCCGTCCTCTTTCCCTTTTGCTGGATTGTTTTTTTTAACCACTACCTAATGCTTTGCAAAACAGTAGTAGCATTGAGGAGCATGTTGTATTTCTGTTTTCTTACTTGCACAAACAAGTCCGTACCCGGTAAACCAGTAAGGATGATCCTTGGCATCCAAAAGGTATAGCAATAACTGGCCAAGGGTATCATTCAAAAGCGTTGGAGTTAGGAAATATGTGACAGAAAGAATTAAAAATTGTGGTAAATTCTCACCATTCCAGACCCAATCAGATATTGGATCGTTTTCTCAATTTGTCTCATGTCTACACGGCCACACAAGTAGAGATATTTGTTCAGTAGGTCGCCATGTCTATTCTCTTCAGCTGTCCAAGCCCTAGTCCAAATGGCCCAAGGAGTTAGACTGGCACCTGTTTCATCTCGGACACCATCCAGGGTATTAAGCATTGTTTGATAAGTTGGGAGCGCTTCTTCAGTGATCATGTCTCCAACTAAAACAACAAAATAATCATCTGGAATCTCCTTTGCCCGTTCCCTCAATTCCATAACTTCATCATGAAATCCATCCGAAGCAGGATCTGGCAGGAAATCCTGGGGTTGCCAGCTTTTTTCCACAGGCTTCAAATGAACCAATATATTTTGCTCAGCCCAGTCCTCCATAGCTTTAAACATCTCAATCTTTTGAGGCGGCATAGAGTGAGTTACTTGAAGATGAACCTCACGGGGGGGACTGAAAGGCTTAGCCTCCCTATATACAGGATCAGAAAGTTAGAATAATCCAGAAAATTCTGTTGCAAAGATAATATTTGAGATTAGACCATTATGAGCTCAATAGACTTAGATCAACAGAGAAAATCAACGTCACATGGTTAGGTGAACCAAGTATGGCAATTAATTGTCCCACCGTGCCTTACATCTTTTTAATTCACTAGAGAAGGCATTGCTATTTTTTGAAGAAAATAATTTGAAATAAAAATATATCATCTGAATGTACACCAAAACCTAGGCATGTAATCAGTGTGTTCTTGAATCAACATGAAATGCTGCACTATTGTAGTACAAAAAGACCAATAGACGGAAAGAAAAAAAAGGTATCAGAGGCCAGAATCAGTGTCAGTGCTTATTATGTAAGAAAAATTGGATTGAAATATAACAATGTATTAAGACCACAACCAGAAGCACATCTAAAAAAGAATGAGAAAAATACTATCCTAAAAATTTGCAAAATCGTATCACCTACTTTCTGGTTCCCTATCCTAAATAAAAATGATAAATTCCAGAACAAAAAAGTTCCCACTTCTGTCTATGCTGTATATTGTGACGATTTATGAAGATAAAACAATCTTGAATTGCACGAAATTTTGTGTCACAGAATCTTAGGCAGATAGAACAGATTGCTTCCAGACTTATCTATAAGCATGATAAAAGCTTAGAACCACTAAGACTACATGCTTCTTGAATTTCCTCCGATAAATACACCAAGACCATAAAGATTGAAACAAATAAACAAGGCAAATACGAAACAGAACAGGCAGAATACTTGGACCAAAGAATGAAAGAACAAAACAAGGTTATAAGATCCAATTCCATGCAAGTATATGCTTTGTTTCTTGAATACCACTTTGCACATCATACATAGCCTAAAGTAACGAGATTACTGGTTCATTATGTTAGGCCTACAACTTTTATGTGCTAGATGTACTCTTTAACCATTAATTAATCTCATAAAACATACAAGGACAAACACCTTCGCACCCACCCACCCCAAAAAAGAAAAATGATAACTGTTGTAGAATCTGCAAACGTTTTTTAGTTTTTACTAAAGAGTGCATTGCAAATATCAAAATCGAGATTATTAAGAAATTGTGAGGCTAACATACAGTTAGACCTGCAAATGTACTTCCTATTATGTGCTAGACATGAGGCCAAAATTGACCAGCTCATTAAAATGTGAGGGTAGACAGAATCCATAAGCAAAACTACTAATAAACTTGGCTAAACAATTGGTGTTCTTCCACAATAAGAAATAAAATTCAGCAGAACAGTATCCTCTAGATGTAAGTTTCAAGAGTACATCCTGAAGAAAATCTTATTTATATATGATAAAAGATCTCCAAATAGTGTAAAACATCTAACAGCATTAAATGACGTCATAAATGGCTATGACACTGAATTAGTTAGGAATACGGCCAGATTTCCACATTGGCTTGCACATCTTGACACGAAAAGAACATGCACAAAACTTAAACCAGCTGTACTCAGATTCGAATGATGACAAAATAGGAAGCGGCATAAGAAACAATTATCTGACACAATATATCCATATACGATAAATAGGAAAGCCAATCTTAAAAACATTAAATAAAACTCATATTTGAGAAATTGGGGAATACACTAGTTTAATACTCACATAATAGAAATAGAACAAGCCTTTTAACGGAAGAAAAGTTTACCTACTTTTTTTAATTTGAAGAACTTACCAGTCAGTTCTACTACAAAGCAGAAACGGAATAAAATAAAATTTTAGGTCTTAGAATCAACAAATTAGAACAATTTATTTCCAATGCCCCTTAAACCACAGAGTCTGATATGAACTCTATTATAATCAATACTAAATTCTCAGCATAACCACCTAATTAGAAAAGGACAGGTATTCAGATACAACAGATTGGTCTTAGTAATTGTATAAAAATAAAAATAAAGTCATATATCCTACCAAATACTAATCCAAAGTCATGATTACTAGCATTAACAACAGAATATTGCGTGCATGACCCAGTAATGCAATTGTAGGAAACAACCAGAAAGTGTTTAGATAAAAAGACAACTAAAAGAGCTCAGAGCACAGACGGTAAATGTGGTTTCAATAGCAAAAAGTATCATTATATTCCGTGTTCTTCAGCACAAAATCATATCAAACTCCTGAATACTACAGATAGAAATCGGAATCAAGAGAGGGAAGAATCTTTCTGCATGCATGTGCTTACCATGTAAAACTAAGGAGATTCCCAAATAAAAATCCAGGAATAAGAACCCAGAAGAATTAAAGCAATCAAGAAGCAAACTAGAGCAAAATAAGGAAAACCCAGATCAAGAAAAACCATGAAAACAACAAATTTGAGTAAAGATCCAAACTTTACCTCCAAATACAACAAAACAAGCAAAGGTTGCATCACACTAATCCAAAAACAACAAATTTCAAAAACCGAACTCACTTTGTTTGAGAACCAAGAGTTGAAGCCATGACAAACTTGGGAGATCTGATGCTGGCCATTGGTGGCAAAGAAAAAGATGGGTACTTTTGGGATTGAAAGTTGATAGCATTCAACTTCAACGCCATTTTTGCCTCCGTGTTCTGCCGAGCTTTTGCTTTCTTTGTGACTGACGGTCTCTTTCCTCCACAGAAGTTAAAGCTGAGAAAGAGGGTATTGTTTTGTGAATTGAGAGAAAGCTGTGGGACAGAGAAGCCAGTTGGAGTTTGGACTCTTGAGGTGGTTAGTTATATATTGTGACAATGTATAGCAAATTCGTTTTTGTAAATTACGGTTTTGCCCTCTATGATTTACTCCAATTTAATTCTTGTTTTTTATTTGGCCAAATTTCTATATACTAAATCTTCGCTCGTAAATTATATGGTACAATTAGTTAGTATTTTGCACGATAGTTCCTTTAGTAGAACTATGTCGTTTTATCACAATAAAAATCTGATACAAATTATTAAAGTTTTATGCATTCACACACCTCTTCCTCTCTTAAACTTATTTTTTGTAGCCCCCAAATCTGCTTCTCATTTCCTCTATTTTTCGTTTCTTCTCCTTCTCTTCATCAATATTCTTCAGAATTCTCCAATCAAATCGTTATTGTCTCTATTTTTTAAAAAAGGAAAGAGTGATTTTTACGGTTGTAAGTTTACAGCAACCATAGCAATTTCAGTTTTCATCCTTTTTAGTTATTTATATATTATTAGTTGAATTGAAAATAAACTTACGTAGGAAGGTAGAAAAGTCATTATTGGAGGAGATGACTTTTCCTATGTAATTGATGTTTTTTTATGATTATTAAAGTTATATGTTATCAGAGTTTCGTATTTCAATAGTTTAAATTCTATGTTTCTATAATTGTAGTTCCATGATTTTATAAGTAACAACCCATAAAATATTAAGTTTTATATTTTATGTTTCAGTATATGTGAGTAATAAAGTTTTGTGTTATAGTAAAGAGATTGGGAGGAAGTCAATGTGGTGAATTCTGCCTTTCTCTACTGGGCATCTTTCCTGTTCTATCCATTAAAAGATAGTCATCGGGAAGATGTTAGTATTTTTAATGATATCAGTATTATTTTAATCCTTAAATTAACTCTTCCTATGTAGTTAAAGACTATAGGTCTATTGGTCTTTATAACACTATGTATAAGCTTGTTTCTAAGACCATTGTCAATAGGCTTATGTCTTCTGTTATTCATGACAGACAAAGTGCTTTTGTTGGAAAGAGACTAATAACTGATAATTTCATCGTTACCTGTGAAGCTTTTCACTCTATGACCCAAGGCAAAATCAATGGTTCTAACCATTTTGCTCTAAAACTTGACCTTAGAAAGGCTTTTGACAGGGTAGAGTGGAATTATTTGGAATATGTTATGCTAGCTATGAAATTTCCTCCTGATTTAGCCTCTCTTATTATGAGATGCATTCGTTATGTATAGTTTTCAGTTCTTGTAAAGGGTATCCTTTCTACTAGTTTCTCCCCTACTCCTGAAATCCGTCAAGGTGATCTTCTATCCCCATATTTGTTTATCATTTGTGCAGAGGGTCTTTCCTCTGTGATTTCTAAACGGCAAGATCTATTCTCTGATCTGCGCTTTAAATGTATCTGTTGAAAAACGTTAGAGGGGTGAATAAAGTTTTTGGCTAATTAAAAAACTTTTGCACAATTAAAATATAGAACCTTCGATTTTCATTGAAGAAGAATTTAATAACTCTTTTTAATAAAATTCATAACCAAACAAAATCTCTTTTATAAAAGATGTTCAAACAATAAACATAGAGGCAACAAACAAAAAACACAAAGAGGAAAACAAAATATTTATAATGGTTTACTCTCCCAGTAAAGCTACATCCACTACCTCAAAGATTTCAAAAATTACATTAATCACAAGCTTTTATAAAACACTACAAATGAGGATCACCCTCCAAGGGTTTTGCACAAGAACCTCAAAGATCACAAATCAATACAAGATAACAAAAATCAAAGAATCGCCCAGAGAGTTTTTACAAAACCTTTGATCACAATATAAAGTGAGAAAGTAGGGATGGGACAATATTACTAAAGAAGTATGATACAACTTTGAGAGCTACTTCTACAAGTTTCCTTCTTCCTGTTTGAAAGATGATCAATAAATGGAGCTCCAGCAAGTTTTTCTTTAGAATTTGATAAAGATGATTAAGAATGTACTTTTTAATGCTATTAAATGTGTTATTAAAACTTCCTCAACAACTTCAAATTTATGGCTAATCAAAAGCCTTTTTATAAATGAAGGTAGAAAACTAGCCGTTACAACAACAACGGTCATATTTTTTACAGAGAAAACAGGAACTGAATGTCCTATTTCTAAAATAGGATGACCGATTTTCTTAAATGACAAAAATATGATGACCGATTTCTTCAAAAGGTTTAAGAAATTCGGACATCTGATTTTTTACATCGGATGACCGATTTTATGAGTCTTCAAAAACAATTTGGACGACTGTTTTTAATAATTGGATGGGCCTATTTTTTTATTTTCCAGACTTTGTGAAATGTTTATAAAGTACATATTTTCCTTCACTTTCAAAACATGTATATTCTTTATGCAAAAGCTTATAAAACATGTAACAACTTTAAATTCTCAAAGATTTATCAAGCGCACTTAGTTTTTTTTTTAAGGATAATTTCTCAAAAAATGTTTCTTCTAAAGAGCTAACATAAATGATCAATCAAAGAAACAAGTTAGGAAGTTTTACATAAATACCTTATAAAGCTATCTCTAACCATTCTTCTAGTCTTCAAAGTCTTTTACTTGATCACTTATCTTCAATAAGTCTACTCCTGTTGTGCTTCTTTTCTTCTTTTTACAAAATTACAAATATGCCCTTATAGCTTATACTTACCCTTTTATTTATCACTTTTTTTTTTTTTACAGATGATAGCATTATTTTATGTAAAGCTACGCTTCAGCAAGCACAAATATAAAAACTAAGTATGACACGAAGTACAATATTTTTTTAAAAAACTCAAAAAATTAAAATGTACATGTATACTATTGGAAGTTTGTCAAGGGTATTATTGTAAACTTAATCAAGGGCAAGGAGATCCAAGTGGAAAGGTGTTAAGGCCGTGTACCTCGGTTCATATATAGCCAAAGAAAAGTGTCAAGGCCGAGGGGGAGAGAGCCATGTATATTCCCTGCTAAATGCTGACCCCATTGTGGGGATATTCCACTTGGTACCCTTGCTTCCTTTGCCAGCTTCATTGTTTATTTCACTTCCTTTTTATATGTATATATATATATAATATAAGATTATTTAATAAAAATATTATAAAAGAAATACTATATATAGAGAAAACGTATTAAAAAATGTATTAAACGATTTTGACTACACTTATAAAGAATCTTGTCTAAGTACTTAATATGAGTTCGTTCAAAATTTTCAGTTATTTTTAAATTATTTTTAGAGATTTATATATAATTTGTTTTTCGAATTCGAATAAAAAAATTATTTTTTTATTTTTATACATATATCAAAACTTGTCCTGAGCACCTTGACAGGGCAAGTCTTACTCGTACCCGATTGGGTCTATATCTATGTATAACATATAAGGTTAAAAATTTATACTCGCAAATTCAAACCTGTACCCCTACGTGTATAACTTTTATTAAATGGGTTTGGACAAGGTATGATGATACTCCGACCTGTTTATCTGTATACACCCCTATAATAAAATAATAATATATTTATATATTATATTATTTTTATATTTATTATGAACACGTAATTTATTTCTGCTAACTAAGGCCCTCCCTTGGATTTGCTGGTGTCTTTCTTTATCTACTATGATTAATGTTGGCGAATTATTTATTTTTTGTTATTATTTTGGTTTTAAATTTATGTTAAAAAATTGGGGTGGTTTAGATCCGTACAGAATAGCTGAAAATCTTGCCTTTGTCATTGCACGTTTTTACCAAAATAGAGGTTCTGTCCAGAACTACTACATGGTACATAACTAATTATTTATCATCTAATTAATCCCTTTGTGTTATATATATATATATATTATTTAATAGGAAAAAATAGAAAAATTACAAACAGGTATAGGTACTCCCAAACCCTACCCAAGACCCTGGAGGGTTGGGGCTGGGTCCATAAGTTTTATACCCGAGGGGTTTGGATCTGGATTTGGATCCCATTTTTTACTATAAGGGTCTGGGTCTGGTACATGGAGTACCGTACCTGTCTGGCCCGTTTACAACCCTAAAGACATGAAAGATGAACATTCATCATGTTACAAGAATACGCTTTGATTCGTGCACCATTGAAGCAGTAACCAAAGACGTGACCTTTATTAAGGCCTGAGAAATTTTATTATGATCAATGAGTAACTTATGTTCATCATATAAGTAACACGTGAATATACAATACATGGAGAAAATAAATATAATGGGCCCTAGTTGCTAATTTTTTTTAAAATAGTATGGCATTTTTCTCCATATGATGAACGTAAATTACTCATTGACCAAAATAAAATTTCTTGTCAAGGCCCGTAAGGGCCTCAGACATCAATACATTATCTTTAGGAAGCTGAGTTCCAACCTTGAACTTTAACTCTAGAAATCTAGTCTACCATTAGGGATGACATTGGAGGCGGGGACCCAACCACAAACCCTATCCCTGACTCCCCTAGCTTGTCCCGATCCCCAACCCATCCACGTACTTGGGTATGAAAATCATCACCATCCCCAACTCAATCTCCCCTAATTAATCTCATCCCCATCTCCTAGGTTCAATGTCTTAGGGTTTCGAACACATCATTTGAGCATAGGCTCGGGCCTTTGACTTTATTCAACTCCAGACTCATCCTTATTTTCATAGGTCCAATATAATTAATCTATAGACCTTTTAATTAAACAATTAAAACTCATTAATAATATGTCCAATATATTTAATTGCTTAGCCCAATTTAATTAAATAAATTGCTAAGGCCCAACTAAATAAATTATTCTCTTCTTTATTAATTCTCATACTTTTTAATTAATAAATAAATATCCTAGAGAACAATTAATAAATATCTCTTAATTTATTTTCATAACTTTTATGATGTGATTAACAAATAACCACAATGGCTTCATGAGCAACTTAGTGAAAACAATATCTTTGCCGCCTTCTATGTTTGCATGTATCCTTGGGTATAGGACAAAGTATATTAGCACCTTTCTCAACGACATCCAGTATACCATCCTATTAGACCTTCAATCCGGTAATCCTAACTCTATTATGTTTTTGCTTTCATAAGGCGCGACCCTATTATGTTTTTGCTTTCTTAAGGCGCGACCGTAATAAATAATGTGCACGCATGGTGCCTTGCAAGACTCACGAACAATCTGATGTTGAGGACGGGATCCTATTAACTTGTTCCGACTTAGGATAATAAGCTCAAAGTTTCCAAACACACTCCGATAATTGCACATCATTCACAAATAAAATCAATCTACAATCAAACCATTGTTTCCTACCATTGTTTACTTATTCTTTTACATTAGTATTATGTAATCAAAAGATAATACCACCCTAAACACTCAGTATAGAAACAAAAACAGCCTCAGAAGAGAAGAAAAAAGAAAAAATAGAAGCTAATATGAATGTTAAGAACAAAGAGAACATACAACAAAATCAATCACACAAATCTGTTAAAAGGCTTCCTCCCAACTACTGCTGGCATAGAAACTGCAGAATCCACGCTAACTTCACCGATAGATCTCATAGATTCGTGTTTTTCCAATACCTTATGAGAAGTAGAAGAAGTATCTTTGTTTGATCCTTTGTTCCATTTGAAAGAAGCAATATTTGGAGTCAAAGGAAATGAAAACCTCCTTTTTGAATCATTCCCTGGTGTTCCTGGAATTCTTTCCTTTGGGTTGCTGTTAGCTCTCACCTTAGCCTTGGCTGAAACTGTTGGTACCATGTAATTTGGAACTGAGAAAGGTGGACAGCTAGTGAGACTATCTGTATCATTCACAGGAACATCAAAAGCAGAATTAGCTGCACTGGCTCTAGCTCTTGTATATTTCGTTAGGCCTGATGAGCTGTTTGGCGGTGGTGGCGTTCTACTTGGAGTTCTGATTGGAGTGTGAAACTGTTTGGCTCTAACTGGTATTGTGGACTTTGATGACTTTGGTGTTGCTGATTCATGATTATCAAAAGCGAAATTCTGGTGCAGATAGTTACTTGCTTGCGCACGTGGACTTGGTTTGTGTTCTGAAACTGCCCTTGGAGGTGTCAATTGAACATTTTTAGTAGCAGCTTGGTTCTCCGATGGATTTGCTGGAGGTAGCTGACGTTCTAACCAGTTCCACCACCACGGGAACCCATTAGAGCGGAGGTCCATTGTTGATCTTGGATTTCCTTTCCATAACTAATGTTCAAAGGAAAGAAAAGAGGATTCAGAAGCTCCGTAACAAGAATCATACGAGGACTTTTCATAGTATACTCTAGTTCAGTGTTGAGTATATATGTTGCATTCTTAACAAGGGGCACATCATTTAAAATTGCAAGAACAGAAACTGCAAGAACATTATCTTGAGGACAAACAGAGAACCACAGAGGAGGATTTATTTGGAATTAAACAGATTTTATTCTAGTTCTTAAAGAGTACTTGAACATTGGTACTACCAACAATCTTTCACAGATTATATTCTAGTCTTGAAGATAGTTTCAACATTGTTATGACCAATAATCTTACTGTAAGAAAAAACATCGTAGTAAAAATCGAAACCAAAGATAGTAGTCCAGGAAACACATATAATAGAATAGTTGGGGGTATAAGAAAGAAAAATAAGAAACTATTTTATTGAATCAGTTGTATTAATTTTTTTTTCCAAATTGAATGCATGCAGTTGTTTCTTATGACCATTTAACAAGAAACACATTCTTACAAGAAAAAGAATGAATGGCTACAATACCTGGTGAGAGTATGCATAAGCCATGGCTCGTTCTCGCTTAACGACTGCTTCCACTTTTCTTCGGACTCTCGCTTCAACTTCCTCTTTGGTCAGTAAGCTGTCGTCCCAATCTTCATTACCTGCCTCAGACTATACCCAAATGTATCCACTTTAAACAACGAATAAAGCTAAACTTTCAAAGATAAGAACTCATTATGCAGATAACTTTATCCCACAACAAAGAAAATGATACCCATTTCTAGATATTCAGCCCCCATAATTCAACTATGTTAGCTTATAGCTCTGACTGAAGATTTTTCCTCAGCTTAATGGATAAAAACTAATTCAGCCGAAAGGCTGCATATTTTGGTCCCCCAGCCTCTGAAGCTGATTGCCACATATATAACAACAGAAAATAGGAGACTGGACATGCTATTAACAAAAGCATTAGATGAAGAGATGAATTAACAGATCCAACTGAGTAATTTATTAGCTAGGGTACCAAGATGATTGCTGAAAAATACGGAATAAACAAGAGCATTTCCAACCTAGATTGGCAAATAAAATAGTACATAAAAAACTTTGATAATGTTTATAAATACAGCATTTGTGATTGATTAATAGAGATCCATCAAAGCTAGGAAAACCATACGATCGGAACATGCGAACTCACCATTTGATTCAGTGTCCATTTGCTCAATGTGCTCTCCAAGTCCTTATCGTTCCTATGAGCTTGGTGCTGAAGTGCCTGGTTTTCCAACATTTGAATTCTCCGTGACTGAATTTGAGTTTGAACCCGGACAAGAAGCTGCATTTGTTTCATTGCATTCATTGTCTGTCGTTTCACATTTTGGCCTCTTACAACGCCTTGAAGCCTTACCAAACCCCTCAAAGCCCTGAAACTCCTCCTTGCCTACATAAGCAAAATCTCAATCCCATTAGAGCTTGTATTAGTACAATAAAGCTTGAAAGAAAAAATCAAACGGTACCCTCTGCTTCAATATTTCAGAAAAAGATCAAGAAAGGTGGCACTGTATCCAAGTCTATAATAATTTATCAGCTGATGGGCTGAAAGCATGCAAGTATCCTTATGCTAGATGTATAATTTTTTACATATTACCAGATTATCAAACTATGCTATGTAATGAAGTCAAAGACAAATTAGTTTTCGCTTCTCAAATGACACTACTCAATACGGACAATGTTTCTTAGCTCTTTCCTTCGCCATATTACTTCCTTTATCCCAAGTTAAATGTTACAATTTGAGGGCAGGCAGAGAGAGAGAGTACCATGAAGTGGATTACTGATTAACACTTACTGAAGAGAGTGAAAGTTTGTACATTCTTTAAATATCTCGATGTGCAGAACCTGAAATGCTACTTGCAGTAATATGCCTATTTCTCCAACTCTTTTTTAGATATGAATTCAAGTCAGTAAACACAGAAACTACAACTTCTCTGATCTGATACAGTTGAAAGCTTACCATGTAACCTCTATATGCAGCCTGTATCTTGGTGGCTGAAAGATGCTGGTTTCTCAGTGTTGGTTCAGGCCTGCTAACATAGTTAATTTCCCTACGGTTTTGCGCTACTGCAGGAGAGGCAGTCCTTGGTGAAGCGGCCCGAGGAGCAGGAGCCCGTGGAGAAACGACCCTTTGAGAAGAAGCTCTTGGGGAAGCAACCTTTGGAGACACAGCCCTAGGGGATGCTGCCCTTGGAGATGGAGCTCTAGGTGAAGCAACTCGTGGAGAGGTTGGCCGCAAAGGTAATGCTGCTGGTGTTATTGATAATTCAGAAGATGCCTGAGGCCTAACAAAGAGTTTCTGTTGATCAGCTTCCCCCAGTATTTTCTCAATACTGCTAGGTTCCCTGAAAAGGGGAATAAATGATTTGTTCTCTCCATGCTTCAGTATTCCTCTACCCTTTTTCTTTTCCTTGGTACTTTTCTTCTCTGAACCCTGCAAGGATGTAAGGTTAAAGAAGATTATGAATCCAAGATTCAGGGTATTCGCATAGGTCAATGGATTTGTATTTCTTTCATATACAATAACAAATGATTTTAAATGCCTTTCTTGGTCTGTTCTTATCTTCAACTCCATTTAAGGAGCCACTGGGAGGGAAATGAAATTCAAATTGAGTAGCCTTGGCAAGAGCCATCCATGCCATTTTAGGTGATTTTGACTACCAGAAAGCTTTCTGTTCTTGAACACACTTTAGTTTTCATTTATTTTTTAAACAAAATTCATAATTGTATGAGATTTTGACACAATAAGAGAACTAGGATAGAAATCCTAAATAACTTTTAACTATGGACTTGTTCAAATAGAATAAATAAATAAGAAAAGGAAAAGAACATGATATTCCTAAACTCCCTCAAAGTTTTCTGAGAACTCATTGATGATCATACATTTGTGCCCCAAGCAATGAATTATATATTTCTATTAAATATAGAATTCCTTATTGCAAGATAAATGAGTAATTTGAGAAACTTTTAATGTCTTCTTCATATTACTATTATATCAGAGAGGAAAAAAAATAAGAAAAAGTTTATCATCCAAGTATATGAAAATAACTTGAGCTGCACTGTTCTGTTTTCGCATGGTCCCTCAGACATGAATCTTATTTATCCTAGTAAAGCATACTTACACTGGGTGGCTTCTCCTTAGAGCTGGAGGAAAAGACCTTCTTGATGGCTGAAAACCAACTTCCTTTCTTTCCCATATTTCCAGCATCAGTGTCTTAACCTGGATTAGTAGAAACATAGGCGAAATATGTCATTACAAAAACATCATCTCCAGCAAATTCTAGTTCATAAGTATTTCGAATATACGATCATGACGTGCTAATCAGAAAGTTGTTTTGGGAATAGAAAACAAACAAGTCCCATAAACCATCATTCTAAAAACTCTATTTGCAGGGGTAGATTTTGTGCTCTCACATATCTCAGGACCACTTAGCATGGTAAGTAATGGAAAGATATTGAAAGAATACACATGAAAACAAAAAGGGATTCAAGTATCATCCCTTCCAGCTCAAATAATTGAGCCCAGACAAAAACAGACATGGTACATGAAGTAGATCTAAGGAAATTAAACCACAAAATATCTTAGGATATGCAATGAAGCAGAGAAACAAGACAAAGGACCCTGAGAGAAATGGTTAAAAACAGGAAATTTTTCCCAAACCCTCATAATTATTCTTCTATTTTCAGTAACAACCATGACTGCAAGTCTGCAAACGGGGAGCTCCATAAGGGAACAGAAAGAGACTTAAAAATTTTAAAAAAAGAAAAGAAAAAGTCCAAGCAAGTCCATACAAAAGAGAAATATTTTAAAAATCCCTTGTCTTGTTCTTCAGAATTGGTTGGAAAACAACAGGGGAAAATGGACATAAAACCTTCTTCTTCTGCTGCTGAAGAAATTATTATTTATATTTATTTTAAATTTAACAAGTTATGAAATTTAAGGTAAAAAAGATTTCTATCAAAGAAGAGACAGAGTCACGTAGGAGAAGCCAGGAAAGTGATTTTTCCTCCCAATTTCGACAAATTAATGTTCCAAAAAGAAGCCAAATTGGATAAGGCAAAAGATAATATTCTAGCCCAGAAAACCAGAAACAGTTAATTCCCTGCCACCAGAGATGGAAATAAAACTTGTTTACAAAAATTACCACAATAATTTACAAATCCCAAGAAGATTATGTGTAAACAATTAAGAAATTTTACCTTGAGATATCTTCTATCCTTCCATATACCCTTTCAGAAACAAAAGCTGCACCTAGTAAAAAGAACCTGCAACAAAGTACTCTCTCTCTCTCTCTCTGAAGAAGAAGAATTCTTGAAATATCTAGCCAACCTCTGCTTTGCTGGGAAATAACGTGCTTCTTTCCTTCATCCCTTTTTGGGAATTCTTTGTTCAAAAATGGCCAACCAATTACTAATCTTCAACACCTTTGAATCTTGTTCTTGCTTGTGAGAATTTCTTTTTTACTTTTCTTTCACCTTTTCTGTGTTTTATATAATCTTTCTTTTGATCATTGATGATGAAAGGTTGTGTTTATATGTTATAGTAGTAGTATGTGAGTGTGAACTGTGAGTGAAAAAGAAAAACATAACATGGGAAAGGGCTGTTTGGGGTAGGGGTGG
Source organism: Catharanthus roseus (assembly GCA_028651295.1). Taxonomy (NCBI): domain Eukaryota; kingdom Viridiplantae; phylum Streptophyta; class Magnoliopsida; order Gentianales; family Apocynaceae; genus Catharanthus; species Catharanthus roseus. The sequence continues at coordinate 6,702,155 of JAPQWS010000057.1, forward strand.
GTGGGGTAAGAGGGCAGGGAGTTGGCCACTTTGTCACTCAATGGCTTTGGCCATCTTCCAACTAACTTTACTTAAATGAGAAGACTATGTTTTCAGCACAAAGCACAAATAGCAATCCACCACTTATTATAAAACAAATGTTAGGTGCAATTCCCCTTATCTGCTTTCTTATAATTAATTATATATTTAGTTTCATATTTGTTTTTATTATTATTTATTTATTTTCATGAGTTGATTTCAGGTTTATTATGTTGTTTTTTTTTTCTTTGAAAAGTCATAATATTATATCACTTAATGTTAGAATTTTGGGGTTTGGATCTAACTCAAACTAAAAGATACAACTGGCTCTGATAACATGTTAGAATTTTTGGACTTGGACCTAACTCACCCCAAAAAATACTTCAAGAGGGGAGGACTGCCCAAGTCTTTATAAGTTGTAATTATTTTATTTAATTAAACGATGTGAGATTCTCAACACTTAATATGAGATTACGATGAGAAGCAAGTTAGGACAATATTGAATTTTCCATTAATATACTTTAAAGAAATTAAATTTGAATTAAAAAATATAAGAGAATTTTAAATAGCTTGGATGAAATTTCCGATGAGAGAGAGACCTTTGACTATCGATCTCACCCTAATACAAACCATTGACTATATGTTTTCAGAATGAAAAATGAAAGATGCTACCTGTTTGAGTCGAAATGGCGATATAAAGACTGAAGGCCGACCACTAGTTATTATATAAGTAGACATTACAGGTATCCGAAAGAATGAAAGAATAGAAACTGAGCAGACACGGAAGAGTAACCGGCTTAGGGTGAACAAAAAATGAATTGATGAATCGAAGCTCTACCCGACTCGCTATAGAACTGGGCAAAATATATATCTATAAATAATCCAACATCATTTCTTTATCTATAAATTGAAAAGCGAAAGTATTTGAAAACCATAAATAATCCATTTCACTTTTTATACTAGTAATCTATTTTCACTTTTTATTTTTATTTTTTGTAAACGTGAATCTTTTTTCAATATAATATTATTTAAATTTATAAAACATGCAACAGTAGCGTATAGTTTCTCATCGAATTATATCATGAACTCCATAAATTAATGTTGGGAATCTCACATCAATTAATTAAAAAATTAATAAATTTATAATAAAACTTGAATAATTCTCTCATCTTAAGATACTCGTTAAAATAAATTATGTCAAAATTTAATATTTTAATATAACATTAAAGCAAATTATCGGGGTTTTTTTTTTTTTGTGTAAAAAGATGAAATGCGGGTCCCAGCAGAAATTGGAGATGTTTGGGTCCAAAATTTGTCTCCCTTTGCCCGTTGGAGATTCCTTTGAGCAAACCGAAAAACACAGAGTTAGTTTTGAGTATGACAACACCAAAATAATATTGCTTTTACTGTCTAATTTTGTTTTTTAAGCAAACTCATGTTTTTTGCACATTGATTTTATTGTTTTACCTAATTATGATCGGATGAAATAAAATTTTTTTTTTTAAATCGGTATTCGAGAGTTATCAATTAATACGACAAGGCCCTTAAACAACAACAGATCTCGTGGTACTAATCAATGTCTTTTTCCCCTGTCGTCATTCAAAACTCAGAATGGTTACTGGACAAAAGAAGGAGCTGTTAACCCCTGGAACGGCGCTCGCAGTTCATTCGGATCCCACGTGAGTTCTGTTTTCCGCTCTGAGAAAGGCACCCCTTAAATGCCTCTCCCCCCTTCGCACCACACCCTCTGATTTCAATGAGGTTGAATCATTCTCTCTGAACTTTTGGAAATGGGGTGCTCCAAACGCGTATCTGCTCACCGCTTTTCTGCCCGCCCTAGTATTCAACTGTTTTTTTAAGTAACTCGAACTAAAGACTTCTCACTTAATATGCCATGTTATTGGATCACACGCCTTTTATCGAAATAATTATCTATTTACCCAACAAAAACAAAAAACAATCATTTATTTTGCCTAACTACTCAATTTACATCAAGAGGTAGATAGATGTAGGCAATATTCCTAAAATCAGAAGAAACCAGCAAAGAAATCATTCTTAATAAACATACAAACTTTTGGAAAAAGTACTATAAATATCATTTAATTATTACTTTTTTAAAAAAATATGCAAAATATTTTATATTAGCTATTAATTATTATGAATGATTTTTTATTGATTATTTCTATCTATTCGCGACTTAAGACATGATATTTTGGAAGAAATAAAAACAATGATATTTTATTTACTAAAAGGATTACGCATGTAACATATGCACGTATATTTTACCCGTGAAAATCACACTCGTATGTGATGGATGAGTAGAAATAATTATACAAAAATATATAATTTAAGATCGTTAATAGTTAAAGTAAAAAATAGTAAATAATTTTGAAGATTTTGAGAAATATGAAAATTTTGAAGACACTGAAATGGAAAGATTCCATTCCATTCCGAATGAGAAAAGGTTTTGGATATTAAAAGATTTCATTACATATCATCCCAATATACAAAACGCTTTGTTAGTATTAACTTCACAGTCTCAAAACTAATTTGGAATTATGCCTATGCGTGCACTCTTATAATGTACGTAAAGAGAAAGAGGTTTAATCAAGTCTTATAAAGAATAAATTTACTTACAATTTGGTTATGATAATTCGTCGATGTCTAAAAAGAATTATTTAAAGGTGTCTTATTTCTAAAGAGAAAATATTTTTAAAATTATTAAGTTTTATAACTCAAATAAGTAAAGTGATTTTGCAAATACCATAAAAAAATAATTTTTCAAAAAAACATTTCTAGAATTACAAGCAAATAAGCAGTTAAAAATTGTTCAAATTTACTTTAAACATTTAACAAATATTAAAAAAATTTTCAAAACAAATATTACAAACATTATACTTTAAATAATTGAGAAAAAAAATTTAATTGATATTTTTTTCAGACCGGAATCTCCTTAGCACTTTGCAGCTCACCGTTGATGGGGCCGATTTTTTTTTTTTTTTTTTTGTTTTGAGATGAAAAGATTCCACTTTGGAATTTAATAAGTTTTTTTTTCCTAAATACTTTCAAACTTGTTAGCGTATTATGTGATAAATATAATATAAATATTAAACTTACATGTAAGAGGAATGAATTAAATACCTTGTAATTTTATAATTGAGTTAATTATATATTTTTTTTGAAGTTTGTTTAAATTATAATTTTATCCCTCTATTTTGTATAAATTATAAATATATCCTTATCGTTTATATTTTTATAACTTATTGATTCTTACTACTAATTTCAATACAAAATTTTATTGATTCTTACTACTAATTTCAATACAAAACAAGTATTAATGAGGCTCGAACTCGACTCGTTTGATTAGCTAGTGGCTCGAGCTCAGTGAACAGCGAATTCGAATCGAATTTTGACCGAGCAGTTCACGAGAGACTTGACTCATTTACTCTCCTATTTTAGAGTGAGATTGAACAACATTTCAAATCTCAAATTTCAATTTCTAGACTCACATCTTCTAACAAGCAATTCAACTTTACGTAACTCAAGAAGAAAATCTCCAAACCAAATCTGTTGAGAATCCCACGTCGGCTAATTAAATAAAATAATTACTACTTATAAAGACTTGGGTGATCCTTCCCTCTTGAGGTACCTTTTGGGGTGAGTTAGGCCCAAACCCAAAAATTTTAACATGCAGATGTCCAATCCTGCAGAATGGCACGCTCAAATACTCAAGTCCTCCCCTCTTGAATGTCCATTCCTGGACGTGAGGCCAAATTCGACTTCCATATACCCCCAAAAAAAGAGAATAAACTTTTGGGAAGGTCAAAGAAAGGGCTTTTTCTTCTGACATGAGGAATTCTTCCAAAAATGCCGAACCTAATCTTTTCAAAAAAGCTCGTACAGTATTTTTGTGTTTCCGAGCTAAAGTTTTAGCACAAGAAAGTCGAAGTATATACTTTATTCGATACAAACTCTTTTTTTGGGAAGATCCACTATGATAATGAGAAATGTTTCTGCATATCCGCCCAAATCTGTCCAGAATATCAGAATCTGATAAATCAGTCCGAACCAGCTTACTAATAGGACTCCTCTTGAGATATCTTTTAGGGTGAGTTAGAGAAAAAAATTCTAATAAAATCCTATCCAATAGCACTTTATTAAAACAAATAGATTTATAGACAATTCAAGAAATATATATATATATATATAGAGAGAGAGAGAGAGAGAGAGAGAGAGAGAGAGAGAGAGAGAGAGAGAGAGAGAGAGAGAGAGAGAGAGAGAGAGTTATGGGAATGTGGGACATTGGCAATCAAAATGGAGCCTTGTAATTACAGGCATGGGATCCCAAGAATGTTGGTCTGGAAAGAGTACTGGATTTCAGACATGATTGTGCTGAGTTTTCCATTGTCAATTTGTAAAAGCTCTCATTGCTCTAACCATCATAGCGAAACAGTCCCCCGCACGTGAATCTCCATTTTATTTTTTCCCATAAAGCCTCATCAACCTCAAAACTTTTTCAATTCTTATTTTTAACTCGAAATTTCAAATTTTAAATTTTGAACCTCGAGCTGAAATTTAAATTTTGAAACTTATTAACATTCAAACTATTCAAATGGTATATTTAGATATAGTTGATAGCTCCGAAATATATTGCTTTCTGCTGATATAAAACTAATCAACATAACATGACTCAAGTAAGGAAATCGTATCGATGATTTCCAGTGACTTTTATGTTATATTGAAACACTTCATTTTAGATACGGTACTTCTAACTCTATTTCTAACTCTATTTCTAACTTCTTCTTTTACTTGAACCAAAGTTCTAGAATAGAAACTACTAAAGATAAGGGCCACAGATGTGAATTTATTGAGCCCAAATGTCTGTTTTTAGAGTTAAGTCTAGGCTATTTGTAGATGGTAATATGCCTCTGTATCATGTATTGAGCATCACACTTGAAAACTAACATAGAGTAAAGGCTCTATAGTTAGTCATTTCTATGTCTATGTTGGCTTGCACGCTTTTTTAGTGGATTCATCTCTAGTCTTTGGACAGGGATATGTCAAAACATACTCATACTTAATGGATTTGAGTATGTTCGAGTTCATTTATGTTGGAAATTTGTGCTACACCATGTTGTGTCATGCCGATGCTATGTCATATTGCATGCATCGCACCCGACTTAACACAGTTTTCATCGAACACTACTCGAAGTCGGTTGGTATTGTTTTGCATCAAGAAAATTTATATCAAATCTATCAAGATTGTGCAAGGTCTAGGTTTCCTTAATAAGCCACATAAATATGGGAGCATGACACATATACAACTTGGTGGGACCAGACTCCACATCATAAGCTACTTATACAACCAGACATTTATGCTGACAACCAGAGATCAAATCGCTTCTTACTCATTTTTTCTTCTTTTCTTCCCTTTTCCTGAATATCCAGCCATCTTCCACGAGTTTCTTCTCCAGATTCTTTCTCATTCTTCAATACAATAATAAGACGTGATATAATTTAAAATAGATCACATCGTGTATAAGTGAGCACATGAACTTAGTGTATATAGAATATTTCGAAGAAGTTCTCCTCTATATAATCAAGTTCTTCCAAAAATGATAATCAAGATCCGCCATTAAAAAGACATATACACATGGCCGATGCGTTAAATATGCTTTGTTTAGTTAAATAGTAGACTGGTTTGATAATTTCATCAAAAACTTCGGGTTTTTCTTTTTTTTTTGTACTTTTTCTTAAATATATGAAACGGTAGTGTTTGTCCAAATATCCAGTCAGTTATATAGGCTATAGACCTGTTCTTCATTGCTTAATATCAGCAACTTTTAGCTTGTTTTAAACTATAAGTTGTTTTGAAACTGCCCTCGATTGCTTATTATATATGCTTTTAGCTTAAAAAAGCTGAAAAAACATACTTTTGAAAAGTTAGTGTGGGAGTGCTTTTTAGAACTGCTTGTCCTTATTGTTAAAAGCTAAAAACATATATGATAAACAATCAAGAACAGCTTAAAAGCATTTTATAGCTTAAAATAAGCTAAAAGCTGCTGATTTTAAACGAGAGAGAATAAGGTCATATTAGTGGATAATTAATTAATTGATTAATTAGTTGATAATTAGTGTAATTAACTTTAATTACATGGGTACAAATAATGATAACTATATTAAAGACAATGCAAGATGAGGAAAGTTGAGCTGACATTAGTAGTTAGAGAACATGAACTCAATTTCCTAATATACCTTTTTGATTTTGATCATATAACAAACTATTCTTGCTTTACAAGGTTACTTCATATTAATTAATATTGTTTAGAGTGCCTTATAAGCAAAATCATCAATTAGAAATCCATATATATATATATATAAATGTTTTTACAATTAGTAGTTAGCTTAGTTAGAGTCACCTAAAAAAAGTGCTCTAAAAATAGCATTATTTAGTTTATTAGGCGCTCTAAAAATATTAATTTGCATGTTTGGGTTTAGGGATAATCAGGCTCGAACTGATGCTCTAATATTTGAATGGGATAAGTTTTTTATAATATTTTGTTCGAGCTGATTTAATATAATATGATATCTACACTTTTTATCAAAAAATATATATGTTGGAGATATCACGTTAGTATGTGATTTTCCTAAATTATCTTGGATTCTATAAGAGATTATTTGTTTAGAATCCTATATTGATTATAATTAGGACCTTTGTATTATAGTATTATTATAGTAATAATCCTTATTAGTGATTGGTTAGAATCCTATATTGATTAGAATTAGGATACTTTGTAGCCTATAAATAGTAAATCATAATGAATAAGAAAGACATCATTGAAGTATTCTATATTATTCTTATTGTGAGATTGCTTTTTTGCATACCCCTACCCCTACCCATAGGAAAAAGAGTTCAAATAATCATCATAGAATTTCTATACTTCAATAGTTTCTTTTGTTGAATAACTATTGTAAGGAGTAAAAGAAATTGCATTTCACTATAAATAATAATAATATTCGTCACTAGTACTGTTTGTGACCAATTTTTTATATTTTTATTTGTCGTTACAAGTACCTCCGTCACGAAAAGTTGTGACGATTTCTGAAAATTTGTCACAATTGCTGAATGTTTTTGTGACGATGTTTTCAACACGAAAAACTTAAGAAAATATGACAAAGTGATGTAGTAACAATAAATGTGAATATTTGTGACAACTTCATCAACACTAAAATAATAATAAAATTTTTTTAGAGTACCGAAGAAGATGATGAATTGTTTCACCTACTCGATGTAGTGTAGATGAATTTGTTCTATCTTTGTTTTGTTATTTAACATTATATATATATACACACACAAATATTACGTACTTTTCTTAAAACTCTCTTTTATTTTCTCGTCAGTCATTTTTAAAATTATGAAAAAAATTGTTAAAATATTAGAGATATTTCTTTATTAGGAACAAGTTATAATTCTAGTTCCTAAATAAGTAGAGAAAATATTAACATAAATATTATACTATATAATTTAAATTTTCTACATTAATTTATACTTTGTGAAAAGGTGAAAACATTGCAAAAATCAAAAGAAACAAGCCATATATATATATCCCAATTAACAATGCCAAAAATTGAAGGAAAACATTTATAGCAAGCTCTAGAAAGCTAGCTATTCCAAAATGAAAGCATTCATGCATAATTAATTAATTAATTAATTAATTAATTATCCTCATCATCCTCCTCATGATGATGAGCTAAAACCATTCTACTAAGAGGACTTGGTCCAAGCTTTTTTCTCCTTCTAATTGCACTACTTCTTTTTCTAATAATTTCCATTTCATTCCTTCTTCTAAGCTGCATCATTATTGCTTCTTCCTCAATCACAAATCTTCTCATTAAAACATCATCCATCAAAGATTTTCCTCTGAAAATTTTCCTCCCTCCTCCTTCCATGCTTATTCTTCCACTTGGGGTTCTAATATTTTCAGCAGCTTGTTGTTGTTGTTGTGTAGTAGTAGTAGGCTTTGATATTCTTGGGTAGCTATTACTTCTTCTAGGGGGAACATATTGATGATGATGATGATGATGGTCACCTTGAAATACTTCAGTATAGGAGGAGATAGGAGCACATAAACAAACCCTAGTAAATGATGAAGCCATCTTTAAAGAGCTACATTTTGTTAGTTTTTGCTTATTATTATTATTATTATTATTATTATTATTATGAGAATTTTGATGATGAGAATTTGAATAATTATTAGTTGTTGAAATTTCTATAGACTTGGAAGAAATGGGTTTCCATAAACTTGCATTATTTGTAGGCTTAGGAAATGCTTTCCAAAGTGTTGCCATCTCTATTGCTCTTTGATACCAAGGCTTCCTACAATATATTTCAATTCAAAACACAAAATTATTATATGCATCAATAAAATATGTACTAGTCAAACTCGTCTAATGCATTTTCTATGTTATATACACTCTTTTCATAGTAATTTTATTAATAAACATTGAAAAATATAATATAAATCTAAAAAAAATTAACCCCTAAACAGGGACGGAACCAGAACAATATGATTGGGGGCTGGAAGAAAAAAAAATTTTGCCAGAATTTCGTCTATAAAATGATGCATTCCATGTGCAAAAGACACTCAAACAATTCCAAATTTACATATAATATAGCAAAAGAATAGGTAATCGTCCATTACCAATGAGGAGTGATCACCCATCACTCACGGGATAAACATTACAAATTCTAAATTTACATATAATATCGGGGAGAGAGAAGAAGAAAATTGAAATTTTTTCTATTGTTTCTGCTGGCGCAGCCGAGGTTTTTTTTTTAATTTTTTTTATAAATCAGTCCCTACATTTTGTGGGGGCTAAATTGAAAAAAAAAATTGGGCTTAAATGTAAAAAATATAAAATTTAAAAAAAAAAAAAATTCCCGGGGGGGCTCGAGCCCACCCGAGCGCCTGACTAGGTCCGTCCCTGCCCCTAAATGAACGCTCTAAAAATACCAATTCTTCGCATGTTATGAATTTTACATTGGCTAATAAATAATCAATGAACCCTTAATAAGTCCGAGTTATTTTCCTTCTCTTAAAGTACTTTTTTTAAGTGAATTAAATCTAAATAATAATTGTAACACATAATAAAGGAGCTTTTAAATGTTCAAAAAAGTGTAGCCTTTTTTTTTCTTGCATTTCATCTCTTATCTTATAAATTATCTAATTTTTACCAAATTTTAAAAACAAAATCACTTTTTAAAACTAAAAACTAATCCAAATGCACTTAAGTATCAAACAGGTCAATAAAGATGAGAATGTAAAATGTTGAGTTCATAATTTATTTTTTTATCTCAAGTGTTTTAGTTAATTAAGTTACTATTTTATTATTAATTAATTTATCGAGATCGTTACTACTCAACTAATAAAATTAGTAAATTTTAAAATTTTTCATCGACAAAATCTTATTCAAGTTAACAAAAATTGTAACCCTAAATGAAATGTTGGGAGTTTAACTCTCGTTTAAATATGATTTATCCTCCTTTGTGATAAGGTTATAATTTCCCTTATTAAAAAAATCAAAATTATTTAAGTAAAAGAAGAAAAACATTATTAAAGATCATCTTAATAGCTAAAGATACAAATTCAACATTCACTAATATAAAAAAAAAAAATGAATTAAACAAAAAAGAACAAATGAAAGGAAAATTGAAGTTTAAAAGTGTCTAAAGCGTTCACCTATGTATATTCCCAATAACTGCCCAAAGGTTTTTGTCATTAGCTCAATTTATAACTAAATTGGCCGTTCAAAATTGTTTAATATATTTATTTTATTAGTTATTTTATAGAAAAATTTTATTTTTATTTTTATAGAATTTTTATTAATAAAACTATTATATATGTGGTGTGGTGAGGATTCCATTTTGAAAAACTAGACCATTGGAGGCATAAGTGGGCATTTTGGACCCATTTTGACCAAATGCTGAAATAAAGCCCAAATGGTGCCCAAAAAGGTCAGTTCAATTATTGATCTAATCTACGGCACATATTCTTTGCCACCTTCAACTTCAACTTCAAAATTGCTTCTTTTTTATTTTTTATAATTCTTTAACGAGAGTCATCGATTAATTCGAAAATAATTAGAAAATAAACAAGTAGAAATAGCGATGAGGCAAGTAGGGGTAGAGGCACCATCCTCCGACAAAGAAGGAATGCAGTCTAGCAGTCAACAAGTTTTCCCCCACCTTTCTATTTTGTCCTAAACTCACTAGAGAATTGAAAATTCAAACAGGGATTACGTATATTATTTTTAATGTTTAGAGATTAAAGTAAAAATTGACTGAATATGAGGTTTAATTTAATATTTTTTTATTTTCTCAGCTTTTTTTACTATTTAAATTAATATTTTACTTTAAAAAATTATATATTTTTTAAAATAGAGATGGGCAAGGATATGACGGATTAGGGCCAGCGAGAACTTAATCTCCACCCCCAATCCATTCCCAAGTTTATGTGCAAAATTCATCTCCATCCCCACTCGGATCCCAGTTAAACCGGGTTAAGATAGATTGGGGATAGATAAGTACTTGTTCGACCTGCTCCATTGCCATCCCTATACACAAGGCTCCCAAACCATAAAATTAGACTGATATGCAATATTACAGTGTTTTGTGAGTGACTCGAACTCATACCAAGACAGCCATTAATTAACACAAGCTTAATATTCAAAACAATCCACGAATCTTCTAATATGACTCAACTTATTTACTCCATTAAGATCTCGTTTTATTATTATTTCAGGATAAAATTTTCATTGATCACCGGAATTTCAGATAAAGAATAATATTCTTAAAATATGAAGAGCTCAATCAATATAAAGCAAATAAAATTCAAGAATAGACGAATCTACAAGTAAAAAAAAAACCATGCAGCCATATATGTGGGGTGGGGGGGTGGTGGTTATGAGTACGTACCTGATTGGTTGTGGGGATTTCGGATCTTGCATGAACAAACCAGATAGTGAGTGTAAGAGAAATGTAGAGAGAGAAAGTAGTTCATCGATGGATCGATCAGTGTTTGAAGAAGAAGAAGAAGAAAAAAAAAGGGAAAGGGCAACCAAATAACCAAAATTGAATTCAACTTAATTAGTCGTATGATCGATTCACTGAAAGATGGGTTGGCAATATGGCCTTTTCTTTTCTTCTTTTTCTGCTTTCTTTATTGCACATCTACTCTTCCCTTTTGCTTTGGCAGCAGCAGCAGGCATCATTCCCATCCCATGAGAGACCATGAGAGAGAGAGAGAGAGAGAGAGAGAGAGAGAGAGAGAGAGAGAGAGAGAGAGAGAGATTTTCAAATTTTGCAAAGGCAAAAAAGTAAAATCTTTACTTTTTCTTGACCTAAAAATTACCAGTAGACCATATATTATAACAATATATATCACTTAAAGAGAAAGGCACAAAAATGAAGAAAATTAGATTGCGTCGATTTTAAATAAAATGAACTAAATTATCTTTAGACGGTCATTAATAATTTTTTAAAATAATTGTTTAATTACATTAAGATATGAGTATATAAAAAAAATATTGTATAAATATTTTCTTGATTTAATAGATTTGGCATATATTTTGAAATGAAAAAAAGTATATTTAGATGATAAATAATATGAAAATTGAGGGAGTATTTATTTATTACAAAAACAAGGACATGAGAGATCATATCATGCATTGCTTCTCATGAATTCCAATTTCTGATCTGACTAAGGAAACGTTCACTTCTTTTCTTTTGCAATCATATTTCCTTGCTTTTTTATATTATATGATGATTATAGCATCTTCCATACATTCATACATTCTTTAGTAGACACCATTTATAATAATTTATTAATAAAAATTTTATAAAATAAAAAATAAATTTAAAAAAAAGATAACTAATAAAGAAAATGTATTAAAAAGTATACTATAAGAGATTTTTTATTAAAATAATTTTAAAATATATAAATTATGGTAAGTGTTATGAGATAATTCTAAAATCATCATTTGAAGTAGTGAAAACATTTAAATGTTAATAATCATGATCTTGGAAACACTTGTGGGTGCATATGCATAAGTAACCAAAAAGAATAATAGCTTATGTGATCACATCCTGCTAAGTATATATATATATATATATAAAAGCAAGACCTTGGACACAAAGTGAATTTCTACTATCTTACTTAATTGAAGCTCGTCTTGGTGGCAGCTCATGTTTGGGCTAGGGAATAGGGCGGTACTCCCATCTAAGTAGTCGGAAAGAAAGGCAGAAGCAGACACTAGATCAGAACTAGTCTTTTCTTTGGCCGGAGAGCAAATAAGTAAGTCCTTTCCAACTAGAGCTCCCGATGGTTTTTTTAGTTTGAGAATATGAGTTTCAACGAGAAGCTCTTCTAACAATGCTTTTTGCGGTCGCTAGGCGGTGGTTTAGTAAGGGTTTTAGGAAAAGGCGCCTACTTGCTGAAAGCAAAAATGGAATGGTTAATCTTCTGGGGAGTTATCTTCTTCTTGCCCTTGCTATCACCTACGGAGAAACTGTGCCTAGTCAGCTAGGGACCAGCCTCATCGTGGTGATTAGAGGACACCTACTGGAATTCGTCTTTTTCTGCTTTAAGAAAGTCCCTTAAAGAACTTTTTAAGACAAGGAAGTGCACTCCCCTAGGGTTCAAGAAGAGCCCAATGTTGTGGTATTTTTTTTGGAAGAGTATGCCAATATGGTCTTAATGAGGTGTGGGGGCTTTGCATCTGACATTCGTTGGGGGCCTCTAACACTCTAGTATCTTTTTATCCTAAATTTGCTAACTATTTGACCGAGGCGGGAGAACTTCTTCCTGTAAGGCAGAGCTTTTGTCGTGTCCTCTACCCAACATGACAAGAGTATACAGGTGACGCTATTCGATGAAGAAAACAGACTTTAGGAAATTGGTTCAGGTAGCTCAGCTTCTCCTGGAATGTGAGCAAATATATCATGTCATTGCTCAACCGTACTTTGCTTAGCTGACTTCCAACTTAAGTTTAGGAAAGAAAGTAAGAGCCCTTAGCACAGAAGAAAAGATTAGAAATTCGGTTGTATTTTAGGAATTGTCTCTGAGAAGAAAGGAACCGAGAGAACGACTTTCATTCAGTTAAGGAAACTTCTCCCTAATAACTTTGGGAACGGCTTTGGTTCCCGCGGCACTGGGCACATATTAGCTGTAGGAAGTATGGTTCCGAAAGTGACTTCGGCATAGGGTTATCGTCTTTCTAAGAGTTAGCGGGCGAGGGTGGAATGAAAACGAAGCAGGAATCAGGACAAAATCTGTGCAAGCACAAGTGAAGGATTTGAAAATAAAAGATATGGTTCGAATATAATTTTATTTTTCTGAAAGCTTCAGTATTTTGGGGTTATCCATACAAGAATTGCATAGTGAATCTCAAATTTTGACCAAATATGTCATATCCCTATTTATTAAAAAGAAGTTATTATATTTGTTAATTTCTCGTTTATTATTATTCTTTCAGTAAAAATGTGATAATAATTAACGTTCTCCTATTTAAAATGTGATAATCAAATTGTAACGTATGGTCAAAACAAATTCTTTATACAAGAAATTTTGTTAAAATTTTTATTAACATCATAAGAATTGATTTCCTATACTCTTTAATTGTGGAATTTAAAGAAGAAAAAAAAAGCAACTCCAAAATGTGGGCACCTTTTGAATTAAAGATACCAATACTTTATTTACTAATGGATGACATAATGATGCATTAGTGGGTGATGTTATATCCATCAACCAAAAAGCTGCTGCAGATTCAGAAAAACATTATTATTATCCATCACATAACTCGACGCTCAAGTGAAGGATGTAAATCATGGTGATTAAATATCTAGTAAATTGACAAGTGAAGGATGTAAATCATGGTGATTAAATATCTAGTAAATTGACAGTTACCCCTATATTGGAGAAGTTAAAATTTCCACACTATAAATACTAAGATTTGAATCTTGATCATTATTACAACTCTACTGCCCAGAACCAACTGAATCACGTTCATGCGGCCTCATTTTTCATACTCCAAATACCATTTTTTCACGCTGAACTTTTAAATTCTCGAGTTGGTTTCATTGTCAGCTCCACATCACCTCAAATTTCACAAAGTTCTTGAACTGATGATCAATAGAAAAGGCATACTTTCACAGCAAAATCAAGGCTATGAAACCTGAGGAGCTCAGAGTACAGAATTGTGGATTACAATTACAAACAAACAAACAAAAAAAAGAAAAAAAAACCCTACTATTCCACCAGAATGGAATTGGAAACTCATATTTTACAAAAGAATGGTAGTTCTAGTTCTAAAAGATGCATCAAATTCATTAAGAACTAGTCCTACCCCTAATTTTGCAGTTACCAGTTTATGCCTCAAAGAAAATCTTACAGTGCTACGCTTATTCTGAAGCAGGAACGATTATTGACAAATGCGCGATCCAATCCAAGACAGCCGATGACTGCATTGGAACGAACTTATATCATGGATCTTGTCACTGACTCTCAGGTTCACCGGCTACTTGACGGCTCCAACTACCGGAACCAGCTTTGCGTTCTCCTCGTTTCCTTTTACTTTTAGGAAACTTAATATCTGAAGCTAAGCATTGTTTGAGAGAAGATTGTCCCTGTGACATGGTTGTGGTTTTTGGAACTTGATCTTCTGATGGAAGTGATGGATTAGTAGTAGTTTCATCTTCACTGATTTCTGCATCTTGATTATGGCTCTGCTTCAAAGCCTGGATCTCCATTTCTACCTCTTCATTATGTATCAAAATATTGTCCACAATCTGAAAAATATTATCAATGTGTTAGCAAATGGACATTAGAACAGGAGACACCATAGCATGAAAAGATGCATGCACACTAGCAATGGATTCCTGGTTGACAAAGAAATTAGTTTGGCGTTTGAGGTGGCTGAAACGGGTAGGATATGGAACGTTTCTCCAGCTCAAGTTTCAACCAATGAAAAAAAAAATTGCGGCTTTCAAGTTTAGAAACCCCTCCTAAAATACCATAATATTAGAACTAAGAATTGTATAAATATTTGCAGGATTCTAATCTCCCTCGGTTAATCATTCTTGAAATGGACCTCCAAAAAGGCTTACCTATAGATCATAAACCTAAAAGAATCCTAAACTAAATAGGGGATCCAAGTTTGGACACCGCAAGATATCTCAGAAATCCGGAAATTAAGAGATTCCTCACTTAGAAATATCAAACATCTGAGAGTGGAATAGGAAAATAGCCATGCAAGGATGATTACTCAAAATAAGACACACAAGCCCAAAAAGGTCCGCCATCCTGAAAGTATATTTCCAATATGTTTTTTGAGATATTGAAGCCTCGTTATTTCCCATCTTAGTGCACATCTACAATTGTTTACAACGTTTCCCATGGTATGTATGCTCACACTATTTAGACTCTGGAGAAGTTTAAATGTTTGATGCAGCTCTTGACGAGTTCTAAACTATTTTATAAAATCAGAAAATCAGAGCTTATAGGTTCGGCAGTATTTCAAAAAATCAGAGGTTATTATATAGATTCAGCAGTCTTACTTTTTCACACGAATCTCCAACTTGTGATTGATGATGCTCTGTGACATCAGCTGAGGATAACAGTCCCACTGTACTCTCAATTATATCGGGAATGAGTATGTCATCTCCATAATTTGAAACTGCAGCGTCAGGCAAAACAAAGTCTCCAAGTTCATATTCTGACATTTGTGGGAATGATGCATATAAACCTCCCACTGAAACTGTGTCTCCATTGCAAGCGGATAAAGTGGGGCTACGAACTGAGCTAGTTTGTGCATCATAGGGCACAAGATGTGTCAAACTCTCAGA
Source organism: Catharanthus roseus (assembly GCA_028651295.1). Lineage (NCBI taxonomy): Eukaryota > Viridiplantae > Streptophyta > Magnoliopsida > Gentianales > Apocynaceae > Catharanthus > Catharanthus roseus. The sequence goes on from JAPQWS010000057.1 coordinate 6,718,074, forward strand.
TGAAGAAAACTTTCCAGCATACTTCGTCATCACAGAGTCAAGTTGAGCCTTAAGCTTGTGAACACGAGAGTGCATTAATTCAATCTTTCGAAGAATCTGCTCTTCAAAATTAATATTTTCTTCAGGAATGGACCAATCATCATGCAACGGAAACTCATCATTGCCAGTAGAGTTCTGTACAGTACACACTAAAAGAACAATAAAACCAATTAGCACCAGCAATTGATAATAGAATAAGGAGGAAACTTTCTATCAAATGCATCAGTAATGGGCAAATAAAGGACAATTGTGGCATTACTAATCAACAAATTAGCAAAAGCATAGGCCCAGTTCAAACCCTTTCCCCCAACCAGACATAACCTTTCTTCTCCACCCTCACCAGAGGATACAAACAACAAAGCAGAAAAAGAAAACAAATAAAAAAGGTTTTCTTCCAAGGCTCCCTGAATTTGCCTGGAAGATCCGACATATATCAGATCACCGGACCTTTAAAAGGCTACGGCAAGAAAAAAGATGTACATACGTCTTACAAAAGTAGATCCATATTTTTGTTTCATTCATAAACATGTGTTTGTCATACATATCTTTGTGTATTATCTTCCCTTCAGTTGTTTTTTTTTTTAAAGATATGTACACGGGTTTTTATGTGATCTAGATAATGTCCATATAATCATCAGCCATCTAAAACAAGAAATATGGGCGACAACTAAACTCAATTTTTCTTTATGTGAATATAGCGCAGAAGATCATGAAATCGCCCATATTTCATAAAAAAAGAACCTGCTTAACTCCAATTAACAATAACTAGTTTACATCTAAAAAAGGATAATTCTATATTAGTAAAAGCAATGTCCTTGAACATCACAGGCGGATAGAAAGCTACAGAAACAAACAGAGAAAATAATTCAAGACCCATTTAAATAACCATACCTGGATTACCAAGGTCATCGCCGGTAGAAGTTCCATCTTGGTCAGATTTTTTATTTTCTGCATTGTGTCCAATGCCACAATAATGAATTGTATTAGTTAACAAAACAGGAAGGGGAAAAAAAGGAAAGGTCTACACCATAGACCGAATATAGAAAAACTAGTACCACGATAGGAGAAAAGGTTATGGTTAGCCATATATGCTGCTGTATCAGTGGAGTATTCAACTTTCTTTCTCTTTCTCCTTGATTGGGGCTTTTTCCTGTGGCTTTGGGAAGTGTATGGCAGTGACCTTGAGCCAAATTCTTCTACTCTTGATTCATCAAATGCCGTAAGTTTCTTCTGATCATATGCAGCGACCTTTCTGTTATACATTGAGGCTTGTGACTCAAACTCTTTTATCTTCAGCTCCGTCCATTTACATCGCCACATTAGTGGACGTATAAAGTTTCTCCAATGACTAGTTGATTTCTTTTTCCTGAAAAGTGCTATTTTATGAGTAAGCAAATAAGATCTCAGGTTCCTAGCTTTACATAGACATTGCCCAGCAAAATATCTTTAGCTTTCTATAGATATTTTTTATCCTTGTTTAATATACTTTCTCAATGTATATACAAATATCGGGAGATTGCTTCATTCAATCAAAATATTCACACAAATGACCGTCCTATTTGATTTGCTTTGGTCAAACCCCCTATTATATATATATATATATATATATCTCCAAACTAACTATTACATTGCTAAAGTCCAATTGTTCCTTGTGCAAAGCAAATAATGTAGTATAAACAAGCACTCTAGAAAAAATCATACCTCACTGGAAAGAAACTGCCTAATCCATCATATGACCCGTAGTATTGTGACTCGACTTCAGCATCACTCAACCCGGAATAATTCTCATCTCCAGATGTAGTGTCGGCAAATGAGCTTGAGCATTCTGTGGCATCTGGATCGTCCTTAGCAGAAACTCTACCATCACCGCACCTTTTAGATCCAGTAACATCAACAGCTAAATCATCAATGCCCTTTAGAGGTTTAGCTTGGTCGTTCAACATATCTAACCTCTGATAGGCAGCGTCACTAAAATCACTAGAAAACTTTAAATTCTTCCTATCAAGGTTTCCAAAGTTGTTACCAGCCGTCTGAATAGCTGAATCAGTTTCTAGTGAGAGTTGGGCAGGAGCCATGCGACGGGCTTCTGTCAGTTCTGGTTCATTATCTTGCCTTACGCACTAAACTGAGCTACCTCAAACTGACCTGGATTAACTTTTACAAACAGCTCAGATTAGATGAATGTCATCAACAGGTTGAAGGAACAAAATCTGCTACAAATTCGTTTGAAGTATGATGCATTCATCGAATGAAGGAGTCTTTAAGAGTAGACACCTCACAAACTTCCATGGAATTTTTAACCACAAACAACAGTAAAATCTGTTAAAAAGTTTCTCAACAAATAGTCTGCAGAATATATACAGCCAAAAACCCCTGTTGGTCATTTTAAGTAATCTATGATATTGTATTTTTCTTTAAGTTATAGTGAATGCATGTTGGTCAAGTAGCAGAACGAAAGACTTGTTACTCAATGATAAAGTGTAATCAGATTGAAAGTCTTTCAGCTTGAGTCTCTTAACACTAGAGGTAATTGGATTCAGCAAAGAAAGTGACAATTCCTTCCATACTAATGATTCCACCTCACAAATTCCATATCAATCAAGCATGAGAGGGAACAGAAATGTATTATACGATCCTAGTTTTAATATAGTACACTTTAGAACTGTGAGAGTTGTTTTCTCTCATTTTAGAATTTCAAAGTTAGAAAATCCCCGGCTTTAATGAACTATTTAATTCTTCCCGACAATGTAGACAAGATTTTCTTTCTTTTTCTTTTCTCCCAGAACTACCCCGCTCAATCTTACTGTAATTTAAATTAATTAACTAAAATTAAGATCCTTGACTGTGATTTGCTTTATAATCAAATATGCTATTCTGTTTGAAAAACACTAAATATGTACAGAGTTATAGAACAACTTCAAAGATTAAATTAGCATTTTTTTTAATACAAGTTCCAGAACAGGGAGAAAAAACAAGATGAGGGTCATTCCACATTCCTAACTTGAAATTTATACTAAAAAACTAAAAAGAAACCATTTTGAGGAGAGCTCAATCATAATTCAAGAACCCAGAAAAAAAAATTAATTAAAGAATCAACAAACATGTTGCATGCATCTTCAAACAGAAAAAAAAATACAAACAACACTCCTAAAATTACATGCTCATAAACACAAAATTCATGAACGAAAAAAAAGAAAGCACTTGAAAAAATATATATAGCAAAGCAGATTAATATATGAAATGGAAAAGAGCTAAATGAAGCACTGAAGCTGCAAATTTTGAAGTTAAGAGACGAATCAAACGCATGCATAAAGAGAAAGGAAAAGGGTAGAACACCTGAGGAAGAGGAAGGGGAAGTGTGCAGCAGCTGCAGTAGTACTAGTTTTGATTGAGTTTAGAGCGGCTCGGCGGCGACAAAGAAAGTGGGCACTTACATATATATGAGAGATATATGAGAAAGTGAACGTTACGAAGTATAACCTAAGACTAAGGTTGGGTGTCTTCTTTTCACGTCTTTGCCGGTTCCCGCTTTTGGACGGACGGTTTATTTTGTTCTTTTTAGTTTTTCTTTTCTTTTTCAGGACATTTTTGCGAATTTTTTTGTATACAGAGTCCTCATTAGATTGTCCGACGCCTAAGTGGAAGATGTAAATCATGATAATTCAATTGCCTTACTAACTACCGCTGTCAGGATTTGAACCTTAACTCTTATTATCAACTCTACAGCTTCGAGTATGCTGTTGATTGATTGCACCTAGTTTAAGTAATTGAAAATTTTGTTTTTAAAAAAAGTTTTTTTTTTTTTTTGGTTTAAAATTGTTTTGAATATTAATATAATATTTTAGTTTTAATAATATTAAGAAATAAAAATAGTTACAAAAAGTTTCATGGTTGTAGCTTTTTCAAAAATAAAATTTTAATATTATAAAATTTTAATGTAATAAGTAGTCGAGTATCTCCAAAGTATTTTATACTTAAAATATGTTATTTAAAATATGTTATAAGTAATTTATTTTAAGTAATGGATAATAGCATTCTTTTCTCAAAAAAAAAAATCTCTTTTTTCCAACTAAATGCTTATCTAAATACATTGTTTTTAGTTATATTTACATTTAAGATAAATTATATAAAAAAATTACATTTCGGATTAAATTTTATATTAGTCCCTCGAAATATTGATTTATGTCAATGGAGGGTCTTAGATTATAAAGTTCTCCAAAAGTGTCCTTCAAAATATAAAATTTGTTCCAATTAGGTTCTTATATATATATATATATATATATTTCTAGTGATCATACTCAATAGATCAATAATTTGGAGGTAAAATCAATAATGGAACAATTTTAGACTAAATGTGTAATAAAATCCATTTTCTTCGTCTTCCGCTCCTTGTTGGTTGCTACCTTACCGAGTAGTGGACTTGAAACCATCGCAATTAAAAGTATGTAGGGGAAAGGAGAAGGAGGAATGAGGGGAAGAAGAAGCACAAGACAGTGGGGAGAGGCGTCGAAAGACGATCAGAGAAGTCTAAAATAGAAAAATATAAAGTAAAAGATAAGAGCAGATAGAAGGATCTTTTAATTATAAATTTAGGAATGAGAAATTACCTATTTATACCCTTGAATTGTTTACGGAAAGTCAATCGTATCATAAATTTTTTTAACCTCTTTTACCCTTTAACTATTTACGGGTGCATTTAATGCCCCAGGCTCTAAATTCTAGTGAATTTTGTCCAAAAAGTGTCACGTGTTAAGGGCATGAGAATTTTTTGAGGGCAAAAATATTAATTCATATCATCTAATGTTCCACCAATTTCTTAGTAAATTTAAAATTAGACCCTCAAAATATTGAGGGTTAAATGAATAGCTTTGTTAGAGGTAAATTCCAAAATGTTCCACCACTCTTCTCTATTGTCTCCTTTTTTTTTTCTTCTCCACTCAACGCCTCCTGCTGCCTATGTATCTGCAGCTCCCGTCCCTGCACCCAATCTTAGCATAAACCCCATCTATCCCCTCATACTCATCTGAAAGAAACTAGAACAATAAAAAGAAATTTCATAATAAAGAAGAAATGGAGAAGGGTGTTAAGGCTCATATTTGTGTTAAAGAGGACAAAACGGACGTCGTCACCAAGGTTGCAATCCATCAGTTGCATGTGAAACTGTGAGAACCAAATTAACCCACAAATATCACATAACATCTGGGATTACCTTGCCAAGATACGACTCGAATTAATATCAAATGTCCTAATATCTCAAGAAAATATTCCAAAAATCATCATCCCAACTTTGAAGCAAAGGATTGATTTAAGGGTCAGTAGTAATTTTCACCCAGAAGAAAAATTAAGGATTAACTGATTGGTACAATATCTCTAATGTATATGAATACTTTTATAGTAATGAAATTGGACACTAGTGAGATGAGACTCTCCAAAGAAGTTTGTGATTAGGCTCCCTCGAATAATTCGGATACCAGATAGAAATTAATTTTCCAAAATATAGCTTAAACAGAGATCCACTGGCTTCGTCGTCAAGAGTCAATGGAAGGTGGTTCACAAATCTGGATGAACATCAAAAGGATGGTTGTTTTATTTAATTAAAAATTATCTTTTATATTGTTCTTGGTTAATTGCTATTATTTTTCTTAATACTTGCAATTTTTTGGCCAATTACTGCATAAATTGCATCTAGTGGCTGAGAGGTACTAGGTTTAATTAAATCAAGGTAATAACAACGCATCATAAAATTGACTAGAGATAGATTCGATTTATTTGTACGATTTCTAATAAGTAGGAAATGAAAGTTAAGGAAGTCCACAAATGTGTATGCAGTGTTGTTTCTTAAAATCAAGTAGAGATACGATTGATTTATTAGCGAGGCTAAGAGCTTTTCGACCAAGAGATTGAATCTAACTTATTCTCGGAAATTCCACCGTTAACTAGATCAAGAGTTAATCAAGAATAGTTAACTATAGAAATAAAAGGAGTAGAGTAGATTAGGATTGCCTTAGTCAGGTTTTTATCATAAACTTTTCTTAAATAATTTTATTTTATTTTTACTTTTCATTATTAATTTTCACTTGTTTTTAATTATTAGATACCAACAAATTACCTTTGTTTTTTGTTTAAGTTTGGTTATAAGTAGGCGAGTTTACTAGTTAGATAAACAATCCTCGTGGGACGATTTTTTCTCATAATTATATTACTTGCTAGATATTTGCGCACTTTTAAATTCCATATCAAGTTTTTTGCACCTTCACTGGAGATTTTTTTTAATGTAGTTTGGATTTTAATACTAAACTTAAGTTTAAATTGTTTTTACTGTTATATGTATTAAAGTTTTATAAAATCCAAAAAAATCGTTCCTTTTTATTTGTTTTACGCATATTCGAAGTTTTGCTAATAAAGACACTTTAGAGTTTAGACCTAAAATTGAGACTTTTGCTCGTTCTCATAGGAAGTGCAAAAACAAGGTCATCTACAAGCAGGGACGGAACCAGCACAATATGATTGGGGGGGCTGGAGGAAAAAAAAAATTTGCCAGAATTTCGTCTATAAAATGATGCATTCCATGTACAAAAGACACTCAAACAATTCCAAATTTACATATAATATAGCAAAAGAATAGGTAATCGTCCATTACCAATGAGGAGTGATCACCCATCACTCACAGGATAAACATTACAAATTCTAAATTTACATATAATATCGGGGAGAGAGAAGAAGAAAATTGAAATTTTTTCTATTGTTTCTGCTGGCGCAGCAGAAGTTTTTTTTTAATTTTTTTTATAAATCAGTCCCTACATTTTGTGGGGGCTAAATTGAAAAAAAAAATTGGGCTTAAATGTAAAAAATATAAATTAAAAAAAAAATTTCCGGGGGGGCTCGAGCCCACCCGAGCCCTTGACTAGATCCGTCCCTGTCTACAAGGTGACTAACTCATCCGAAGAAGAGTATTTTTCCAAATCTGAGAGTAAGAATCCTAAGATGGCAAACCCGATGATTTTAAAAGATTATACTAAGCCAAAGATGGAGTGATTCAATCCGGCAATAAATTACCCAGCAATCATGACTGCTACTTTTAAGATTAAATTGACATATATCCAGATGGTTCTAAATAATCCTTTATTCGGGAAGACACTTGACGATCAACAGTCTCACATTGCGAATTTTTTGGCAATTTGTGACACTTTTCAAATTAATGGAGTCTGTGAGGATGCAAAAAGACTGAAGCTTTTTCCTTTCTCTTTAAGGGATAAAGTTAGAGCATGATTAACTTCTCTCCCTGCTAATTCTATTAATTCTTGGGTTAAATCACAAGAAGCTTTTTTAAATAAATTTTTTCCTCCTATTAAGACTATCCAAATGCGATCTAAAAGTTACAATTTTGTGCAGGAACTCATGGAGTCATTACATGATGCTTGGGAACGTTTTAAGGAATACCTTAGAATGTTCCACATCATAAGATGCAATTAGGAATGCAAACACAAACATTCTATAATGAATATAGTTCAAAGGTGAGATCATCACTAGATGAGGCTAGTGGGGGAGCTTTTATGTCAAATTTAGAGGAAGATACTTGGAACTTAATAGAGAAGGTGACGCTCAATAGTTCTCAACAGTATACTCCAACGGATCTTCCTACAAAAAAAGTAGTAAATTTGATGGAGGCAAATCGCGATAGAGGAGATGTGATGGCGCAATTTGAAGCTCGTCATCGACGACTTGATGCATTGTAAGTAACTGCTATAAATAACCAATGCGAGCTTTGCTATGGAAACTACATAACGAGTCAATGTGGTCAAGTTATTGGTCCATTCCAATTTCGAAACTAACAATGTTAACTTTATTGGATAGAATAATTGAATGAATGACCCGTATGCTCCTACCTATAATCATAAGTGGAGAAATCATCATAACTTTGGATGGAGACAGAATAATCCAATGCAGACGCAACGTCCATTACCACCTCCACAAGAAACAAAGCCTATTTTGGAGAAATTATTGTATAAAGTCATGGAACAAACCTATACTTCTTTCGGAAACTATGAAAAACTTTTTAAAACTGTAGAGGTAGATAGACAAAATATAAAGGCTTCCAAAAGGAATCTTGAGGTTCAAGTGGGGCAGTTTGCAGCTGCTGTTCTAAATAGATCTTCTGGATCTTTACCAAGTAATATAAAGCGAAATCCACGGGAAGTAAATGCCATCACTCATTCATACGAAGAATGAAGAACAAACAGAAGAAGAGACTACTCCTATGGACCTCTAAATCCCAAAGAATCCACAAGGTAAAATTGGTAAGAAGGATAAGATGTAACGTAACAATGATAATATTGATATTAATTCTCTTCCTTTTACTAAAACGGCCTAACACCAAATTATGTATTTAACATTCCTCTTGTAGATTCTTTAGCACATATGCTATCATATGCGAAATATTGGCGAACAAAAAGAAGCTTGTTAGATTTTTTGGATTTGGACCTAACTCACTCCAAAAGATACCTCAAGAGGGGAGAACTGCCCAAGTCTTTATAAGAAGTAATTATTTTCTTTAATTAGCCAATGTGAGATTTTCATTCTCAACACCCCCCCTCATGCTCAGGCTGATCATTTTTGGGCCTGGAGATAATGCAGGATTGGACATCTGTGGGTGGCCCAACATCATGGTTCTGATAACATGTTAGATTTTTTTGAGCTTGAGCCTAACTTACCTTAAAAGGTACCTCAAGAGGGGAGGACTGCCCAAGTCTTTATAAGTAGTAATTATTTTTTTTAATTAGCCAATGTGAAATTTTAATTCTCAACAAAGCTGAACGAATTCCAACAATTGTGTTTAAACGAAGAATGTTCAACGATCTTGCAGAAAAAATTGCCACGAAAGCTTAATGACCCAGGGAGTTTTCAAATTTCATGTTCTATTTGTGATTTTTTCTTTAACAATGTGCTATGTGATTTGGGAGCCAGTATTTATTTGATGCCTTTCTCTGTTCATCAAAAACTTGGATTAACGGGAATTAAGAACAGTACTATATTTTTACAAATAGCAGACAAATCAAAAAAATATCCTAGGGGCATAGTAGAGGATGCTATTGTAAAAGTTGATAAACGTTCTTTCCCGTGTGAATTTCGTTGTTCTTGACATGGAGGATAATTTGATTTATCTTTGATTTTCAAAAGAACTTTTTTGAACACTAGTCGAATAGTAATTGATGTAAAAAACAGTCAACTAAGGTTAAGAGTTGGGGAGGAATTTGTGGTTTTAAATATGTTTGAATCATCAAATAATTCCTCCAATGGAGAATCTCTATGTTTTTTAAATGTCATTAATCCTACCATAATTGGTTCTTGTTCTAGAGTTGTTGAAGGAAATAAAATCTTAAACATGCACCCGTTCAATAAAAAAGCAACACTTGAAAAGAAAAGTTTAGAGGAGAAAGGAAAGAACGTGGAGAAAAGAGGGCCAATGTCACTCATAAAAAAGGGGGAGAATGTTGGCTCAAGAGTCAAGCTCGCTAGTTGGTTAACAAAATTGGTTTGGATGGTATTGATTATTTAATTTGTTTTATTCAATTTAGTTAAGCTAATGATCTGTTAGAATATATCAATCTATCTGCGTTAAGCTATGGAAAAACTGAGTAGAAGTTATCGTGGGGACCATAGGATATCGATACTATAACTATATACTGCTAGTTATTTGATAGGCGTAAAAGAACTAGTGATAGAAAGAAAGTGTTCTCTTGGTATGGATGACGATGGATGAAGAGTTAGTGATAATTGTGATTACTTTTTGGATGGTATTTTATCTTGTTCTTTTTCCAGTAAAACCTTTTTGTTATCTACTCTTACTGAGGAGTGCCAAGTAAGGTAGTTTGTTGGAAAACCATGTGAAGGAAGTTGTGTGAAAAGCAAGAGAAAAAAAGGGAGTTAAAGGTTCCCAGCAAAAGTATTTAAGAAAGATGAAATCAATTAATAAGGTGTGCACACACTTATCATGAAATGAGATTCTTCAAGAATGCAACAAAAAGTGCATTTTTTGAGAGAAGAATAGTCTTAGAACGTTTTTGTAATATGCTATTAAGTCCCTCATCTCATTCTCTGTGTCCTGATTTTGTTTGAAGTTTATAATGGATTACAAGATTCAAAACAAAACTTGCGTTTGAGTTTTTTCTAGGATGAGAAAGTGTTAGTTGCTAGACTAATATAAAACTAGTGGATTGTAAGAGTCTAATCTCACCCTGATCGAGATTATTCTTGAAGAAAGTAGATGTAGGCAATTAGTCGAATCACTATAAATCCTCTAGTATCTTTACTTTCAAATTTTCTTTTATGTTCTGCATTTTATATTTTTTTTACCACTAAGAAAATTTGATCGGTTAGTTCTGTTATTAGGATAGTTTTATTAAAAATTAATAAAAATATATTTATTAATTTTAAATTTTTAATTAGTCTAATTCACCCGTTTCGATCATATTTAGAAAGGAGAAAAAAAGGGGGGGGTGGTCTTTTTCTAATGAAGTGGACAAATTCAAAGCTCCCATCTACTTTGGAAACAAAATGATGGCAAAAGCAAACAAATCAAAAGCTTTGAATTCAGCCCTTGCCTGCCAATTCTCTCACCCTCTCCATGCCATCCAAATAAATAATCCAAACAGTTCACATGAAAGTGAAATTCCAATAATACCCTCTTCCTTTCCCTTTATTCCACCCACAAAAAGATACAATAATATGAACATCGAGCCATAATCGTTGGAAGTATCGGGGCATAATTTGTCATATATCACGTTATTTAAATAATAATTTAATGATATTTTTAGTTCACAATATTAGAAATTTATCATTAACAATATCATCTAAACAAAATAAAGACTTATTTACATTAAAATTTTTTTATCTTCTATTTAAATAAAATTTGATTTTGAGAATTATATTTTTTAATAAAAGTTCAATTGTTCGTAAGAAAATATGTGATATAATTGAGATTTAAGAATTAATAGTGTATTCAATTTCAACTTAAATGTCCCTAAATTTGGCTGTAAAATTTTTTATTAGATTTGTTAGAGATAAATTGTGATAATTGCGAGTTAGTGAGAAGAAGTTGAAAGAGGTCGTAATGAAGTTTTTCTTGTCAACTGCACCAACGAGAAATAGTTACATTAAAAAAATTAAATACATAAATTTGAATTATACCTAATTTTATCTTATTCACCTAATAATAAAGTAACTGTCAAATTCTTATTCCTACATATATATATATATAAATAATCCTACAATGCTTTATTTACTACTAGTGCACTATGACCGTGGAGTTAATAGCATTAAAAACTCTAATTTGAAGATGTGTTATCCAATAGCGCGTTCCTTATATTAACACACCAATAGCGCGTTCTTTACATTTAAATACTTTCACTTAACAAGTTAAAATGTCAAATAAAAAATTATAATTTCGAATTTAATTATTTATTAATTAATAAATGACCGACTCTTTATAACCCAGTTTTTTTAAAAAAACTATAATTCGAAAGGCAAAGCCCACTTTTGTAATTTCAATTTTACAATCACTTTTCCACGTTCAACTTTCCAGTTTCCACGCCTACCCGCAAGTCCCCCGTTCGACACATATTACCTTTTTTTTTTTTTTTGAATGACACATATTACACATCCACAGACAGTAAAATGTGTGCATATATATGAGAAACTGTATGCATAGTATATATTCGATGAATTTCTTGGTAATGGGCTTCAGGAGTAGTCAAAAGTGCTAAAACCCTGGCATGTTTCTTGATATATGTGAATGATTTTGGTTATGTAATTGTGAGTAGATCATCCGTGCATAGTGTTGTGAATTCTAAGCATTTGTGTTGATTTTTTTTCTCTATTGGGGAAAATTTGGTGAATTATGTTGAATTTAGAGACGACGCTGTTGGAATTTTTGATTCCATCGTGGTGGGAGGTGGAAGTCACGGTGGCTGCTGCGGCCTTTTTAGTGGCGGCTTACTGGTTTTTTACTTTTGGTGGCGCCGGCGAGGGAGAGGTGGATGATCGGGCGCTGGTGGATGGAGCGGTTGATGGAATTGATGATAGTAAGGGTGTTCAGGTAATTCCACACTGTGAAACACAATTTCAGCAGTTTATTATTTATTTTAATTCGTTTTATTTTTGGAAAGATCATTACATCTGAAGTTTTTAGAATCGAATTTAAGGATTTGACTTAAAAGATGGGTGATTCTTTTCCTAATTGAAATGATCAAAACAAATTTCTCCATTTCTGCAAACAATAATGATAAAGGGGAGAACTTTGACTTATTTTTTGTCGTTGCATTTCCTTCTTGATACAGTAATTTCTTTATTTATTTTCCAACATGTGTATGTAAGTTTCGCTAATTAGTGGAACTGGAGATTTTAGTTCTTTTGCTTACTAATTTATTTCCTTTGAATGGTGTTTTGGTGTAGACCTTTTTGAATAATTATTTCTATCGTTAATCAATTCCGCTTGTAGTTGTTGGGTAGGGGGAGAAAAATCAGTTACTTAATAGTGATGGACATTGTTGCCAAAAAAGTGATGAACTTTGTTGCTAAAGAAAGTGACATCTTTAATAGTCTAAAGGAATGAGAGAAGAAAGACAGTATTTGAGAAGGATTGTATGCAAGCTAGTGTACCTTTCAGAGGAAACTGAGATCATATTCAAAGCAAGAAAGGTGACTTCTTTTGTTGTTGGCTTAAAATTGAAGCAACCTTTTCTTTCAGATATATGTAAACTTGTACAGTGTCCTTCCTTTGCTCTCAGTCCCTCATGTTCTCTGTCTTTTTTCTCCCCCCAACCCCAGCCTGAAAGTTGAAAACGGACAAATGGCAAGTGTAAAAGCTAGTGCTGATGGTTAAGATAGTAATAGTGAGATAAATTAGCTTAATTCATTATTGTTTCTAGTTTAATACATGCAATAGCTTTTTGATGACCTACAATGGTTTTTCATGTTGTCAAGCACTTTTACCATCATAACAAATCTTTAGAATGATCACTAGAAAGGAAAGACTGCACATACCATTTGAGTATATATTTTTTGAGGTGACTCAGCATAACCCAGGAAACAATGTACTCTGTTGATTGATCTATGAATATTAAGTTTATTTTGCAGAATTCTAATTCTCTCATGCTGGATCTATTCTTGTAAATTGATATCTTGCCGGTAAGATTTACTCATTAGGGAGAGTGAAACATTGATGTATGTTAGTTGTTTAGATTATTCTATTTTATGTTTTATTTAGCAGTAGTTAATATCAGTTTGAGGCTTGATTTCTAATCTGTTATCCTTCACTTGCTGTTTCTTAAAGTTTCATGTTGTGATTTCTGAGTGTGGTAAGTCATTTTAGCTTATTTTTGGTTTCAGGAATAATTTTCCACTTGTTTGACATGCAGTTCTGCACTTATTTTTGTAGATAAGCCAGTTTAAAACAGAGTTCCAAGCTAATTCTAAATACATGATCAAGGTACTTTTGGGTTTCTTTACCCTATCATCATTTTTCCTCTTGTTCTTGCCTCTGGATGTAGGCCTTGCTGCAAAAGATGCCCTTGATAGTTTTATTTGGTACTTGAATTAACAACAGGATTCTTTTTTCAGGTGGAACTTCTTGCCGCCAAGAATCTTCTTGGTGCAAATATCAATGGAACCTCAGATCCATATGCAATCATCACTTGTGGTACGGAGAAGAGGTTCAGGTATTGGATCTAATATAGTTTCATAGGGCCCTGAAGTGAGGTATAGGACAGTTATTATTTTTGGGTAATTTGCATTTATTTATTTAGTTAACATCCTTAATCACTCTTACATTTCTTAACATCTAAATTAAGGTAAAACTATTCCAGCCTACCTAGGGACATCACATATTTATTTCTGTGATGCAATGATCATAAGATAACATCAGAAGATCTTCAGCTTGGATTTTTGTTTGACAATGGACTCACCTGTCTTCAAGGGCTTTTCACATACCAATCCTTAGGGTGCCCAAGAACTATGCACCTTTCTTTGGTAATTTATTTTCATGTTGTTGGCTAAAAGTTGGTGGTTAGGAACGCATAAACTCATAAAGGTCCTGTCTTTTTGTCTATTATGATGTGGTGAGTGGTCAAATAGATAGAAAGTGTTAAACATTTCCAGTTCTCAATCCTTAATTGAGTTGCCAATGGATATGGATGGAAAAAAGGGGCTGTGTACGTTTATTTTTCCATCCCTGACACAGCAGTGTGTCCTACTTATTTGTAGCTCTAGTACTTTACGCACTGAGTCTGCAATTAAAGTGTTGCCAGCTTATTTGGATTTTTAATCTAATTTTTATTTGAAGTTTTTGGCTTATACTTTTGGCTTGTTTATAAGGTAAGGTATGCCAGTGCAAGTTGGCATAAGCTTGCTACACAATAAGCAGCTATCACTGTGTGCATTTTCTGCAAACAGAAACAGTCAACTACATAGTGAATAACTGAAATGCCAATTAAATAGTTTGACTTCAGAAACTGTGGAGTGCATGTATGTGGACTAACTAGTATATGACACTCCACCCTTTTAGGAGAAATTTTTTAATGACAATGTGTTAGTGTAAGCCTTATTTTACTGTTTTTTGTCTTTTGGTGGTCCCGGCTTGAATCAATAAAGATTCTGTGTCCTTAAAAACTCCGATCCATGTAAAATACTGTCTTGTGCCTTGGAATTTGGAGTAGATTGTTTGCAACCCATTCCTTGTGAAAGCATAATGCATTTTCTTGCATGGTTTGCTGTTTCTTTATTCTAAATCTTTATATAATTTATATAAGAAGACTGATGTTTATATAATATTGTTGCAGTTCGATGGTTCCCGGTTCAAGAAATCCTATGTGGGGAGAGGAGTTCAATTTTTCTGTTAATGAACTTCCTGTAGAGGTACGGATTTTACTTGCACATATATTGACCTATATGTCAGTAAACTAACAAAAGTTTCCTCTAATTTAGCATTATTCTGTTAAATAATACTTTCTTCTGAATAATACTCTAATTCAAGGCCTACACAAAAAAGTTTCCCGTCTAGTTATTCGTTGGTGCTGCAGATTGTTCTTTTGTCAGTCCCAGAGGCATCCCACCTTAAACTGTTAAGGGGGTTAATAAATATAACGCGATTTATTTAATATACAACGTCTATTTTTTTAATATACAGCAAGCTCAACACTTATAATTCACCCACACTTTCTCTCTCTAAATTACAAATTCTCTCAAATTCAATCTAATGAAAAATCCATTTTTATGAGATTTCATTGTGGATCTGTACGAAATAAATTTAAAACCTTGATATATAACAATTGTTTAACATTTTTTTACAAAATTCTAGCAAAAAAACACAATTATTCTAATATTTTTGTTCCAGTTGAATCTTGAAAAGTTATGAATTTTATTTGAATTTTCTAGATGGAAATTAGAAATTTAGAGAGAGAAAGTGTAGGTGAATTATGATTGTTGAGTTCGATGTACATTAAAAAAAAGATCATTGTATATTTAAAAAGGGTCTTTTTTTTTTTGAAAGCCCCAATGTGAATATAACTATACTAGCTTTTCTTGAATTTTCCTCATAAATGCAATATCATATCTTCTCATGTGTTCAATTCTTATTCCAGTGTCAATTTACCTTAGCCCCCCCACCCCCAACCCCCGGCCGAAAAAAAGAAAAGTTGCTACAGAACAATGTTTCTCAATTGAGTATATGATGTGTGAGATTAAAAGTTAAGAAGAGTCAAACTGTATATCTGAATTGTGTGGGATTATTAAAGCTGCAGATTATAGGCCTAAACATTAACTCATGTACAATACTACAAAAATGAGAACAGTAGATCACCAAGAATTGTCACTTTCTTTTTAACTGACTCTTTTTGTTAATTGTACGGGCAGATAAATATAACGATATATGATTGGGATATAATTTGGAAAAGCGCAGTTCTTGGTTCCGTTACTATTCCTGTTGAAAATGAAGGTCAAACTGGTGCTGTTTGGTACTCCCTGGATAGCCCATCAGGGCAGGTAGTTGTTTGTAAAGATGATTTGCTTGCTTTGAGGTTTCTATTTGATTGTACTTGGTAACCATTGAACTTTCAATTTCTGTTTGTCAGGTTTGTCTTCATATCAAAACGATCAAGCTCCATGTGAACTCTTCCAAGTAATTTTCATTTACTATATCCCTTTTTAAAAGTGGTTTTATGATGTGTCTTCATTCTGAGTATATGCATTTTCTCTGTGCAGCCTTCTAGCTTTCTTTGAATTTTGTTTTGGGATCATGTTCAAACTTATTTGACTCTTAGTGGGCTAATGGCTAAATGGCTTTTATTCCTGGAAGAATTTTGTGTGCTAATCTCTGGAGCTTTTCTTATTGCAGTTTTTCCTGATGTAAACTCTCCAGAATCTGTCATTATTAATTAACTTCTTAAGATCTTTTCAGGACATTGAATGGCTTTGCTGGTGCTAATGTGAGGAGGCGGTCTTTGGATACACAAGGACCAACTGTTGTTCATCAGAAACCAGGACCCCTGCAAACGATATTTGGCCTTCTTCCAGATGAGGCAAAGTTCTTAAACTATCTTCTTCAACTTGTGTTTAATTTTGATTCCACAATAGTATGTTGTCTCCATGATTAACATAACTATGCTATTCATACCGTTTGGACATGTAGTCATTGATTGTATTCTGTGTTTCCCAGGTGGTTGAGCATAGCTATTCATGTGCTCTTGAGAGGTCATTTCTGTATCATGGCCGGATGTATGTCTCTGCTTGGCACATATGCTTCCATTCTAATGTTTTCTCAAAGCAAATGAAGGTTGATATCATATCTGTATTTTCAAGGATTGAGTGAAGATATGTTTTGGTTATTGTACCTGTTGTTCTTATTAATAAATATTGGTTAATAGATCCAGCAGGATACCACTTCTTGTTTGCTTCTAGATTTCATGCTAAGCTTGTTAACATGTTCTCTGCCATAGTAATTCATCTATCTTTATAGAAAAGTATTTTTGCTCATTTATCTTTCCTCTACTTATGAAGTCACCAAAACCATCCATTATTTGGGCTTTCCTGTCCTTATTTTAGATTATGATAGGGACCTTTTACTTTCATGCCTTTTCTTGACTTATTTTTCATTTTGAAGTGATTTATGCAAGTATATCGATGAAAGTTAACTGGGTTCATAAAATAAATGGAAGAATTAGTTCAAGAGTGCTATCTAGTGTTAGGCTTCCAATTCAGATATGATAGAACTTGCATGGACTGGGGACTGCAGCAGGCTAGTTGTACATTGTGGATTGCTGCCTCATTTACAAACCCTCTATTCTCAGTTACATAAATATGTCTGTACAAATATATTCATTGAAAATTCCCTTACTCCTGTCCTTGGTGTAGTGCTGCTACTTCATTTTTTCTTTCACATTTCAAATTTTCAGTGCAAAGGAACTTTGTGCTGTGCTATATTTTATTTTCTCTTTCACATCTAAGTTTTTAGGTGCAAATGAAAATCTTGTTTGAGAGCTTGATCTCCAATAACTGCATATGGTGATTCGCTTAGTTTTACCTTTTGTGTATCTGGAAAGAAAAACGGTATAAGTTTATGTCTGAAGCTCAACATCTTATCTGTGCAACATGCTTATGTTATTTGGTGAATTCTGTGACGTCTTTATTCTGTCTCGTATGTAAAAGTTCTGCTTTGTCACACTCATCATCCTTTTGGAGCATGTCGTCTGAGAGTCTGGCATGATTCAACTCTTTGTTCATTTGATACATATTTTCATTTTCTTCTTGGCAGGTAATTATACCTTTTGGAGACATTGATGAGGTACAGTTTCATTTCTTGTAGTGAACTCTTCTTTTAAATTTTTTATTTTATTTTATTTTTTTTACAAAAAAAAATTCTGAAGGATGTATGTTTTCAGCAGAATGTACTGATTTGCTTATGTTCTTGTTCAGATAAAGAGGAGCCAGCATGCAGTCATTAATCCAGCCATTACAATAGTGCTCCGTATGGGTGCTGGTGGGCACGGTGTGCCTCCTCTTGGAAGTCCGGATGGTTGGTAATATTATTTGAAATTTGAAAGTTAGTCACTTTCATATCATCAGATATTTCTACTTTCTAAGTGTTTGAGCTGCTGAAGAGGATTTAATGGGTGCTACCGGGCTTGAGAATTTTTGTCCCTTAGTAATCATTTGAATTAATTGGTCAAAGAATTCATGCATATGGTGCATGAGTTGCATGGTCCATAACTTGTCAGATTTTACATAGTTGGCAAGTGTAGATCCATTTTATCATACATGAAAATAGTTTACGAGTATATAAATAAAGAAAATTTGACATTGTGTGGGTATAATGCAACCCACATAAACAGTTTAGTGGCATTTTGAGGGAATTTCCCTTGGTTTAATTTGGAATTATGTTTTTTCCCCTTTTCTTTTTCTCATGTGCTCTTCTTCATTCTTTCTCCTCTTCTCCTCCTTTCACCATGAAATTCTTTACATTCACAATTTCGTTCACCACTGGCAATAATGCTGGAAAGGTTATTTCATTGGGAGTTATCATGGTTCAGCTAAGTTTCTCTTGTAGAATCCATTTTTATGACCAGAAATATCTGAATGTGATATGGCCTTGGGTGGTAGCCTGGAAACAGAAAGTGCTTTTCTCCTCCTACTTAGTAAAAGTCACTCATAATTACTCCCTGAATCGTCCAGAATCCTTATTTCTATTGATTCAGCAAAAAACATGGAAAGTTGTATGACTTGAATGCTCACTATTTCACCAAACTCAGACTGAAATCTACTGATTTCCTCGAGAGAAAATTTATTTTCAAATACAAAAGCTACTCCTTCCCGCATGTACTACACGGTTCTTCTAATTTCACTTCAATTTGTTTGAAATGGTGATTGCAACCAGCCTCCTACCAGAAATTGCCCTCAACTCAAGGTCCCTCCCACCATGTAAGCACCAAAGCCATTAATTGGGGAGGGGAGTTTGGGGGGGGAGGGGGGGAGAGGAGTGGTGGTGAAGGATAAATGGAGAGTGATGAGAAGAGGGAGAGACTTCAGGGTTCTTTTCTTTTTTCCACTTTGTTATCCCGAGAGAAGGGGTCCTCTAGAAGAGACTTTCAATTTGACGCAGAATCACCATTCTCTATTATGGGGTCTTCAAAACACATTAATAAATTTTGATTTTGAGTTCTACCACACATAATTGTATGGGGATCATTCCCAGTAGTTCCCATTTGAGGGTTAAAACGTGAAACTCAGTATTTGTCAAATAATTATAGTAAAGTAGTTAACGACAACATCACTGATAGTAGATGTATTCCTCATTTTATAACCATGGACTCTGATGGTGAGAATGTGAGCCAATGTATTATGCTTTTAAAATTTCAGGTAGAGTGAGATACAAATTTGCATCCTTTTGGAATAGGAACCACACGTTGAGAGCTTTACAACGTGCTGCAAAGAATTATCATGCGCTTGTGGAAGCTGAGAAGAAGGTTGGATTCTTCATTTCTCTATTTCCTTTTTCCCGTAGCTTTCTTTGTTGTTATCCACTTCCGAGTCTGGTACATATGTTAAGATGCACAAGTAAACTAAAAAAAGAAAGTAAGCAATGGAAACTTCTCGTACGTCAATTTATAGTTTTTTGTGTGTATTCAGTGGCTGTTACAAAGCTTGCAGAACAATTGTAATGGTTTTCCTTTCCCTTTTGGTGTATAGGACAAGCAACAGTCAGCGGTGCGCGCCCATAGTAGCTCTACCAGAGTTGGGAAAGGTCAACTTAAGATTCCAGAGGAAGTGCTTAAAACTGAAAAATTTCAACCGAAGTTCATCAAGGAGGATGTACTTTCTGGTATATATGATGTAAGTGTCTAATATAAACAGGCTCATGTTTTTTTTAAAAAAATTATTCTTTTAGCTAGAATTCTCATAAAATTTTTTATCAGGATACTTTCCCATGCACAGCTGAGCAATTCTTTGAATTACTACTAAATGATGGTTCAAGTTTCACAAATGAATACAGAGAAGCTCGAAAAGATACTAATCTCACTGTGAGTTGCCGCTATCATCAGTGCTTATGAAATATAATGCTATTTCTAATTAGCAGCATCACTATATACATTTTAGAACGTAAACCTAATGTCGATGTGGATTTTCAAGTGAAAGTACTGCCGAGTCTGGCTATAATTTGAACTGTTCTTATTGTTTGATGTTTCTTCGAAAGAAGTATTGTTTACAGCACCCAAGTGGAAGACTAGATCTGCGACTGATCTTACTTAGAATTCTATATTTATTATTTACTGTCATCCCCTGGCTATTCTGAGGTTCATTCCTTGAGATATCCTGTGAACAACTAATTTTTAGATGACCAATTCTACTGGAGAATTAGATCAAAAGAATTTTGAATGTTTATACATACAGATCTCATCTTTAAGCAAGCTACAAAAAGATTTGCATGAATTTGGAAAGTAATATTTTTATGTATGAATTATGTCATATTTTTTCTCTTTTGTGTAGTTGAATTTGACTTTGTATAATATTGTGGAGAGCCTGCTGCTAAATTTTTGGCTTCGCCCTCTGGTCGACCGAGCCAAATGGGCCATAAGCTTGAGTTGCAAGGAATTTTCTTCAACCAAGTAGTAAGATACTGGACAAGTTTCCTTCCCCTTCCCGCCCCTCAGCCCCCCAGAAAAAGAAAAAGAAAAGTTCCCTGGTCATGCACTGGAACCAACTCGAGAAAGAGTAAATGTTGAAGGACCCAACATAAAGAAACATAGATTATTACAATCATGGTAGAATAATATAAGCTAGGGGTACTATTGAAATGGGCATATATTATGATTGTAATTGATGGAAATTAGCTGTGAACCATTTGTGACATATTCTGATTTCTGTAACTTAGCATTTTTTTCTGCTTTTCAGTTTTTTAATTTACTTGATTGGTTTCTGCTCACTAGATGGGTCAATGGCATGCAACGGAAGAGTATGATGGGCAAGTTAGAGAAATTACTTTCAGATCCTTATGCAAGAGTCCTATGTGCCCTCCAGATACAGCAATGACTGAATATCAACATGCAGTTTTGTCGCCAGACAAGAAAATGCTGGTCTGACTTCTCAAGATATATTTGTTTCATTTTTTGTGTCTTTATCTTTTCTCTCTGCCATGAGCATGACATTTTCTTCATTTACTGTGCTTTCATTTTTAGGTTTTTGAGACTGTACAACAGGCACATGATGTTCCTTTCGGGTCATATTTTGAGGTATGGGAGAGTTTGCCATCATAATGTTGTGATAACAGATTGTAAAATATGGTTTTCCTTCTTGATCTGTATATTATGTACCAGTAGACTTTCGTTTTATCAAACTTTTTGTGATAGGTCAAAATAATAGAAGTTTGGTCCTCGGAAGCTTTTCCTTTTTCTGCTAATATCTTTAACAAACTGCAAGATGCCAACAGAGTATTTCTCATAAAACTTTTACTTTCCATGCTTATGCTTTGCTAGTTTCCGACAATCAGATTTCGTACCTTTTCCTTTTTCTTGTATAAGTTTCTGAATGCTGTTATGCATCTTTGGTGCAAAGTATATCTTTGGAAAATAGTTTTGCCCTTCTGATGGAAAGGACCATTGTTTTATTATTTTCTGAAATGTAAAGAAGTGATCTTCTTTGAGATTGAATGTCTGGTCAAGACTATTAATTATCCAAACAACAGTGACAGATATGTGTTTAATCCATATTCCATAAATTCAGATATAGGATAGTTTTCCAGATTAATCTAATTGTGTAGTTTATGCACTATGAACGATTATGAGTTGAAAAATGTGGATGCTTATGTTTGAATCTTGGTTTTTAGGTTGATTTGGTTCTTGTTTATCGGCTTCTAAACTGTAGGGCATGTTGTGTCAAATAAATTTTTACATTATATCTTCTCATCGTTCTTGTCAATTCATCAGAGCTTCATTTCATGCATTTAATAATTGCTAATTCCATCTTATGCCAGATTCATTGTAAATGGACTTTAGAGACCGTCTCTGAATCTTCATGCAAAATGAATATAAAAGTTGGTGAGTTCTGAAGGCACCGAGTCTCATTTTGTCGAACTTAATGAGTTTTTATTCTTTTTTCCTGAAATTGTTGTTTATGATATGCACACACACACACACACACAAGAAGGTTGAGAATAATTTTCTGCTAATTTTAGTAGGACATTAGCCTGCTGTAAGCAATGTAATATGCTTGTAGCAATAGACTTTCATGCCATCCCCGAAATCTGATCCTCTTTAATAAAGCCCTAAATATCATCGGTTATCTTTTCCTTTATCCAGTCTAGTTTATTAAAATTTCAGTAATGGAATACTGGACCTGCTTTCTAAAACCATGAACAGGCCAAACATAGAGTAGATCCAGGAACCAAGAAATAACATTATCCATCTCATTCAACTCAATTCATCAGAATATGTTCCAGATACTATTTCTATCACCGGCTTTGATTAAGGAAACTTATCATATCCTTCTATTTATACTGCTGATTCGCAGTTTTTTAATCCACTTATATCTGAACCTTGGACCAGTAATTTTAAGAATCTGCCTTAGAAATGCAACTTGTAAGAATCTTGATTACCATTGTTTACTCTTCTTCCACTTCCACTGAGTTTTGTTTAGTTCTACTGTCATTGATCTCATATTCACATAAAATACAACCGGTCCCAATTATGCGATAAATTCAATGGGTCAATGTTGATTGATCTTTATGTTTATCTTCAACAGGGACACATTTTAAAAAGTGGTGTATAATGCAGTCTAAAATCAAGGCGGGAGCCATTGATGAGGTAAGTTTGTACTTGGAGACTTCTGCAGAGGCCAGTTTTCAAACTTGTGTCTCTTTACATGTATAAAATCTTCTGTTATCTTTAATTCTGCAGTATACGAAAGAGGTAGAGATGATGTTGGAAGTTGCCCGTTCATTTATCAAATCGCGTACTTCTGCAGAGGCCATGGAAAATGTTGCTCCTACTACTCCTGCTATTCAAGAAACCTGCTGACAAAAAAACTTTTGGAGTTTCCGGTTTTTTTTGGGGTAAATACCAAGTTTTCTCTTTGTTTTTTCTTGGTGAACCATCAAGTTAGGTTCACTGGTAAAAGCTTTTCACCCTATCTCCATTGTAGAGAACAAGTGGTGTGATCTTGTTTGTAATCCATGTGTACATCACCACAGTTTTAAAGGGGAGTTTTATATATAGATTGACATTCTGGGTTCTCAATGAAACTACTGAATATGACAACAATTAGCTGCTCTCCTTTTTTCTTGCAAATTGTTTAAGATTCTTAGCCATTTTGTTCACAATTTGCACAATGATTTCATTTTTTTGTAACCCGTTTGAGAATCCATCGATTCATCTGAAAAGGATCAAATGACACAAAATCTCTAAAAATCGCTGACTCTAACTCATAATGATTTCATTTGAAGTACACACAAAATGATGCTGTAATTTAAGAAAATAAGAAAAATTTTTGGTTAACATAATTTTGTTCTTTTTTCTTGGACAAATTTATCCTTGTAACAACTTAGATCTTTTTTTCAAAAGATCACAATGATAATTATGTAATTTCAAATATGTAATATTTAAAAGAAATCTTAAGAAATCCACCATTTCTTCTCCTTTTTTTATTATATATCTAAAAATTATAGAATTATTTTTTGATCTTTGAGAAAAAAATTTTAATTTTTTGAAGATAAAAATCGAGAAGAAAGTAATTTATTTGGGAATTAAATAGAAAAATCTTAAAAAAAAAAAAAAAACGAAAATGACAAGTGAAGGAAGAAGAAATCCACGCTTTCCTCTTGCTTCTTTTCGCGTTACATTTTCTTTCCCCTCGTCTCTTGAGCTGAGCGTCCCAATTTCCTTGTGCGTGTTTCTGTGTGAAACTAAAGAAGAGGAGGGAGGGAGAGGAAGACCGGGAAGACTGTAAAATGGTCATGGTGATCTATAGAGCTGCCTTGGTGTTCATACTTTTTGGAGTGGTTTCATTGATGGCAGAGCAGCAACAACTCAGTACTAAGGAATGCGAGGCTCTGGGCTTCACGGGTCTCGCTCTCTGCTCCGATTGCAACACCTTCGCTGAGTATGTAAAAGACCAAGGTGCTTATGGATTTCTATTCAAATTGTTTTTTTTAATTAATTGGGATTCTGGGTTTTGGCTGTTTTTGTGATTTAGTTACAGTTATTTGGTTATTGAAGTGCACGTGATTGTTCTATCTGAGGGATTTAGTCATTATCTAGCAGTAGTTGTCTTCTTTGTGAAGCCATTTTGGAAAAAGATTATAGCTTTTTTTTCTTTAAAGGAAGGACTATAGTAGTAGTATTTTTCTTAGCAAGGAAGTCTTGATATCGGTGTTGCTGTTAATCTTTTATCTGTTTCTTTTATTCATGTCTACACTTATAGAGCTGCTAATTTTATTCGATTTTACTTTTTTATTTTGGTAAGAATTTCCAGTTGAATTGGTTCGTAAGAGTTACCATATGAATGCAATTCCTCTTAAAAGATTTATGTGTACACCCTCAAGGCTTGAATTTGAAAAGCCTTTTCAGTCTCCTACAGCGATTGTAACATCAAGACGGGAACAAGAATCAAATTCAACAAGAATTTACACCTAGGAAATGAATTTGGTTCTTTATGACCTTTTCTCTGAAGAGCATGCTTATGAGATTCCACAAAGGTACTAAGATTGTGGTCTACTAGAGTAATTCACCAACAAAATTGCTATTTTGCACATATACGTTCCTTTCCTCCCAAGTATGAAATTACATTGAAAAACATGGAGTTTGATCTATTCATGTTCTTATGTTGCTCTTGTGTAGTGGCAAACGTAAGCATGGGTTAGTTTTGAGCTGGGAAAGGTTCAAGGATTCCTGTAAAGGTAGAGAGCATGGAAACAATTTGTTAATAGTGACTGAATAGGTAAATCTTTGCCTAATGTGATTCTTAACTAGGATCACGAGACATACTAGAAGAGTATTGACAGCTAAAGCTCTGAACTTTTGCTGCAGTAACAGAAGAAAGGTGTTGTTGGGACAATTATCATGGATGTACATGTGACTAGGTTGAGTATATATGCCTCACAAGTATGATAAATATTTATTTCAATGGCCGTAGAACCTAATACATCACAATGATAGATCAGAATGAAATAAGAAAACAAATAAAGGAGGAAAGAGAGAAGAAAAGAAATGCACAGAGAAAGGGTTATAGTTTGTTGCTGTGATTGAAGTAACTGAATTCATGGAGCTTGAAACGTCCTCCTATCTTTTCTGGTCTTCTAGGGTGATGCCATTTCTTTTCGTTTATGTCATTTGTTAGCGATGTTTCTATATTCATTCTGTACCATCTAAGGATGCTTTCTACCAATTTGCATAAGATGTTGGATGGTATGAGTTTCTCACAAGAACGTTTCCTGTAGCATGGTGGAAGGAACCTTTCGAGGTGAATGTTTGGGATAATATGCTTTATTATTCTCTTTCATTTTAATTTTTTGTTTTCTTTCTGCATATGGGAAAGAGTTTTGGGGTAATGGTGGCAGATTCCAGGAGATTTCTACTTTTATGTTGGAAGACTATCCAATATGCCTATGTCTGTTGGCAAAAGAGCTGGTAACTCATTTTCTTAGATGATTTAGCTTTCAGGAGAAGCGATAGGTGGTATTTAGATCCTTATTTCTTATCATTTTATCCTGTTGGAGTTAAACTATCTTAGTCCTCCCAGTTTAGGTAGCTTACTCTGAGATCAAGAGTTTGCATTAAAATAAACATGTCTCCACAGCCTTGCCTAAATTTGTTGCCTTCAACATTGGTATTCCTAAAATTCTTCATATTATTATTTTAAATTTATCTTTGTGATTATCTACTGTAATAGAGTACTGTGCCACTGCCTATCAACTGAATGCACTTTTCTTTCTCAGTTGCTAGTTTCCTCAGAAAGTCCTATATTGACATTAATCATGACGGATACCTTTCCGGTTTTTGCTTCTTAACCTTAAAAAAAAGTTTTCATGAGTGTGATATTTTGCTGATGGTCCTTTTCCACAGAAATGCTCAATGCCAATGTATTAGCTCGATTTATCGAACGATGTTGTATCAATTTTTTTGAGGCTGGTATTGTACAGTAATGTTAAACACTGTTGGAGTAAAAAGATGTCTTCTCTACTGTTCTGCCTAAACTTTTTCATAATGTGTGCGCACCATTTCTCTAATTTATACTCACTTTCGTTGTAATTTAATATTGCAGAATTGGTATCCGATTGTCTGAAATGTTGCACAGAAGATTCCGATGATGCCACCAGCAAGGTAATGCTTGGTTGAGTTGTTGGCATGCTATGTCTCTGGAATATTTGGATCCGTCTCTGAATTGTCTTGCTCATTGAAATTGATTTATCCTGTTTTCTGTTTGTTCTTGCCATTGGTGAAGAATATATCAGTTGGTAATAAAGATAGTTCCTATGTGCCGGCTAATAGAATTCCAAGTTCTGTATCCATGTTAGGTTTGTGGCAGTAAAATAGGTAGGGAATGTGGTGATATCCTGCTTTGAAACTTCTGTTTATGTCCCAGTTTTATGGTTGGACATTATTTCTTAACATAGATAATTAAATTTAAATAATCAAATACTTGCAAGTTTGCTATAAACGTCCACATACTTACCCTTACATACAGGTTCTTGAGTTAGCTGAAGGTGGAAATATTTGTGAAAGTTTAGTCTGTTCATTTGGCCATTGGGTGTCACGGCATATTGATGTATAGTTCCAGCCCTTTATCTCACAATGCTACCCCTCATTTCATCAGACTTTTCATTTGAATTCAAGATAGTTATCATGCTTTCATAGAGTATTTCTTTTGAGGGGACGAGAGGGGGGAGAGGATCAAAATAGAAAAGCAATTAGAAGAAGCTATTTGCTGATGTCAATCATAGAGTGGACACAGAAGGGAAAGATGGAAGTGGACTGCTGTCATTTTGGCAGAATGAGTAGTGAAAGAGGAGAGAGGAGGAGCTCATGTTGATAAGCATAGTTTCAGGCTTCATTTGACTTGAATCCATATAAACTTCTCAGATGCTCAATTAGCATTTCATTGGGGAGAGAATGAGAGGGGGGAGAGGATTGAAATAGATAAGCTGATTAGTAACTATTTGCTGATGTCAATGGTAGAATGAAGACAGAGGGGAAAGATGGAACTGGACTGTAGTCGATTTGAATCCATCTCAACTTCTCAGCTGCTTGATTAGCATTTTCGTGGAGTATAAACACCTTTGTCAAACTCAACACATGCTAGAGATTTCAGGAATACAGCTTCCCTGAAGAAAACCAAAGAGAAATTATCGTTTGTCCCCTAATCTTATGTTCTCCTTTGTCCTTTGTTCTGATGTGTTTATCCTGTATTTTCTCGCTGCATCTTTCTTTGGCGAAGTTTGCATTAGTTGTTTGTTTGCAGGTTTGTTTTTGTTTTCTGTTGTAACTATATATGCTTCTTGGATTATATGAGACCTATGACATTGCAAATGATTAATCTTTGGTTCTTCAAGTACCATACACAGCTTGTGTCCTTTTTACTGCATCTTCATTCCGGTTTCTCGCCAATGTTTGGAGATATTAGCTTCTGAGTGGATCTGGCTCCGAAATGGTTGAATAACTGTTATTAATGTCCAAATGCAGGTTATCTATTCTGGAGCAATCCTGGAAGTCTGCATGAGAAAACTGGTATTTTATCCCGAAATTGTTGGCTTCATTGAAGAGGAGAAGGACAAGTTCCCTTCCGTAAAAGTTCAATACGCATATAACTCACCTCCAAAGTTGATCATGCTAGACAATGATGGCGAAACTAAGGAAACAATTAGGTAAAGCCTGTTTATCTCGACCTATTTGGTTCTGCAAGCGCTTTATTGTGCTGTTAACTACTGGAAATTTTAACGCATTTGCTGTTATATCTTTGCAGAATCGACAACTGGAAACGCGAGCATATACTGCAGTTCTTGAGAGGGAAGGTGAAGCCATCCTCAGATATCTAGAAATTCTTCCATCTTCGTCTTCGTTTCCAGTTTGTTTTTCTCCCTGTTCTGTTCATCCATGGAATCCAGCTGAATATAGCATTCAAGAATTCAAAGCTTGCATGCTGCTGCTGCTGCAGAGCTCTTCCTGGGATTGTTTTTACTTCTTCATTAAATATTTCAATGCTTACATCTTCAATCTACTCTAGGTTTTAGTTATTGTGATTCTCCATGTGAGAGAGCATGCTGAAATTTAATCAATTATTGCCCAGAAAAAAAAAAAAAAGGAAATTTAATCAATTTTAGTGAAAGGATTTTTTATTTTTCAGTATTTTTATGCACTGTGAATAAATCAAGATCTTTTCATACATTTTCTATTACATTCTTTTATTCGCAAATTATAGTGTGCTCTTTGAAGCACAGAGCATGGTACTATAGAATTCTCCGTGACATTGTTTTCATAAAAGCAACTTATCGATAAATCAAGCACATAAATTTTAAATTTACACGTAAAAATTTCAAAATAATTTTTTTACTTCCCAAAATAATTTTCTCTAAACTCTTTCTCTCTCTCACTTCTCTCTACATTTCAAGGATTTCGAGTCAAGATTTATTCAAATTCAACCGTTAAAAACCTAAAAAAATATTCTATACTCATTTATTAAAAATAAAAAAAACACAGCTAGATTGCCAGTGGTGCACTAGGTGGGTTGGTGAGCCAATTTTTTCTAGTTTTGTGCATTTTGTGTGTGATTTTTACTTAAAAAATGATTTTTCTCGTATAAAATCTTGAAAATTATCCATTTTAACTTCAAAATCTTCAAAATTTTCTAAAGAGATGACGGAGAAATCCACTTTAGAAAGAGAGAGTTTGCGAGGGAAATTTTTTAAAAAAATTTTCGCATGTGTAATTTATTAATCCCTATTATTAAAATTATGTAATTTAATAAGAAGTAAAATGTAATCCAATTTAAATATACTGAAACTCACATGCTAATTTTATATGCAACATTCTCTCTACTATCGTTTATCATTTTTTCAAAATAAACGACCGCAACTTTTTTATATCATCAAGAGAAATTTCTCTTATTCATAGTTTATTACAAATAGAAAATCTCCGAACCAAATATATAAATTAAACATTATATTAACTTTCCCTAATATACCCCTTATTAGTTAATCATTATTAAGTGCCCTGCAATTTGACCTAATCTCTCCATCCAACCCCGTGAGAGGGTCAATGCTACCCATCTTCACCATCGACACAGCAAAATCATACCAAAATGCCTTAGGACTTGCACTGTATTTCTTAACAAGGGCATCAGTACTTTCACTACTTCCATTATTACCCTTATAGAGTTCTTGATCCGAATGAAGAAGGCCCTTAAATTGCAGCAACTCTTGGTAGTATCTTGAATCAAATAGTGTACTAGTCTGGTCAAGAGGGGCAATATTGTCACTTTGGGCAGGAACATTAGGACAATCTCGTCTTAACATGTATCTCAAGACACTGTTTATGTTTTTATCATTGGTTATCCTAGCTAAAAACGATGAACATCTTGCAAGACCGATTGTATGGGCTCCGGACAAGACTACGAGGTCTTTCGAATTTAGTCCATGGGATTCAAAATTCTCTACGAGTTGTGATAAGTTGAAATTTGGAGAAGGGATATCATTATTTGCATCATCTAAACTAGCTGTTCTTGCATCTCTTCTACCAAGTAGGACAGGGTAGAATGGACCTTTCATCTGAAAGCAAGAAACAAAATCACGGCGAATAATTATACATGCAACGTAAAAATTACTCATATATAATACCTTCTCATTCATTTGAAAGGAAAAAACAAAATCAAGAAAATATAAACGCTAAACGCTTTACAATTTGACGAATAGTTATACATGTATAGTATCACCGTTTCATATTATAAGGTAATATTGTTATATTTGAAGTTACCGCTACAATAGTGGTATATAGTGGTGGAATCAAGTGGGGGCTCGAGCCCCTCCGTAAAATTCAAAAACTTTATAAAAATTTGAAATTGTTTGAATGTTTTTGTATTTTAAATACATCTATTTTATAGACGAAATTTTAGTAAAATTTTTAATGTTGTTGAGCCCTCAACTTACCGCTACGATAGAGTCTCGTGCTGCCAGTGCTAAGATATCGGCACAAGATACCACACTGCCATAGCAGATTGTGTCCACTGCATCTTTGATTTGGTCAATCACCTCATAGCCCCTCGCCGAATTAAGGTTGGCAGATGCCGTCTTCTCTCCTACGAAAGTTCCATTATCATCTAGAAGATTGGATCCATCACAGCCCTACAAGAGCCAAATATTATTCATTAACGGTGAAGTTTCAATGTAGTGAACAAGGATATTTTCAAAGACGTAACTTTGAATCAATTTTTTTCTGAAAAAAATGGAAAAAAAAAACTTACATTGACAAAGCAATCGTGAAAATGCAAGCGAAGGAGAGAAGCTGCCATTCGTGGATCTTGTTTAATTGCTTGCTGTACAATTTTAGTTACAACAGGCAAAGCGGCTGGGCAGGTTTCGTCGTAATAATCTGGGCTGAGTTCAGCAGAATATTCAGCATGTATAATTGAACTAGTAATCAGAATAATGCAGAAGAAGGAGAATTCATAATTTGACATTTCTGTTCCTTAGTTTTCAAACCCTAATTTGAATTGCAAACTTAATATAATCACACAAATTTATAGCATTGATTGATGGAAGGATTACATGTTTCGGTTCCATTTCATATTAATATATTTTTTCCATTTCAAAATATCTATCACCTTAATATATTAAGAGAGTAAATTTTTACGTATATACCATTATTTAATGTTATTGAAATAATACAATATAATAAATGTCTAGAAACAATTCAAATAAACTCATATTTAAAAAAAAAAAGACAATTAAGATGACCTAATTATTTTCTTAATATTTATGGCATGTTTTAACAAGACAAATAATGTGAAATAAATGGAGTAATTACTAAGAATGGAGAGTTGATTGCATGTTTTATTAATCTTCGGAGAAACCATTATTTCAATATCGTTTCTTTCTATTGCATAATACTCTTTTCGTTTCATATTAACTGTTATCTGGACATAGTTTTTGCATTTTAAAATATCTATCACTTTAGTAAATCAGAGAAATATTAAATGAAAGTTTTACCCATATACCCTTATTTAGTATTATGCGAATGATAAAAAAAATAATAAATGCTTATTAACAATTCAAATAAACTCATATTCCTAAGGAAGGACAATCTAGTATACTTAACTTTAAATAAAGACAACTTAATTATTTTCTTAATACTTGTGGCATGTTTTAACGTAACAAATGGGAATTATGATCAAGTAATGTGCATTAAGGAAAAAAAGAAAAGAAGAAATGTCAGAATTTGAATTTTTTTCCCTTATTTTGTTTACCTCAAGAGGCAACTAGTGTCCAAGATACAAAATCTTAATTAATCCGAACTCGGCTTACGAAGATTTGACTCTTATTCGGAAGCCGGAGATTAGTCTACAACTTTTCAATATGTCGCTATATATAGTGTTAAACTCGTAACCTTACAAAGACATTAGCAGTATACTTACCAACTGCTCCAAACTACTAATTTTTTTCTTTATTATAAGTGTTTCTAATAAGATGAGTTATGGTATTCTCACCCAAGTCATACTTATTACCATTTATGATGAGTTTAAATACATTTCAAGTTAAGTTAAACTCATAAATAAGCAATTGAGCCTTTAATGATGAATGCAACAATTTTTCAAAAAATATTCATTCTTATAATTTCTATGTTGATAATTACAAATATATATATTTATTGTGGTAGAGGGCTAATATTGTATAAAACTTGAAAAAAGTTATAAAAAGAGTCCAAATCAAAAGCAAAGAAATCCATTATTCATTTTGCATTAAAAAGAAAACAACATTTGATCAAAATGGAAAACATAAGAAGAATCACTTACTAGGTGTTGTGCTTTTCCAAAGAGCCTTAGTAGAAAAAAAATTTTAACAAAACGCAACCAATACAGAAGGAAGATTGCACGAAACTAGGTATAGTAAATTATAGAACACAATAAAATAATAAATTCGTACCTACAATTTTATTTTTTTTCAAATTTTTATAACGATTGAAGTATTTACCATCGTATCAGTATGATAAATTATATTTAATGCGATAGTTTTTAGCACGTTTTAGACATGTTCATGTATATGAGGCTTTCGTTAAAAGTATTTTAATTTTTAAAGTGGTGCATTGTAAAAAGAAAGAAGTCGATAAAATATAAAATATGTATATTTATATACATAAAATAACTCCATATAAAATAATCCCATAAGACAAGTATATATATATAACGCTTTTCTTCTAAAATTTTTGTTGTTTATCACTTGTTTTGTAAGGAAAATAAATTATTTATGTTATTTTCAATTTATTTCATAATAGGATGAAAGGCGAATTTATATTTTTAATATACATGTACATATTGAAAAATAAATTTCTAAAGATTTAATATAAAATTATTAATTACTTGTTGTTTCTTAATAATTACAATGAAATTTGATTAATTATGAATTATAATTTTCTCACCTGCTTCAAAATATAAGGTTTTTTAATTATTCGAACTCCGTGAAGACTTTTAAAAATAAGAATTTTTTTGAAATAATATATCTTTTATATGTTTAATAAATAAGAAGAAAGAATAAAGCAAGAGATAGAGAAAGATGAGGTATGAAAAAAATAAAAAAATACTTATATATGATATAAAATAATTTATTATTTTTCTAAACAATTTTATTTTATAATAACCTTAGTCCCGTCCTCACTAAAGATTAAATCCTACGTCTACCTTGCAGATGAACATCCCAATTCTGAGAAACAGCAACGGTTAAAAGCGTATGTATCGTTAATATTTTTGGCACTGGTTGGTACAAAAGTCTCATAATAGTCCAGACTTTCGATTTGTGTATTCTCCAAAATCACCAACTGTGCTTACATTTCTCAATACTGCTATCGATTTAAACCCAGATACATCCTAATGTCTTCTTTCCAGGTGGTAGGATGGTTAAAAACTATGTAGCACACGAATTCGGCTTCAACATGTAAGTCAAACCTTGTGCAATGTATCTTAACGCAGCGAGAAACATATTGAATAATTTTGAGCTATTTTATGAAAAAAAAATTTTTCGAACCTAAATTTTGAAAAAAATGGATAATTAGCACATGGATCCGGCCTTCTACAGATAAGTGAAATATTGTGCCCTATGTCTGTACAACATGAAAAACATACATAATTGATTTGAGCAATTTTATGGAGAAATATTGGTCGGACCTAAATTTTTTAATAAAACGTGATGATTAGCACACAAATTCATGCTTTAATAGGCAAGTGAAACGTTATGCAATGTATCTTTACAACATGAGAAACGTAGTGAACCATTTTAAGAAGTTTTACAGAGAATTGTTTTTATGATATAAATTTTTTAATAAACGTAATGATTAACTCAAAGATTTTTCCTTCAAAGGACAAGTGAAACTTTGTGCGATGTATCTTTAAAACATGAAAAATATGCAGAGTAATTTTGAGCAATTGTATGGAGAACTATTTTTCGAACCTAAATTTTGAAAAAAAAATTGTGATGATTAGCACATGAATTCGTACTTTAATAGGAATGTGAAACTTTGTTTGGTATAATTATACAACATGAAAAATATTTAGAATCCTTTTAAGCAATTTTTGGGATAACTTTTTTTCGGATCTAAATTTTGTAAAAAACATGCACAAGAATTCGGACTTTAATGGAAAAGTGAAACATTATGCGATGTATCTTTAGAACATAAAAAAAAAAAAACAAAACCGTTTTGAGCAATTTTAAGGATAACTATTTTCGGACATTAATTTTATGAGAAACGTCATAATTAGCACATGAATTTGGGGCTTCAACGGGCAAGTCAAATCTTATGCGATTTATCTTTATATAATGAGAAACATACCAAAATCGTTTTGAACAGTTTTATGAGAGACTATTTTTTCAGATCTAAATGATTTGCGCACGAATTCGGGCCATAATAGGAATGAGAAAACTTTGTCTGGTGTATCTATACAACATGAAAAACATTCAGAATCGTTTTAAAAATTTTTTTGTAGAACTTTTTTTCGGACTTAAATTTTGTAAAAAAAGTGATGATTAGCACACGAATCGGGCCTTAATAGGAAAGAGAAAACATTTTATAGTGTATTCGTACAACATGAAAAACATTCAGAATCGATTCAAACAATTGTTTGGAGAACCTTTTTTCGGACTTAAAATTTCTAAAAAACGTGATGATTAGCACACGAATTCGGGCCTTAATAGTGATGAGAAAACTTTGTTTGGTGTATTCATACAACATGAAAAATATTCATAATCGTTTTAAGCAATTTTTTAAAGAACTTTTTTTCAGACCTAAGATTAGTAAAAAACGTGATGATTAGCACACAAATTAGGGCCTTAATGGGAATGAGAAAACTTTGTCTGGTGTATCTATACTACAAGAAAAAGATTCGGAATCGATTTAAGCAATTTTTTGGAGAACTTTTTTCGGCTCTAAATTTTGTAAGAAACGTGATGAATAGCAAACGAATTCGGGCCTTATTAGGAATGAGAAAAAAATTTCTGGTGTATTCATACAACATGAAAATCATTTAGAATCGTTTCCAGCAGTTTTCTGGAGAACTTTATTTCTGGTCTAAATCTTCTAAAAACGTGATGATTAACTCACGAATTCGGGTCTTAACAAGAATGAGAGAACATTATCTAGTGTATTCATACAACATAAAAAATGTTCAGAATCGTTGTAAGCAATTTTTTGAAAATTTTTTTTCGGACCTAAATTTTGTAAAAAAGTGATGATTAGCACACGATTTTGGACCTTAATACGAATGAGAATACTTTGTTTAGTGTTTCTATATTACATGAAAAAACATTCAGAATCGATTTAATCATTTTTTTGGAGAACTTTTTTTCGGACCAAAATTTTTTAAAAAACGTGATGATTAGCACACAAATTCAGGCCTTAATAGGAATGAGAAAACTTTTTCTGGTGTATTCGTATAACAAGAAAAACATTGAGAATCTTTCCAAACAATTTTTGGAGAACTTTTTTTTGACCTAAATTTTCTAAAAAACGTGATTATTAGCACACGAACTCGAGCTTTAATAGGATTGAGTGAACTTTGTTTGGTGCATTCATAAAACATGAAAAATGTTCAGAATCGTTTTAAACAATTTTTTGAAAAATTTTTTTCGGACCTAAATTTTGTAAAAAACGTGATGATTAGCACACGAATTCGGGCCTTAATAGGAATGAGAAAATTTTGTCTGGTGTATTCGTATAACAAGAAAAACATTGAGAATCTTTCCAAACAATTTTTTGGAGAACTTTTTTTGGATCTAATTTTCTAAAAAAATGTATTATTAGCACACGAACTCGAGCCTTGATAGGATTGAGAAAACTTTGTTTGGTGTATTTATACAACATGAAAAATCTTCAGAATCTTTTTAAGCAATTTTTTGAAGAACTTTTTTGCAGACTTAAATTTTGTAAAAAACGTGATGATTAGCACACGAATTCGGGCCTTAATAGGAATGAGAAAACTTTGTCTGGTGTATTCATACAACATAAAAAATATTCAAAATCGTTTTAAGCAGTTTTTTAAAAACTTTTTTTCGGATTTAAATTTTGTTAAAAACGTGATGATTAGCACACGAATTTTAGCCTTATAGGAATGAGAATACCTTGTCTGGTGTATCTATATTACATGAAAAACATTTAGAATCGATTTAATCATTTTTTGAGAACTTTTTTTCAGACCTAAATTTTGTAAAAAAACGTGATGATTAGCACACGAATTGGGGCCTTAATAGAAAAGAGAAAATTTTGTTTGGTGTATTTATACAACATGAAAAACATACAGAATTGTTTTGAGTAATTTTTCGGAGGATCATTTGTTTTGAGTAAAACGTTGTACGATGAAATCTTTACAGCATGAGAAACATAGTGAATCATTTTGAGCAAGTTTATAGGAAATTTTTTTGCAGACATATACTTTGTAAAAAATGTAATGGTTAACTCACAGATTCGGTTTTCAAAGGAAAGATGAAACTTTTTACGATTATTTTAAAACATGAGAAACATACAGAATTATTTTGAGCAAATTTATGAAGAACTATTTTTTGGACCAAAAATTTCAAAAAAACGTGATGATTAGCACACAAATTCAGGCTTTTAATGTGAATGTGAAACTATTTTCGAACCTTGATTTTGTAAGAACATGATAAGTAGCACACGAATTCGGGCTTCAACGGGCAAGTCAAACCTTGTGTAATGTATCTTTGCGTAATCAGAAACATATTGAATCGTTTTGAGCAATTTTATGAAAAACTTTTTTTTGGACCTAAAAATTTGAAAACAAAAGTGATAATTAGCACACGGATTCGGCCTGCTACAAACAAGTGAAGAATTGTGCTATATATCTATGCAACATGAAAAAAATACAAAATTGTTCTGTAGAACTTTATAGAGAACTATTTTTCGGACCTAAATTTTTTAAACAACGTGATGATTAGCACACAAATTCGTGCTTCATCAGGCAAGTTAAATGTTGTTCGATAAATCTATACAACATAAGAAAAATAGTGAATCATTTTGAACAATTTTATAGAGAACTTTTTTTCAGAGATAAATTTTTTAAAAAACGTAATGATTAACTCAAAGATTTCTCCTTCAAAGGAAAAGTAAAACTATTTGCGATGTATTTTTAAAACATGAGCAACATATCGAGTCATTTTGAGTAATTTTATGGATAACTATTTTTCGGTCCTAAATTTTGAAAAAAAATGTGATGATTAGCACACGAATTGGGGCTTGAATGGGAATGTGAAACTTTGTTTGATGTATTTATTCCACATGAAAAACATTCAAAATCATTTTAAGCGATTTTGTGGAGAAATTTTTTTCGGACCTAAATTTTATAAAAAACGTGATGATTAGCACACGAATTCGGGCTTTAACGGAAATGTGAAACATTATGCGATGTATTTTTACAACATGACAAACATCTAGAATCGTTTTGAGCAATTTTTAGTTTAACTGTTTTCGAACTTTAATCTTGTGAGGACGTGATAATTAGCACATGTCGAGCTCCAATGGACAAGTTAAACCTTGTGCTATGTATCTTTATGTAATGAGAAATATATAGAATCTTTCTGACAAGTGTTCGGCCTTTTACAGACAAGTGAAACATTGTGCCGATGTATCTATACAACATAAAAACACACAAAATCGTTTTGAGCTATTTTTCGGATCTAAATTTTTTAAAATATGTGATGATTAACACACGAATTCGGATTACAACACGCAAATTAAACGTTGTTCAATGTATCTTTAGAACATGATAAGAGAATTTGTGACTAGAAACATAATTGAGATGTAGATAAAACTTTGTACTTGAGTCAGATAATCGAAGCAGGAACCGAACAAGGTGTATCATTTCTAACAGCGTTACAAAGGTAATCTTTGAATTTTGATGGTGGACCATAAACTCTTATATTACGGTGAAGTCTATCATTCGAGGAGTTGGGGTCTGGACTTGACGCATTTGGTGAGAGTGAGCTCGAGAAGTGAGCGCACCTTTGGAAGATTCATAGGGATTGATTTGAGGAGTAGAGTGGATCCCCTCATGGAGCCCAACAACATGCTGAAAAGTGGCTAAACTCCCGAGGCAGCAGTGCATGGCCCAGGCCCAAAGAGTGGCCCACAGACAACTAGTTGATAGGAAGTGGGCCGTATGAAGGAGAAACAGAAACTGGACCACAAGGAGTTGGCCCAGGCGGCAAGGTATTTGGCGGGATGGACTGAAGTGGGATTGGGCTGTGAACAACATAGGTATTGTCTTGTTACTAAAAAGCAAAATTCATCGCTGAGTTTCTACCCGACTCCTTGATGTTTAAGTAGAAAATATAAATTATGATAACTCAACAGTTCTTCAGACTGCAGGCTCGACTCACAAGGCTAACTCGCTGTAAGTGAAAAGAAAAAAAAAAAAAGAAAAGAAAAGCAAAGTCATGTGCTTTCCTCTCTTTTCGCTATATGTTCCTATGTAAGAGTGTCTTTGATAAATACCGAGATTCATATTGAAAATCTAGTGACTTGGATTTCCAGTGTGAAACCTAAAACATCGCATTCTTTTTTATCTTGTACCCAAAGGTGTATTCCCTAGTAGTACTGATCTTGAAGCGTGCTTGCTTGTCTTGAATCAAACGGAATGGAAAGGAAAAAACAAAGGATGAATTCAACCAGAGCCGGGAGCACCTGAAAGATATCGATTTTTTTCTCCAAACAAAACAAAAAGAGTGATTGAGTCTGGCAAAAGAAAAATTGGAATAGGATCCTATAGGATTCCCCCTCAAAATCGACAAAACAAGGAAATGAAAAGCCGCTTTGTGATGCATGCTTTTTATCCTGCCCACAATGATGGCTCTGTTGTCTTGGGGAGCATTGAAGCTCGCCAAGATTTCAAATCCTAGCAGGAAAAGGAGGAAAAGTAATATTAAATTTAAAGTGAGTAAAGGTTTTCCCAGGCAATTTCTCGAGCAAGGAACCATTCTCCGCATTAAAAATGTTAAAATTCTCGCACTGTCGTTGCCAAGATTTGAATCTTGATCTTTGTTACGAACTCTGAAAATCGAAAACCAACTGACTACGCCCATACAAGCCAACATAGGTATTGTCTTGATAGAGATGATGAAGGGGAATATTACTATGGGGCTACACATATTGATGTGCTTCAGGTGGCCCTGAATATTGGTGGTGGTGAATGGACAAGGGCTAAAAGTTTAGGAGATAAGTCTATTTTTATCGGGCATAACACATCCTTCTTTGTAAATGCAAGTAGTTTTGCTGTTAGTAACATAAAGCTTAATTGTATTTACTTTACAGACATTATGAAGAAGCCTACATGAGACATAGTACACTATATAGGAACACAAAATAGTTAACCCCAATTGCCAAGCATTTGCAATGGGATTTTAAGTCCAAAAACTTGCCCAACTACAGAGAACCATGAGACCAGATATTTGGCAATTCTTTTATCACCATTTTGAGCCTCCAAATGTTCATTCATGAAGAGCATCTTCATCCACTCCCTTGTTCCACAAGGATGTAGGGTATGCCATGGTCGATTCAAGTAGGGATGGTCCTGCCATTGATGTCAGATTATGCACAAGTTAAAAACCAGAAGGAGATGACAATATTCAAGTTGCATGTAACAAGGCTTCCACTCTCACAACTTTCCTCCACCCCCTTTATCTGTTGTACACCAAGTAGTGTCCTATCGTCTTCTTTCTTTCAATCCAAATGTGGTTCCATTCCATCCTCAACAAGCATTCTATGTCACTTGAATAAAATAAGGTTCCTATAGTTGGGGGAGGGAGGGGTGGGGGTGACGGTGAATTGTTTGGGTATAAACAAAGTTGACAAAAACTATTTTCTTCCCTCTGTCTGCAACCATTATTGCAGAAAACAAATATCAGCAAAAGACTCGTGTAAATGATATTAATAAGATGAACAAACACTTTCTACTCCGCTTCATTTCTTTCAAACCCG
This sequence comes from Catharanthus roseus, assembly GCA_028651295.1. NCBI lineage: Eukaryota > Viridiplantae > Streptophyta > Magnoliopsida > Gentianales > Apocynaceae > Catharanthus > Catharanthus roseus. The sequence continues at coordinate 6,757,829 of JAPQWS010000057.1, forward strand.
TCAAAGCAAGAAAGTTATAGCACAATGATGCATAGAAATTGCTTGGTACAAGAAAAATGAAGACAACTACCTCTTGTGTTATAAATGTCCACTTGGATTCCATTAGGGCCTTCGCGGAGCTGGCAGGGATGTTCTTTTCAATGTCATCTAACGCCACTGGTTGTCCATCTAAATTCCTAAGATTAGTTAGTGTAAATCTTTAACATTGCATTAGTTCAGAAAAGGACTTCAGCAAGAGATTGAGTTCGGTAAACACTCTTTAATGACCATAAGTCAAGAGGGGCAAATTAAACCCTGATGTACTGAAAAAACTTTACACATGCAGTCCCAATATGCATCACTCCATGTTATCAGAGAGGGAATGAACTAACCACTGTAGGCTGCACGGAAGTACAATACTGGAACTCTATAAGAACTGTTGTAAACAATGTGGAAGTCATAGTGGCAACTTTCTTGACTGTGGTTCTCTGCCTTGCAGAAGAAAGAGAAAATGTTGAGAATGAAGTTCAAGTAAGAACATCAAATACAGCAAATCCTCCCAAACTATTAATCTACACTAATTTTTCAAAGAATGCAAGGACTGTCTCTGATAATTTACCCTTGAGACATTATGTCAAAAAACAAAGAAAGAAAAAGGGAAATTGCATTCAAGTAAAGATTCTATATAAATTGCTGTAATTAACACCAAAAAGCAAGGGCGTTAGAGATATGATTCTAACTATACATGAAAAGTTATGAAAGAAATGAGCAAATGATGCTCAAATACATAATTTTAATCATACCAACATGGCGTTATCGGTGAAGCCATCATCATCAGAGAAACTTAGGTCTTCTTTGATCTCTTCATCATTGCATTCATAAGATTCCTAAATTTTTTTCAGAAAACACACAATTGATAAATCAATTCTCTAAAAGAATGCACAGAATAACAGAATAAAAAATCTAAAGAATCTTTCAATTTGTACCCTAGTAATGTTGGGAAGGATCATATTTTCCACTGATAGGTATCCCTCTGTCTAAGCAAATAAAAGATTCAAGATTAAATTAAATTACATTATTTGATTGGGAAATTGTTAATACATAAAGAGATAGAGGAAAGTGAAAGACCTGAGAGTTGGTGGCAGAAAGCCAAGGTAGGGTTGAACGAGGAAGCCATGAGCACTGAGGAAGAGCAGAATTGAATTTGTTCCATTGCTCAGCAAAAGCACCGGCAGCTACGTAAAATTCTGTACGGGAAAGGCTTCCATCCCAAGAAGCAACCTCCATTTTCTCCGGATTTGCGCTCATTGTCCCAATATAACGAAGGAGATGAGCAGGTAGGACCTGAAATTCACCATAATATGCCGAAATGTATTCTTTTTAAAGTAATTTGTAAAAGGGTAATGCCTTTTTTTTTGGGTCGAAAACCGGGAAGCATTTCATTCATAAGATAAGCATATACACATTGCACAAAACTTAAAACAGAGATAATCCAAATCTTCAAAATGAAGAAACCTAGTTTCCTGAACTCATTTTACACATAAAATCAAAACCTTTCACAGGGGAAGTCCACTCGAGATCAACTTGAAGAAAAAAAGTTGAAATGAACTTGAAATCAAAGCAGCAAAAGGAGAAAAAAAATCAACTAGAAGTCAATGAACTATAAAGGGAAGAAATTACACTTACAGAATCCTGGGTTTTCAGCTTGGACAGATCAAGATCAAGAAATGATGAGAATCCCAAAGATTTTTCTTTTTTTACAGTAAAGAAGAAAAAGACGAGCAAATATCCAATTTTATGAGCAGAGAAAATTTCACAAGTTAGAGGATTTTACAAATTTGACAAATTCAAAACAAATTCAAGAATTTCATACCAGTAATTTCTAGAAAAAAATCGTTGTTGCCGCCGCTGCCGCCGTCTCTCTCTCTCTCAAGAGAAAGAGGAACACCACCGTCAACTTTCATTTTTTGCTAATTTAAGGCTCTATCATTTTATTTTCGCTATTTATACCACTCAACTTTTTTTTAAATAGCAAAATTTGTCCATTGCAAAGGTTTCAAATATCTTTGTACAAAAATTATCACGTAAGAACTAATGATTTGTTTATAAAAGTGTAATATAGTCATAATATTATTTTTATAGAGTGACAAAAGAATGATACAAACAAATGTAAAAGAAAGTTATTCACGTGGAACATGTATCCTTTCAAGCATGACGAAACTATTGATTAGCAAATAAGGACACTTTAATGTCTATTTACCCTTTTATGAACAAGTCATACATAATTTACATAATAATCTCTACTCAAAATACCGGAAACCAACATGTCTTAGCATTTTGGACCATTCGAAAAATGTTAGTGGTATTTTTAGCCAATTGAAAAAAGTTGAGCAGTATAATTGACAATAAAAAAGGAACAAGCCGTATATTGACAAAATGTAAAAAAGGTGAAGGTCATTTTTAGGATTATCTTTTTTTAACATTTGATCCACTGATATCGCATATGCAGATTCCAATATTTAAGGAGTGTCGATAAATTACGCGCAAAAAAATAGAAGTGCAGTGTGAAAATAATTTGTTTCTTTCTTCCAATTTCTTTCTAAAAAAACTATTTCATTTTTCGCTTTGAATAGCGTAAGAAAGTAAATATGGATAATTTTTTGAAGATTTTGTGCCAAAAAATATTAATTTTAAGAGGAAAAACATACCAAAAATAAAGAACTTAAACTGATGGACATTCTGCTGGACCAAATGTAATATGTTCATACTTGCGCCCAGCCAGACACAGGTCCTTGTAGATTTACACCTATACTTGTGCTTGGTCCAGTTAAATGTCTATCGGTTTGAATATTTTTTTAACTTAAAAAAACACAAAAATTAAATAAAAAAAGCTAGTTGCAGGTGTACCAGCACTTGTATCTAGCTTGGCGCAAGTATGTTAGGACTTGCGTCTGGTTAAGTGCAAGTGTTGGTACACTTGCAGCTAGCCCTTTATTCTTTGATTCGGTGCATTATTTTTATTTTTAAACCGATTAAAATATAAATAAACGAATAAAGAATAAAGTAGTAAACTTTTTTCAGTTTTCAACAGATGAATTTGCCTATATCGTCGTTTGAAGTTGAAATATAGAGACAAAGGAGAGAGAAAGTTTTATTAAATTTTTGAAAATTTTCACCCATCCCATCCCATATTCTTGCCTACCTCATCCATTCGCACCTGTCTCCACTACTATATAATGTTATATATATCTATCTATATATTTTAAACACATATATATAAATATAATATAAGTATAATATATATTATAATTCTCTCATTCTCTTTTAAAGAAAATAGACCAAATTATTTATGCGTATAATATAATATATAAAAATAGTTAGTTTCTTTACATATTAATATATGTATGTTTTATACTTCGAATGTGTACACATATATTTATACTGATAAACACAAATATATACATATATATATATATTATTTTGTGGTATGTGAAACGAGGTTACTGAAAAAGTTTTGCTCAATTTCCTACTTAAGTCTCGAATCTTCGCTTGGATAAGCCAAGGATGAGATTAAATTTCATCCCCACATTCAGGAATGGGATTAAGGATAAAGATTAATTTTGAAGAGTTGGGTTGGGTTAGGGATATATATACATATATATATACACATATATGTATATACATACATATATATAAGTATGTATGTATTAAAAATATTATTTTTGTGCATATCATGATGAGTTTTTTTTACTATGTGTATTTATTAAAATTTTCTTATTTACATTTGAATGAAATTCACAGTAATTTCCATCAAACAATTTATGTTTTTCCCATTATACTCAAAATATTTTTATTTTATTTTTTTATAGTCCTAAACAATTTTTAAAAAGCATATTATGACGTTTATTGTTGAGGACAACCGAATTCAGCTAGAAAATGAACTGGGCACTCAACGTTGAAAAGGGCAATAGAGTTCGTTTCACATCATTTCAAAGGTCACCTTCACATAGCACCTTTCATATGAATAATTGACTGTTGAAAATCCATTGAGTAAGGAATTTCGCTTTTTGATAATAATAATTGAATGTTAAAATTATGTGAAGGTAATAATAATTAGTTACCCTTTTTTACCATTACACATGAGAGGGACTTGTTTTCCGAGATCATATTCCTCCTAAACTTCGACATTAATTGTCTAAATAAGTAGTTCAAAAATTATGCAAGGAAGTTAGTTCACCTGTAAAGAGCGCTCTTTATCAGGCAAAGGTTCTAGGTTCGGATCACATCTACTCCTCCCATGTATAAAAAGAAAAAATAGGCAAAGGTCTAGGACTGACGATCCGCTCATGTCCAGGTCGCTTGTCCGGGCGATTCGAGCCCCAATTTTATAAAAAAAATTTCAACTTTTCTTACATGTAATCGATATTTTCTTCTACAAATTCTTTATAATGATCCATATCAACCTCCAATACAAGTTCAATGTTAAAGATTTTAGTTTTAGAGTGGAGAAAGAGTAGAGAGAAGTTAGAGAGAAATTATGTAGATAGAGAAAGAGGAGGGAAAATAATGATTTTTTTCGCGCTATACATTCATATTCTCGAGTTAGATTTATCGACCCCTTTTTTTATGGTAATTATAGCAAATTTCTCATATTTAAATTCACAATATTATTACATTTAATTTTTATAGATAAATTAATGTCGTTTATTATATATAATTTACTATATTACAACTATCTATAAATATAATATTGCAATTTTATGTTTCATATGTTATTCACAATAAAACATATTATATCTTTCTTAGTATAATATCTATTATTTATAAATAATCTCACAAAACTTTATAAATATTCACCCGTACTTCAAATACATGTGATTACAACTTAAGTAATTGTGATTATTTAATACAAGAAATTCAGCAAAAGACTGCAACTTTCAATGGAAGATTTTGAAATTAAATCATAGACCAACATGCATGGACTAATCCAATAGCTTATGCATCGGGCTCTGTCTCTATTAATACATCACGTAGTTTGTATTAAATTATATTATTTTTGTTGTTATTCTTATCTCTAATTCGAGACATAATCAGCAATAGAAGTAATATATCCTGATACACGTCACATCGTATATAAGTAGAAACATGGATCGATAACGGAACTTTTCTGTTCCAAGAGCTTTTATCACGGATGTTTTGGATGTGGAAGAACATTGCCCTGTGAAGATATGGATATGGAGAAGGGAGGATGAGGCAAAGGGACGTAACTAGGCTTAACACCAGCCGGGCAGCAATAAAACCATGGGTAACGGCAGCAAGGGACAGGTGTGAGGCTATCAACTGTTGTGATGATGCTCATGGTAAGGAGTAAACTGAGAAGCAGAATCCCGGCAGTTTTTGCCATGACCATTTTCTTCTTGTTGGCAAATCTCTGTATCTTTTAGTACTATCTATGGTGGGGGAAAACATTGGGAACTTGTATGGTACATATATAGGGCATGAAAGCCAAGAAAAAGACAATGCGGGCTAGAAAATTATAGATTCTTCTTATAAATATATTATTAAGAATTATGTTTAATGACTGGTTGGTGATCAAATTTATTTTTTATAAATTCAAACCGTTTTCTCAGCTCACAAATCAGCCATTGTCGTTTGGTGACTCTCCACGTCAACAATTCCTATGCTTTTAGTCGAACTGTCGGTTAGTCTAATGTACTGATTTGAAATTATTTCGTATACTTACAATTATTTCTCTTTTAAATTACCTTTTGGGCAAAGATATATTAAGTCAAAATTTTTAATATTATCAGAGTCATTTAGTTTATGATTGTCTATTGTTAATCTATTCGTGTACATTTCTATAAATTTTACTCTTCAAACCAATTATGTATGTGTCGGGATTTGTTGAGAATTATACAATGTATATCAAATATATATTCTTTTTAAGCTTTAGATAATTCTCTCCATCTTAAGTTACTTGTACGGTTGAATTAGGTTAAATTCAATTTTTTCAACACATTATTATTATTTTTTTAAAGGATCAACATATATTATTAACATACAAGTGTGCCTTCAAATTGAATATGGAACATTATAGTTAAAAACTTTTTGTATTAATTATAAATAGCATGTCAACAATTTTTCATGGATGCAAAATAAACAAACTTGATTAACTAAGATTTGGCTGTAATTGTACAATGTACACCAAGAAGAGCCTTAAAGAAGGAAAATAAGTTCAATCCCTTAAAAAAAAAAAAAGGAAAAAAAAGAAAATGGCCAAATGGTCCCAAACTTAGGTCTTAATATAGTTTGGTCCTAATGTTTCTTTTTAGCGGGTTCGGATCTCCTGTACCACTTTGTGTACCAACCTCTGTACCATTTTCTAATTTGATGTATTTTATTAATAAACTTAATAAATAAAAGATAAACCCTAAAAGAAAAATATATTATAAAAGGAAGATAGTACATAGAGTAGTACATAAAGTAGTACAGAGAATTCTGTGCCTTTTTAGCCAATAAAATACTTATAGATTTTATGTGCTTCTGGAAACGGTATCTACCAACAAGGTAGATTTCACGCAAGTTATTTTAAAGACAAAATGTATAAGCAAATGTTTTTGCTCTTATATTTCCCTTGTGCCCCTCATTGTTTTCGAAAAGTTCTTTGTCTAAAAATTAGTAAATATTATTTTCAGAAGCGCCTAAAATTTATATGAACCTTAATGGTTAAAAACAAATATATGGGTCAAAATCATGTTGAAACTTTAATTTTGAGACTATTTTGGCTATTTTCTCAACAAAAAAAAAAAAAACAAATAAAAAGGAACCATAAAGATTATTTATTTTGTAAATTAATTATTAGCACCTATTAGTGTGAGTTCCTGCCGTTCCTTGATGTACTGGAAACAAAAAAAAGGATTATAATGACCTTTGCAAGAAAAATAGACAGAAATAGACAGAATTCTTGGTCTTTTTCTACCTAAGAAATAGAGTAAAATTTCTCGTGCTTAACGAGAAAATATGACAAATTTTGTCCTAAGCATTAAGAACAAGGGGCACATTATGCAAAATTTTTCGACCATTATGCATCACAATGTCTAGGTAGACCTCATTTCACACAACTTTAACTAGAATGCAAGCTATGTTCTTAATGGAAAAATTAGGTCAAGGACCTTTATGACTTTTTAATTTGCAGTAAATTTGTGGGCAAGATATATTTTCTTCCCCAACTCAATGGTATTAAATATATCCTTCGATATTTCCAAGAAACAATGAATCTTGGATTGTTTTATGCGAAAGAATCAAAACTTATATTGATTGAAAGTATATGCAGATGTTGGTTATAATTTATACGATCCCCACATAATATTTCTCAGATGATTAGTTGTTTACATGTGGTAATACATATACACTGCAATATCATGGCGTTTTACGAAATAATTTATAACAATCACATCTTCAAATCATATTGAATTAATAGCCATTCATAAAGTTAATCGAAAAATGTGTGGTTGAGATCATTGATCAATTATATCTGGGAAGGTTATTTATCATCAGAAAAGGAAACTATTGTTGTATTACATTGGATAATGCAGCTTGTATTACATTCGGTCGGTAACTACAAAAAATTATTGATTGATTTCTGTCTGTCGAGATAAAATTATTAAAAAATTAAATATTTCTGATATGTAACTGATAATGTTATCATCCATATATATTAAAAAGAAAATACACCATGACTTAATAACGATATAATATTTAATGAATAGTTAATTATTTATGTAATTATGAAATTATTGTTATAGAAACATTAAAGTCAAATAACAAAAATATGAAACTCAAATACTCGTGTAACATTGAACCCTACTCATCCTACTAATTATCGGAACAAGGCCGGATAGAAAATATAAGAAATGCCAAACAAGGGATGATAATCACAATGGTAAAAATCAATTGTTATCGGAGATCACTATGTTGTCTTTCCTATATAAACTGCAAAAAATTCTACTAAAAAAAGGAAACTTACAAATAAGCAAAGAAGAAAATCCCTTCCATTCCATCAAACAAAGAAGAGTTCACTACTACTCATGGCCGGTGGTAAAGAAGCCAGTAGTGTTGTTGGCGTCTTCATTTTGCTTCTAATTGCTGCCATGCCAAATATTATTACTGTAAAAGGCCTTAATCCTCCATTTATCCCTTGCTGTATGGGAGATAAACTTGACTGCTGCCCCTCCACCATCAATGCTCATATCACTTCTCAGACACAGTTACCTAAGGCTAAGACCATTCCATTGAATTTGAGGAAGGCCATCCAAAGTATATTAGTGATCAATCATCCTTGAAAATTCTGTCTGCTACATCAGCTGTGTATGTTTATTTCAAAAACTTTGTTCTGAACACTTTCCAAAAAAAAAAAAAAAATTTCTATTATGGACTTGTTTTATATCCTTATTTATGGATCATATTGCATGTATTAAACTATATCATAATTATATAAACTACATGGTTTATAATAGAATTTTCTCAAGAGTTCTTTCAAGTTATTTATGAAGCTCTTTTGGTTTTTAATGGTTCTTGATTAAAGTAGAAATTTCTATATGAAATTTATAATTCTTCTGCACAATTTTTGTTCATTTATTTTTATCTACAAGAGAATAATAAATACGAGTTGAATGAATGTGGGAGACAAGAAATAGATTGATAGGAAATAAAGAGAGAAGGAATAGAGAGAAAATGTAGAAAGGCTATTTTCTCAACATTTTTATTTGGAAGCACAATTTTACATGAATAACATCTTATTTATTTAGCAAAAAAGAAAAAAAAAAGCATCTTATTTGACCCAGTGAAATAAGGGAAAAAAAACCACAAATTCACTCCATTTATCAATTATTTTTCCAAATTGTATATGGATTAATTCTTTACTATGCAAAGAAATGTCTTTCTCGGACCTTGGGGATTAATGTGACTTTTTTTTTTCTTTTTTTTGGATAATGAAGTTGTAAAATGATTAAAAGATTAATAAGGAGGTTGTATGTTTTTTTTTTTTTTTTAAACCAAACAATCAAACTAAATAAAGCTTTTTTAGGGTTCGTTTATTGCTTTTCTTTCCTCTTTTGGAATTTATGGTTCTAATAGTAAAATAAATAAAATAACATTTACGGACTATATACATATACTTTTAGTATATGTTTTTAAGTTCTTAGATCATGAACTTATAATTTCCCTAGGAAAAAAGAGATCAAGATATTATATATATATATTTTGCAGAGGAGGGAGGGGAACTAACGAATCGAGCTAGAATAAAGAGTGTAACATTTCTAATAAAAAAAATAACATTTTTAATTAAAACAGTAATGTCTAAGAATTAAAATAATTAAAGGGCTTTAAAATCATGTATTTTTAGTTGGAAAAATATTTTAATTAATCAGTAATATTAATTCACTATATTAAATGATGAATATAAACCTTTTATATTAAAAAAAAATATTAATCATAAGAATCCAATTGAAAGAAAAATGACAATTATATAGCATGAGAACCCAATTTACACCAAAGTAATTAATTGTTTGGTGAGGGTCATCGGGCCATGTGGCGCAAGAAGGGAGGGAGGATAGGGGGTTATAGAGTTCGTGAATAATATTGGTCGGGATCGTCTAGTATATCCTCTAATATTTTATAGTACACACTTTTGATATATAATAGTTTTATTAATATAAATCATATAAAATAAAATATAAACCCTATAAAATTTACTACTAAAGAAAGCGTATTAAAAAATGTATTAGCCACTCCAAAGTGAAATAATACAAATATTTACTTTTCAAACGGTAATATTTATAATTTTTTAATCATGTATTATTTTTTAAGAGTAGGAGGGAGAGGGGGGATAGGGTTGTGGGGGCGGAGAGAGGGTGAAGAAGTGAGGAACACTGATTTTTAAGAGTAGGAAAGAAAAATACAATGAATTCTAATGTTTTTTTTTTCTTTTTTTAATTTCAACTATTTCACCTTGTTCTTATAATTTTTTACTTAGTATTATTTTTTCCATTTGTATTTATATAAGTTCATTTGAACACTTTATATATATAGTAATTTAGTGGTAAAAATATCTCATCAACATCTAAAAATAAATTAAAAAACACAATAAATTATATATGGAAATTTTAATTAAATAATATTTTTATTTAAAATAAAATATCATATATGTACACATTTTTACTACAAAAATTTTATCTCATACACAACACGAGTTTTTGATTAGTAATTCCATAAGAGGAATATTTTTTGCCAATTTATCAAGTTATTAATAGAATGAAAAAATTTCATCCCCTACACTATACGGCCTATGATTTCTTAAAAGTTAATACTGATGTGAATTTTACTGATGGTAAAACTAGTGTTGGCATCTTGATACGAAACCATTTAGGTATACTTTTATTTGCAAAAACTGTTTCCCGATTGGGTCATTTTCCTGTGAAATATGGTGAACTGTTTGGCATTATTGAAGGTCTGGATCCTCTATCTCTAGGTTATTGATTGTAGAAAGCTAAGTCTCTTAGAACCGTCAATAGTTTAAATTCTAACGAGGAAGATACTCGTGGATTGGGAGTTTTGACAACTTATTTTCTTGATAATATATGTCTTACTTCCATTTCTTTTTCGCATGTTTGTAGACCTGAAAATAGTCTAACTCATCTCCTAATAAAAATTACTCTTAATATGAATGTACCTCTGACATGAACTAGAAATATACCTTCTGATATAACTTATACTTATTCTTTTTTACATTAATAATATATAATTCATTTTTTCAAAAAACAAAAAAAAAAAAAAAAGGAAAAAGAGTTCAAGAAACAATTGTCCCTTTCCCCAACTTGCAAAATGGAAATGGACATACAATAACTGAGAGGATTTTGACTTATGAATCCATTAATATATATGTTGCTTTTGTTAGGTAAATTCTCCAGTACAAATCATTAAAATTCCACCCACCAACTACCTACGCTTTTGTTTGGAGTTAATTCCAAAAATATCTATATATATAGAGTTAATTGTTAATTGAGTATTTTTATTTTTATTTTTGACAATTAAATACTTAAATTAGGATTTTGTCAACAAAAATAACGGTTGAATTTTAGTTTAGGATATTTGATTGTCAAAATTAAAATTTATTTTGTTTGCAAAATCCTAATTTTGATACTTAATTTTCAAAATTAAAAGTTCAAATACTCAATAACAATTGACCATTCAAAAAAAACAAAAATAATAATAATAATAACACTTAACTAAAAATACAGAAGTGTGTTTAAAATTAACTCTCCTATTTATCGTAAGTCTCAATATGTCATAAGTCTTTCTTTTCTTTTATTATTTTTTCGATAAACTATTAGTCAAAAGTGTGCACTTGCTAAATTATTATTATTATTAGAAGTTGTGTAATATACGTCTCTAAATCATTAATTAACTTCTATTAACTTTTTAGATTTTATAAAATTTATTATATTTTAAGTACTTAATAGTTTCAGTGCATTGATAAGTGGGTATCTAGTTCAATAGCGAGACCCCCGTCTGGGTATCTTTACCTAACATGCCAAGTGAGAGGTTATGAATTCGAGTCACTTAGGAAACAGTTTAAAGTCATATGCCAACCTTGTGTTGCTATTTGAGGGCCTTGTGTCCAATCCCTTGCGGATTAGTCGATAATTTGTGGATACTGAATGGCAAAAAAAAAAAAAAAAAAAAGGGTAAAAAATTCATTTAGTGTTGTATTGCTTTTACAATGTCCGGTCGAGATCGTCTAATACATCTTCTAGTACACTTTCTGTTACATACCTTTTATAATAGTTTCATTAATATAAATTCTATAGAATAAAAGATAAACCTAAACTATAAAAGATAAACTTTAAAAAATTTTACTATTAAAGGAATTATACTAGAGAATGTATTAGATCATGTACTAGACGATCTAGAGTGCACAACGTCACAAGTAAAAACAAGAAAGAAATTAGCACAATGTGATAAGTACAAAAACAGAGAGAGAATACCATATTTACTTACTCCAATGTTAGACGACACGTTTTGATCCACACGCGAATGACCTAATCCAAATATTAAGTCACACGTGTTAGATCGCTGGTTTCCCGATATCGAGAGCTTAGGCATCTCCTATCCAATACTCTAAAGTATAATACAGATTACACTAAAACGCATTCTCTACCGTAATTTTACACGAACCCATTTACTCTATTCTTCGGCACAAGAAAAATATTCTATTTATATTCCTTATCACCTCATTTTCATTATTATTATTATTTAAAAAATAAAAACAACTTCATTTTTCCTATTATACATCTTATTAAGAATTTAAAAATAAGTGTGATAATAAAACCTTAAGTAAATCATAACATATTATTAAATACCGAATTTTATTAAAAATTAATAATTTTATCAAATATCAAAATTTTATTTTAAAACATGAAAAACATATAAAAAGATAATAACACTATTATCAAGATTTAATTCTACACATATTCTTAAATTTTTTTTTGACATTTCAAATATCTATTAAAGTAACCAAATGAGTTTAATCAAATCTATAAAGACAAATAAATCAATTTACAAAAAAAAACTAAAAGGAAAAAAAAAAAAAAAAAAAGACAGTATGCCATGTTAGCGTGCGTGATAAGGTCCAGTCAATATACAGTATCCATTAGAACTTCCACAAAGCAGTTGGGTTCTTTCTTCCCCACTATGGAAACTATGGCAATTAGAACTTTCTCCTGCTACTTTCTTCTAGGATTTCTCTCTCTCTATTATCCATTAGCCATGGCAAATGCCAATGTTTCAATGGACCAATCTACCCTTCTTGCCTTGAAAGCTCACATAACTTCTGATCCATCTTTCATCTTATCAAAAAATTGGTCATCTTCAACCTCAGTTTGTGAATGGATAGGAATTTCCTGTGATAATATTAATAATAATCAAAGAGTTACGGCTTTAAACATTTCGAATATGAATCTGACGGGCACAATTCCTCCACATTTAGGAAACCTATCTTCTCTTGTGTCTCTTAATCTTGGAAACAACAATTTCCAGGGGCAGTTGCCGGAAGAAATGAGTCGTTTGAGGGGATTGAGGTATCTTTATTTAAGCTACAACAGCTTCACAGGAGAAATTCCACTGTGGTTTGAAGCTTTTACCCAACTTCAGCATCTGAATCTTAGGGGGAATTCTTTTACTGGTTTTATTCCAGTTCCTATATTCAACTTGTCGAAGTTGGAAATATTGGATTTATCTTGGAATTCATTAAGTGGGAACATACCAAAAGAAATTCAGAATCTGGCTTTGCTTGAGGAGTTATATCTTGGGACTAACAATCTTATTGGTATGTTTTATTTGGATCCTTCAAATGTCGTATACAATTGTTTCTCTCTCTCTCTCTCTCTCTCTCTCTCTCTCTCTCTCTCTCTCTCTCTTTTTTATTCACTAAAAAACAAAATTATTTTTTTTTAAGGGACATACAATTGTTTCTATTAAAGAATTTTGTGGGTTTGTTCTTTTTCTGTTTTTAAATTTTTTTATCAACTGGTCCTATTTATTCAGAATATCTTAAAAGACTATGAGGTACATATTATTCGAGTTTTTCTTATTTTTTATTTTTAACTTTGCATCTCATATGTTTTATACAACTAATTTAATTTTTAACAAGTTCAAAATGGAATAATTAAAAAAAAAAAATGCAAATTTAAACTAAGTTTAATTTTGACCAAAAAATTTGAAATCATAAACTCTTTAAAAAATTTTCCATCATCTTTTAAACCAGTGTGTAATTTTAAAGAAAGATTAAAACAATATTGTTTTTAGAAAACTACTTGAGGTCTCTTTATAAAATTATTTTTACTTATTGTTATTGTAAAAAAATAAAAACATTTTAAGGTACGTTTTTCAGTCCCTTAATAAAATACAAGTAATCCAAAACAGCCCTATATCTTTTTCTTGATAAAATTGGAATGAAAAATCCGTTAATTCCTTGTTTTGTTCATCACAAAATACATAAAGAAAGTTGGCATTTTGAAAATTTGCAGGGGTGCTTCCAATTGAGCTTGGTAATCTCCATAATCTGAAAATTTTGTCAATAAGAAATTGCAGTATTATGGGCCTCATACCAAAAAGTATTGGAAATCTTACTAAACTTGAAGTTATTGCTCTTAGCTTTAATAATCTTCACGGTACGTATTCTTCTACTCAATCTTTTGTTCATAAGAAATTCGTATTTTTTTTTACTTGTCACGTGGTTCAAATAAAATATTTAATGAACTTTTTTCTATTATGCTCTCTCATTACTAACAAATTTTAACCTCTTTTTATTCTTCTAACATGGAAACTAGTAGAAAAAATAGCGAGAGAGAAATGTTTGAAGGATATTTTAGGGAATTGATAGAATGTGAGAAGTAAAAAAACGGAGGGAATATCATTTGCCATATATACTCCCTCAATTTCTTTTTTTTTAAATTGTAATAATATGAAATTAATTACTCCCTCCCATTTTTTACTTGTCACATTTAGAACATCGCACTATTTAAGAAAAATATAGAATTTTAGATGGGTTTTTTTTTTTCTTGTATGGACTAAAATGCCCTCCAAACCCTTCTCTCTCATTATAATTTCTACAAATTCACATGTTGAAAGATATAAAAAAGGTTAAAATTTATTTTTGATGTGAGAGTATAATGGGGAAAAAGTTCATTTAATAATGTTGCATTGTTTTCACAATATGAGAAGTAAAAAAATATGAATTTATATAAAAGAAAACATAAAAGAAAACGGAAGGAGTAATATTTAATGAGTTTTTTTTTCTATATATACCCTTTGATAAACAATTTAACCCCTCATTTATTTTCTATTTCATGACATGTTGTACATATAATAATGAAAATTACGTACCCCGAACAAGGGCATCTTAGTCTATAAAACAACCTGATGTATATTTCATAACATGTTTTTCTATTTTCTTAATGAGTAAGATTAATTATCTGTGACAAGATAAAGATAAAGAAAAAAAATGGAAGGAGTACATAAAACAAAGGCTTATTTTTTAAATTTCATTATAATTCTATATTATATTCGATAATTTAATTATATTGTGTTATAATAGGTGTGGTTCCAAATGAGATAGGTAATATTTATGGGTTGAAGGCTCTGTACATTTGTTGTAACAACATGATGGGATCAATACCAGTTAGCTTATTTAACATGTCAAAGTTACAAGAGCTATCTTTATGGAATAATAGCCTCTCTGGAATACTTCCTCAAAGCTTTTGCTCTCATCTTCCAAGTCTGGAGACCCTTTATCTACATCGTAACAATTTATATGGGCAGATTCCAGTAAATTTAGATGAATGTACATCACTTGTATATTTGTCTCTTGAGAAAAACAATTTCATTGGAACCATTCCAAGAAATATTGGAAATCTAACCATGCTTCGAGGCATTTATCTTCGCCGGAATAACCTAAGAGGTATGTCATCAATTCATTTTTGTAGTATATATATATATATATTGCCATGATGACAAATTAAATGTGCAGGTTCTATTCCGTCAGAGTTGAGCAACCTGCAAGCACTTGAAGAGCTTTATTTGGGGTTTAATAACTTAACAGGATTAGTACCGTTTGGGATCTTTAATATCTCAACATTGAGAATCTTTTCTCTTGTAGCCAATAAGTTGATAGGTAACCTTCCTTCAAATATGGGTTCTGGGCTGCCTAATTTAGAAGAGCTTTATTTTGGTAACAATAGCTTTACTGGAGTTATACCTGAGTCCATATCAAATAATTCAAAATTGACTTACATAGATCTTGGCCTTAACACATTTTCGGGTACAATTCCCAATTCTCTTGGAGATTTAAGATTTCTTGAGCAGCTAAGGCTATTTCAGAATAATTTCACTAGTGAATCATCATTATTTGGATTGAATATCATCAGTTCCTTAACAAATTGTAGGTCTTTAAAATTATTCTCCTTGGATGATAATCCTCTTGATGGTACTCTTCCAATTTCTATTGGAAATTTTTCTGAATCAATTGAAGGAATATATTTAAGCAGTTGTAAAATTAAGGGTAGAATTCCAGAAAGCATAGGAAATTTAAGCAATTTAATATCCTTAGATCTTTCTAATAATTCCTTGACTGGTTCACTTCCCGTTTCCCTCTTTCTCGGTCAGAAAAAGCTTCAATCTCTACTTCTTCCAGAGAATAATATTGCTGGGTTTCTTCCAAAAACTCTCTGTGAATTACGTAGCTTGTTTGTTTTAAATTTGACTGAGAATCAAATTTCTGGATCCATTCCTAGATGTTTAGGCAACATGACATCTCTTAGGAGGCTTCTTTTATCATTCAATAAAATAAATTCTAGTATTCCGACAAGTTTGTGGAATGTCAAAGATCTTTCTGAACTTCAATTGGCATCCAATGAATTGACCGGATTTTTGTATGAACAAGTGGGAGAGCTTAGGTCTGTCACATTATTAGATTTGTCAAAGAATAAATTGTCAGGTAAAATACCTAATACAATTGGGAACTTGCAAAATTTGGACGTACTTTCTTTGGCATATAACAACCTTGAAGGGCCAATTCCAGTATCTATTGGTACTGGCCTATTTAGCGTTGAGATTTTGGACCTATCCCATAATAAACTCTCTGGTTTCATCCCTAGGTCAATTGAGGCTCTAAGATCACTCAAAAAGTTCAATATATCTTTTAATGATTTGAGTGGTGAAATTCCATCTGCTGGTCCTTTTAGAAATTTCACTTGGGAATCATTCATCTTCAACAAAGCTCTTTGTGGAGAATCAAGATTTCATGTCCCAAAATGTACAAAACTTTCGACTTCTAATTGGAGGACCAAAAGGGTACTTTTGCTAGTGCTTATTCCTCTAGGAGGAGTAATTGCATGTTCTATGACATTGGCATTTTTATACTTTAATTGCAAAAAGAAGAGTCATGATCAGGTAGTCCCAAGAGTGCAGACATCAGCAGTGACATATGAAAGAATTTCATATAATGAACTTCTACAAGCTACTGATGGATTCCATGAAGGAAATTTGATTGGAAAAGGAAGTTTTGGATCCGTTTACAAGGGTGTTCTAAATAACGGGATGGTTGTTGCTGTTAAAGTATTTCATATGCAAGAATTGTTTAAAAGCTTCAATGTTGAATGTGAAGTATTGAGCATCCTTCGTCATCGAAATCTAATAAAAATCATCACCAGTTGTTCCACTCCTGATTTTAAGGCATTAGTACTTGACTTTGTACCTAATGGAAACCTTGAAAATTGGTTGTACTCTCACGATCACTTCTTAGACGCCATGCAAAGATTGAAGATAATGATTGACGTTGCATGTGCATTGCAATATCTCCACAATGGTTCTTCAATTCCCGTTGTTCATTGTGATCTAAAACCTAGCAATGTTTTGATTGATGAAGATATGGTTGCACGTGTCACTGATTTTGGCATTGCAAAGTTGATGGATCCTAAAGAAAGCTTTGTATACACTGGAACTCTAGCCACATTCGGTTATGTTGCACCAGGTGAGATTAATTTAAATCTGGAAATTGCTTCTTTTTTTCTTTGTAGTCATATATTGAACTTAAATTACTTTTAAATTTGATAAAAGTGTGTGTGTGTTTTTTTTGGTGAATTAATGAAATTAGATAAGATGTATGTTCCAAAATAGAAAAATGGCAAATATTTTACTCCCTTTATTCATTGCCATATTTTGAACATCACATTGTTTAAGGAATATAAAATAGAATGCCTTTTAAACTATCCTCTCTTCTCATTATTATTTCTACACGTTTCTAATTTAGAAGAGTAAAAGATGTTGAAATTTGTTTTTAACGAGAGGGTATGTTGGGAAAAATTTCATTACATGTTACATTATTTTCACTATGTAATAAGTAAAAAAAATACAAAAATTAGTATAATGTGATAAGTAAAAAAGTAGGGAGTAATTTTTAAAACCAATTCAAGCCTTAATTATTGTATCAAATCTTCATTCTACTTAATTTTTGTTTTGGGAAATTAGTTATTTGTAATCATTAACAATTTTGGCTCCTCGATATCTACCTATAAGCTTTCTTTATCTATTTATATACATAAACTATTTTTTATCGTACCATATTTGACACATTAACAATGATGCAAGGAAACTTTTTAATTTTTGCCTACATGAACCGTAGCATTGTTAGTTTGTAAAAACGTCAAGATAGAAATAGTTTATGTACACAAAAATAATAAAAAAAAGTTATTAATAAGGAAAATAGTTTCTCTTTTTGTTTGTAACGATCTTGGCGCCATCTTTAATTATATATGCTAATTTGTCTACAGAATATGGATCAGAAGGAATTGTCTCAACAAGATGTGATATTTATAGCTACGGAATCATGTTGATGGAAGTGTTTACAAGAAGAAAACCGAGTGACGAAATGTTCCATGGAGGATTGAGCTTGAAGAGCTGGGTATCAGAATGCATGCCAAGTGAGTTGATTAAGGTTATAGATGCCAACTTGGTAAAGACGGCATTCGAATCCAAGAAGTATGACTTTGAAGAAGAGTTGAATTGTATATCATCTATCATGGATGTTGCATTAAGTTGCACAAGTGAGTCTCCAAGGGATAGGAAAAATATAGATGATGTTCTTGCCACATTGAACAAGATCCAAAATCGACTTTCGTCAGTTTATGGTAGAGCCTAACAAGGCATGTTCTTGTTTTATAGTGATTTTCTGAGAATTTCTTTGTTAGGGTTAAAGATTATTGCAATCATTTGAGGTTAATTGTTTTTTTTTTTTTTTATAAAATTGGTCGAAAATTTCAATATGTTTCTCATTACATACAGATACATTGCACAAGGTTTGAACTTGCCTGTTGAAACCCGAATTTATGTACTAATTATCATGTTTGTACAAAATTATAGTTCGAATAGTTATATTTGAAATTACTAAAAGTGATTCTATATGTTCTTCATGTTCTATAGATACATCAGACAAAGTTTCATTTTTCCGTTAAAGCCTAAATTCATGTGCTAATCATCATGTTTTCTACAAAATTTAGGTCAAAAAGATATTTCTCCAGAAAATTGCTCAGAACAATTCTATATATTTTTTTTCATGTTGTATAGGTATATGGTACAATATTTCAGTTGTCTATAAAAGGCTAAATCCTTGTGCTAATTATCACTTTATTTAAAAATTTAGTTATGAAAAAAAGCATTTCATAAATTGGTCAAAAATTTCAATATATTTCTCAGTACGTAAAGATACATTGCACAAGGTTTGACTTGCTTGTTGAACCCCGAATTCGTGTGCTAATTATCATGTTTTTACAAAATTATGGTAATTTATCCTTAAAATTGTTAAAAACGATTATGTATGTTCTTCATGCTCTATAGATACATCGGACAAAGTTTTATTTTCCCGTTAAAGGCTGAATCTGTGTGCTAATCATCATGTTTTTTAAAAAATTTAGGTTTGAAAAAAGGTCCTCTGAAAATTGCTCAAAACGATTCTGTATTTTTTCCTTGTCGTATAAATACATCTTCAAAATGTTTCACTTGTCTGTAGAAGGTCTAATCCATGTGTTAATTATCACATTTTTCTATAAATTTAGATTCGAAGAAAAGTTTCTCATAAAACTGTTCAAAACGTTTCTGTATGTTTCTCATTACGTAAAGATACATCACACAAGGTTTGACTTACCCATTGAAGTCTGAATCATGTGCTAATTATCACGTTTCTCACAAAATTAAGTTTCGAAAATAGTTATTCTTAAAATTGCTCAAAACGATTCTATATGTTTGTCATTTTGTAAAGATACATCGCATAATGTTTCACTTTTCCATTAAAGCCAAAATTCATATGTATAATCATGTTTTTTTACAAAATTTAGGTCGAAAAACAGTTCTCCACAAAATTGCTTAAAACGATTCTAAATGTTTTTCATGTTGTATAGATACACCAGACAAAGTTGCACATTCCTATTAAAGCCTGAATCTGTTTACTAATCATCACATTTTAAAAAAAAATTAGGTACGAAAAATAGTTCTCCATAAAACTGCTCAAAATAACTTGGTTTGTTTCTCATGTTTTAAAGATACATTGCAAAAAGTTTTACTTGACCTTTGAAGGCGAAATCTTTGAGTTAATCATTACGTTTTTTAAAAAATTTATATCCAAAAAACAGTTGCCTGTAAAATTATTCAAAATGATTCACTATGTTTCTCATTTTGTAAAGATACATCGCACAAAATGTTTCACTTGCCTGAAGAAGCACGAATTTGTGTGCTAATCATCAAATTTTTTAAAAAATTTAGGTCTGAAAAATGGTTCCCTGTAAAATTGTTTAGAACAATTATAATTTTTTTTTCATATTGTATATATAATGACACAATGTTTCACTTGTCTGTAGAAGGCCGAATCTGTTTGCTACTCATTACTTTTGTAAAAAATTTAGGTTCAAAATAAAGTTTTTCAGAAAATTGCTCAAAACGAGTAATTATGTTTCTGATTACGTAAAGATACATTGCAAAAGGTTTGACTAGCCCGTTGAAACCCGAATTTGTATGCTAATTATCATGTTTTTACAAAATTAAGATAAAAAAATAGTTATCTTTAAAATTGCTAAAAATGATATGTTTTTCATGTTGTATAGATAAATTGGACAAAGTTTCACTTATCTGTTAAAGCTCGAATTCGTGTGCTAATTATCACTTTATTGAAAATATTTTGGTCCAAAAAATAATTCTCCATAAAATTTCTGAAAATAATTCTGTATGTGACTCATATTTTAAAAATAATCGCATAAAGTTTCACTTTTCCTTTGAAGGCCGAATCTGTGAGTTAATTATTACGTTTTTTACAAAATTTATGTCCACAAAACAATTCCCTATAAAATTACTTAAAATGATTCACTATGTTTCTCATGTTGTAAAGATTCATCACACAACGTTTCACTTGCGTGTTGAAGGCCGAACTCGTGAGTTAAGCATCACATTTTGAAAAAAAATTTAGGTCCGAAAATAAGCCCTCCGTAAAGTTGTTCAAAATGATTCTGTATGTTTTTCATGTTGTATAGATACATAGGCACAATGTTTCACTTGTCTGCGGTAGAAGGCTGAGAGCGTTTGCTAATTATCACAGTTTTTTCAAAATTTAGATCTGAAAAAAAGTTTCTCATAAAACATTTCAAAACAATTTTGTATGTTCTCATTACATAAAGATATATTGGAGAAGATTTAACTTGCTTGTTGAAACCCGAATTTATATGTTAAGTATCACGTTCCTCAAAAAATTATTCGAAATGATTCTGTATGTTTGTCGCATTATAAAGATGCTTCGCATAATGTTTCACTTTTCTGTTAAAGCCCGACTTCGTGTGCTATTACATCACGTTCTTTACAAAATTTAGGTCCGAAAAAAATTTCTTCACAAAATTGCTTAAAACGATTCTGAATGTTTTTCATGTTGTATAAATACACTCGAGAAAGTTTCACATTCCCATTAATGCCCGAACTTGTGAGCTAATCATTACATTTTTTCAAAATTTAGGTCTGAAAAATAATTCTCCATAAAATTGCTCAAAATAACTCGGTATGTTTCTCATGTTTTAAAGATGCATCGCACAAAGTTTCACTTGTCCTTTGAAAGTGAAATCTTTGAGTTAATCATTACGTTTTTTAGAAAATTTATATCCAAAAAATAGTTCTCTGTAAAACTGCTCAAAATGATTCACTATGTTTCTCATGTTATAAAAATACATCGCACAACGTTTTTTAAAAAATCTAAGTTCGAAAAATATTTATCTATAAAATTGCTCAGATCAATTCGCCATGTTTTTCATGTTGTATGTGTATATGCTACATTATTTCACTTGTCCATAGAATGCCGAATCTCTGTACTAATTATTATTATTTTTTTTCAAAATTTAGGTTCGAAATTTTTTTTTTTATAAAATTGCTTTAAATGATTCAATATGTTTCTCATTACGTAAAAATACGTTGCACACAGTTTCGATAAGTAACGACATTATTTATTTCATTAGCCACTCATATCCAATAACTTTTACGATGACCAAAAATATCCTTACACTGTAGAAGTAGTGGTTTCAAATCAATTTTAATTATATTACACTTATATGAGTTTTTTAATAACAGAAGTACTCAAATAACTAATTAAATTAGAATTTAATAAAGAAGAGGGCCTTTATTGAAATCCGATTCTCTTTTCTTTGAAGAATGGATTTTCAATTAAGCCCCTCTCCTTTTTTTTAACTCTCAATTTAATTTAATTAGTTATTGGATTATTTTATTCTTATTAAAAACATGTATCATATCACTTTTGGTCAATTTCCCATGTTATTAATAGAACAAGAAACAATTTAGAAAAAAAATATATAGAACAGGAAACAATCTAGAAACAATTGTCCCACTGATCCACTGGTCAAATTAATATATGAAATTGGTGTTTGCATAGCATTAATTTTCCACCCACCAACTACTTATGCTTCATTAAAAGTCTGCGGTTCTAAATTATTATTATTATTATTATTATTATTAGATTAATAGGCTTTTTTTTCTCTAAACATTTATCGATTGTGAAATAGGTCTATAAATACTAATTTTTTATTTGTAAAATCTAAACATTTAAATAAAATGTTACTTCCGTTGTATTTTTTCAAATATATATATAAATTCGATCATGGTATATACATGTAATAATAATATCAATAAAAAGAAAGAAAAAAAATTGTACATCAATCATTAGCTATTTGTTTATTAAACAATTGATGAAATACAATATTTGAGACTAATAGGTATTTTTCCTCCTAAACGTTTATTGATTGTAGAGTAGGCCTATAAACACTAATTTTTACTTTTAGGTATCCAAATATTTTATTTTTTGTGAATAGATACTTCCTTAACGGCCTAACTGGACGGATGTACCTATTTTACTAAAACTATAATGTTTGGGTACTTAAAAGTAACACATTAACGTTTATGCACCAACTCCACAAGAAAATAAATATTTGAGGGGGAAAATACCTATTAGCGTTGTTGTTATTATTATTATTAGTCTAACACGTGTACCTAGCGCGTATATCAAATTGATTAATTTTATAATTTAAGATATAAATTTCATTAATATTCAGCAATTTCTATTAAAATTTTAGATTTTATAAGATTTAGTACACTCAAACAATCATGTAATATGGTATGTCTTATTTATATATGTTACTCCCTCCAATTTTTTTACTTGTCACCGAAATGAAGATAGAGGTTCAAATACTAAAAGAGTAAAATAGAAAAAGACTTACTATCTCTGGTCAAGAATATAAGTCCTTTTGGATTAGTACACAAATTAAGGATTAAGAAAACAGTGTAACATCTGGATAAGATATCTATTATATCCATAATAAATAAAGAGAGAGAAAGAGTGGAAGGAATAAAATAAATTAGAGAAAGGGTATGTAGAACTAGAAAATAAACAATAAATATACATTGAGATGTATAAAAGAATTTATAAATTTGACCATCCAACTTAGGTAATAAAAGAACTTGTACTTCTGAATTGAGGTAGTATTAAAGTTTCATATACAGAAATCGATAGAATATTACTACCAATAAAAATCGTAGGGAGTATTAGATTCACCTATTTTAGTATTAGAAGATAGATTCTGATAGATTTTAATACACTCGCAAATTACCTAATTTAATATTAACTCACATACTACTGTAACTAATTAAGCACAACCTTATCAATACGAGAAATAAGCCTTATAAAAGATAGAAACATCCCGTATAATGCAAAAATTGAACTTCTTACTTTTTAGTTATATTAAGAGATATGATAAATAAAATCCCAAGAAACTAAAGTACATTCCAAAAAAACCAGTACTCATAAAATAAGATTTTATCATAACCACTTTGAAAATAAATTTTCGGAATAGAAAAAAAAAAAAATGAGAAAAAATGCAATGAAACCAAGATATACACCGAGATATGCATGGAAGACCTCAAAACGGGTAAGATATTGATTGAAACTTCTAATATGAAATGGATGAACAAAATCCGCTCTTCTAACTATATTAGAAGGTATTATAGATATCCTTACTAAAATGGTGAAAATCAAACTTAGAGATCACCCAAAAAAACAACGAATTAAAATAGTTACTCAAACTAGAAAAAATAACACTCTTATTTTTCTCACTTCTTCACTCTAATTTTTCACTTAATTTTTCTGTCCTTCTCTCCGATCTCCAGCTCTCTCCTTTTCTCTTCCCATGGTGTGTTTGAAGCCGTCAGAAAGAGTGGCTATTTATAGGGAATTTCAGAAGATACCATACGTAAAAATTGGTGGGCAAGGCATGGTAGCCATGCTTCTTCTCATTTGACTAGCTAAAAATTTTTACCAAAACAACCATGCCTCATAAATGTTGTTGCTTCATCTTTGGCTTTTTCTCTTAAATGTCTTCAATGTAGCTGCTGAATATCTATACCGAGTTGAAAGAGCTTAACTCTTGCCACTAAAACAAATTCTCACGGCATCATACGTGTTTGATCACTAGCATTCCAGATATGGAGATCTTAAACCCATTTTTTCAACGATACCTGCTTTAAAATAAATGAGGAACCAGAAATATTTTTTTGAACCCACTCTGAAAATGGCAATTAGAACTTTCGCCTACCACTTTCTTCTCGGATTTCTTTGTGTGTATTATCCATTAGCCATGGCAAATACCAATGTTTCCATGGACCAATCTACCCTTTTTGCCTTGAAAGCTCATATAACTTCTGATCCATCTTCCATCTTATCAAAAAATTGGTCATCTTCAACCTCAGTTTGTGAATGGATAGGAATTTCCTGTGATAATATTAACAATCAAAGAGTTACGGCTTTAAATATTTCGAATATGAATCTGACGGGCACAATTCCTCCACATTTAGGAAACCTATCTTCTCTTGTCTCTCTTGATCTTGGAAAGAACAATTTCCAGGGGCCGTTGCCGGAAGAAATGAGTCGTTTGAGGGGATTAAGATATCTTTATTTAAACTACAACAGCTTCACAGGAGAAATTCCACTGTGGTTTGAAGCTTTTGCCCAACTTCAGTATCTGAATCTTAGGGGAAACTATTTTACTGGTTTTATTCCACTTTCTATATTCAACTTATCAAAGTTGGAAAAATTGGATTTATCTCGGAATCAATTAAGTGGGAACATACCAAAAGAAATTCAGAATCTGGCTTTGCTTGAGGATTTATATCTTGGGACTAACAATCTTATTGGTATGTTTAATTTGTATTATAAAGTTAATTTGTCATATTTAAAATTTTAATTCCTTGTTTTGTTGATCACATAATACATTAAGAAAGTTGGCATTTTGAAAATTTGCAGGGGTGCTTCCAATTGAGCTTGGTAATCTTCATAATCTGAAAATTTTGTCAATAAGAAATTGCAGTATTATGGGCCTCATACCAAAAAGTATCGGAAATCTTACTAAACTTGAAGTTATTGCTCTTAGCTTTAATAATCTACACGGTACGTATGCTTCTATCATTTGCCTCTTCTTTTTTTTTTAAAAATTGTAATAATATGAAATTAGTACACTCCCTTCGTCTTTTTTACTTGTCACATTTCGGACATCATACTGTTTAAAAAAATACATAAACTTGGTCTATTTTTTCATTATTATATTTCTACAAGTTCCCGTGTTAGAATACTTAAAAAGACATTGAAATTTATTATTAAAGTGAGTATATAATGAAAAAAAACTCATTAAATGATCCATTATTTTTATGGAAAATTGAAAATATAATATCTAATGAGTTTTTTCTATATATATCCTTGGTAAAAAAAATTGATTAAACCCCTCATTGAATTGTTAGTTTTTGACATATTGTACATGTAATTATAATGAAAATTTCATATTTACAAGAAGCGCATTTTAGTTTATAAAACAATCAGATGTATTTTTGTATTTTTATAAGAAGTAAGATTTTTTATCTGCGACAAGGTAAAGAAAAAAAAAAACCAAGAGAGCCATATAAAGCAAGTCTATAATTAATTTTAAAGTGGTTATAATTCTAAATTATATTCTATAACTTAATTATATTTTTTGATGGTAGGTGTGATTCCAAATGAGATAGGTAATATTTATGGGTTGGAATATCTAGCCCTTTGTTGTAACAACATGATGGGATCAATACCAGTTAGCTTATTTAACTTGTCAAAGTTACAAGAGCTATCTTTATGGAATAATAGCCTCTCTGGAATACTTCCTCAAAGCTTTTGCTCTCATCTTCCAAGTCTGGAGAACCTTTATCTACATCATAACTATTTATATGGACAAATTCCAGCAAATTTAGATAAATGTACATTACTTGTGGATTTGTCTCTGGAGAGAAACAATTTCATTGGAACCATTCCAAGAAATATTGGAAATCTAACCATGCTTCAAGGCCTTTATCTTCGAGAAAATAACCTAAGAGGTATGCCATTATAATTCATTTTTGTATATACCTATTATTGGAACTTTTTTTCACCATTGAGAAGTTATACATTTGACAAATTGATTATTTGCGACCTTTACTATTATCACTTTTCGTGTTATGAATATAAATATTTTCTTAGACATAAACTCTTTACCATGTCATTAACCTAATTTATGCAGCCCACGCTCGACTTCGGCAAAAAAATCACTGGATTCGCTCATGGCTCCTTTAATTGACATAACATGAATGTCGAATACAAATCATGATAAAAAAGATAAAAATATGATTTATGACTACAAATCATAAAGTGAAAATAGTTTAAAACTATAAATAGTTTAAAGCTATAAATAGTCAATTTCTCAAGTTAATAATATATATATATTATATCATGATAAATTAACTATTTATATATGATTAACAACTATTTTCGCATTGGCTTTTGTTGTCATAAGGTTTTTTCTTTTTAATTTTAGATTGAGACTATTTTTTCAATCTTGTTATCATGTTAATTAATTATGAAGTTCAAGTCGGAATCCGGTGAAAACCCGTTGTATTCTGCCAAGGATTTCATAAATTAATAGCAAAGGTCGGAAAAAAATCATATATGTAAAAAAATAAAAATAAAGTTTATGTCTATGAATGAAAAGGGAAAAATAATTGAATTCCTAATCTCTCCATATATAATTTTTTATTTCTATATATATATATGATTTTATACAAATTAAATGTGCAGGTTATATTCCATCGGAGTTTAGCAACCTGCAAAAACTTGAAGTACTTTTTTTGGGGTTTAATAAGTTAACGGGATTAGTACCATTTGGTATCTTTAACATCTCAACATTGAGAATATTCTCCCTTGTAGCCAATAAGTTGATAGGTAACCTTCCTTCAAATATGGGTTCTGGGCTGCCTAATTTAGAAGAGCTTTATTTTGGTAACAATAGCTTTACTGGAGTTATACCCAAGTCCATATCAAACTGTTCAAAATTGACGTACTTTGATCTGGGTCTTAACACATTTTCTGGTACAATTCCCAATTCTCTTGGAGATTTAAGATTTCTTGAGCAGCTAAGGCTATTTCAGAACAATTTCACTAGCGAATCATCATTATTTGGGTTGAATATCATCAGTTCCTTAACAAATTGTAGGTCTTTAAAATTATTGTCCTTGGATGATAATCCTCTTGATGGCGCTCTTCCAATTTCTATTGGAAATTTTTCTGAATCAATTGAAGGAATATATTTAAGTAGTTGTAAAATTAAGGGTAAAATTCCAGAAAGCATAGGAAATTTAAGCAATTTAATATCCTTAGATCTTTCAAAAAATTCCTTGACTGGTTCACTTCCCCTTTCCTTCTTCCTCGGTCAAAAAAAGCTTCAATCTCTGCTTCTTCCAGAGAATTATATTGATGGATTTCTTCCAGAAACTCTCTGTGAATTAAATAGTTTGACTGTTCTAAATCTGACACTGAATCAAATTTCTAGATCCATTCCTAGATGTTTAGGCAACATGACATCTCTTAGGAGGCTTCTTTTATCATTCAATAAAATAAATTCCAGTATTCCGACAAGTTTGTGGAATGTCAAAGATCTTTCTGAACTTCAATTGGCATCGAATGAGTTGACCGGATTTTTGTATGAACAGGTGGGAGGGCTTAGGTCTATCACATTATTAGATTTGTCAAAGAATAAATTGTCAGGTAAAATACCTAATACAATTGGGAACTTGCAAAATTTGGACGTACTTTCTTTGGCATATAACAACCTTGAAGGGCCAATTCCAGTATCTATTGGTACTGGCCTATTTAGCATTGAGATTTTGGACCTATCCCATAATAAACTCTCTGGTTTCATCCCTAGGTCAATTGAGGCTCTAAGATTAATAAAAAATTTCAATGTATCTTTTAATGATTTGAGTGGTGAAATTCCATCTGGTGGTCCTTTTAAAATTTTCACTTGGGATTCATTCATCTTCAACAAAGCTCTTTGTGGAGAATCAAGATTTCATGTCCCAAAATGTACAAAATTTTCGACTTCTAATTGGAGGGCCAAAAGGGTACTTTTGCTAGTACTTATACCTTTAGGAGGAGTAATTGTATGTTCTATGGCATTTTTATACTTTTATTGCAAAAAGAAGAGTCATGATCAGGTTGTCCCAGGAGTGCAGACATTAGCAGTGACATATGAAAGAATTTCATATTATGAACTTCTACGAGCTACTGATGGATTCCATGAAAGAAATTTGATTGGAAAAGGAAGTTTTGGATCCGTTTACAAGGGTGTTCTAAATAATGGGATGGTTGTTGCTGTTAAAGTTTTTCATATGCAAGAATTGTTTAAAAGCTTCAATGTTGAATGTGAAGTATTGAGTATACTTCGTCATCGAAATCTTACAAAAATCATCACCAGTTGTTCCACTCCTGATTTTAAGGCATTAGTATTTGACTTTATACCTAATGGGAACCTTGAAAATTGGTTGTACTCTCATGATCACTTCTTAGACGCCATGCAAAGATTGAAGATAATGATTGACGTTGCATGTGCATTGCAATATCTCCACAATGGTTCTTCAACTCCCGTCGTTCATTGTGATCTAAAACCGAGCAATGTTTTAATTGATGAAGATATGGTTGCACGCGTCACCGATTTTAGCATTGCAAAATTGATGAACCCTGAAGAAAGCATTGCATACACTAGAACTCTAGCCACATTCGGTTATGTTGCACCAGGTGATATTATTTTTATTTGGCAATTACTTCTATTTTTTTCTTTTTACGTAGTCATATATATATATATATATATATAAAATACGAATTTGAATTGCTTTTTTAATTTGACAAAACGTGTTTTATTTCGGAGAGTTCATGAAATTAGATAACATGTTTATGAAATGAAATGTATGTCTCAAAATAGACAATTGACAAATCTTTTAATTTTTAAAGCAATTCAAGCCTTACTTGTTGTACCAAATCTTCATTCTACTTGGTTTTTGTTTTTGTAAATTGTCATTTGTAATCATAAATAAAATATTTTTGGTTCTCTATCTCTACCTATAAATTTTCTTTATCTTTATATATATATATATTATTCTTTTACGTATCATTTTGATAAATTAAAAAAGTCGTGAGGAAATTTGATCAATTTTTGCCCCGGTGAACCGTAGCATGCATGCAACATTGACAATAATTTTACCGTGACCTTGTTAGTTTGTCAAAAGGTCAAGATAGAAAATAGTTTATGTAAACAAAAATAATAAAAGAAAAGTTTATGAATATGGAAGAAAACATAGTATTTATGGTTATAAATAATCAATTCCTCTTTTTGTTTGTAACGACCTTGGCACCATCTTTGATTATATATGCGAATTTGTCTACAGAATATGGATCAGAAGGAATTGTTTCAACAAGAAGCGATATTTATAGTTATGGAATCATGTTGATGGAAGTGTTTACAAGAAGAAAACCAAGTGATGAAATGTTCCATGGAGGATTGAGCTTGAAGAATTGGGTATCAGAATTCATGCCAAGTAACTTGATTAAGGTTATAGATGCCAACTTAATAAAGCCATCATCCCAATCCAGGAAGGACTTTGAAGAAGAGTTGAATTGTATATCATCTATCATGGATGTTGCTTTAAGTTGCACAAGTGATTCTCCAAGGGATAGGAAAAATATAGATGATGTTCTTGCCACATTGAACAAGATTCAACATCGACTTTCGTTAGTTTATACTAGAGCCTAAAAAAGCATGCATGTTCTTGTTTCAATGTGATTTTATGAGCATTTCTTTGTTGTGGTGAAAGATTTGCCTTCTTTGCCAGCAAAAAGAAAAAAGATTTTTTGTTTACTTCAAATTCAGTGTGAGAATCATAATAATCATGTGATTTTAGTTATTTTTGTATATTTGTTGAGAAAAATATTTTTCTATTAATATATTACAAGAGAAAATGGATTAGCATTTTCAGTTTGGATTAGCTAATTTAGACTTCAAAAAAGAGTCGGGTGAATGAGTTAATACCTTTTTTTGACTTAGACTCCTACCTCTAATATTACAAATTACTTAAAGAGAAAAAAATAATATAGAAAACTAAAATAATAATAAGGGATAATTAAGTCACGGAAAGAATACTCTTCATAAAATCTACATTATCTACTTAAAGAATAAATAATTTACCAAAAAGTTAAAAGAATAAATGAATCCTTATATTGAAGATTCATGAGGTATTTTTTTAGGGTAAATTAGGTTCAAACTTGATTTTTAATATGGTATTAGAATTAGACTAATCACCCCAAACCTCGACTTTTAACCTTGTATTGGAGCCTCGTTGATCAATGTTGGACCCCCGCAGATGTGTAAAACTTCATACTTGAGTTCAGATGACCAACACTAAGTATGAGGGGTGTGTCGATAACCCTATATTGAATAATTAGTGAAAATAAAAGGTTGTATTTGGATTGATTTAGGTGGAAAAAGCGAGTTTTTTTTTTCGTTTAGCAACTTGTGAAAGTTAAATACTTTCTGAAAAAAGATATAGAGTTGAACTTTTATAAATTTGGACAATTCTTCTTCTAAAAAATATTTTTCTAAGTTGAGTTAACCCTAAACCCAACAAACAAATACTTATATCAATTGAAAATTTAAACATTAATATAACTTTTACAAGGTTAACAAGCATAATTACACTTGTGCTAGTTTCTTTTGAGAGTGATGTTAGGAGTTGATCCCCAATTAATTGGCTCAATAGGGACAATTAAGTATATTCATTACAAGATATGATGAAAAATATTCAGAATCGTTTCAAGCAGTTTTATAGAGAACTTTTTTTCGGACCTAAATTTTCTAAAAAATGTGATGATTAGCACACGAATTCGGGGCTTAATAGTAATGAGAATACATTTCCTAGTGTATTCATTCAAAATGAAAAACATTCAGAATCGTTTCAAGCAATTTTATAGAGAACTTTTTTTGGGACCTAAATTTTGTATAAAACGTGATTATTAGCACACGAATTTGGGGCTTAATAGGAATGATAATACATTTCCTAGTGTATTCATTGAAAATGAAAGGCATTAAGAATCGTTGCAAGAAAATCTATTGAGAACTTTTTTTCGGACCTTAATTTTCTAAAAACGTGATGATTAGCACACGAATTAAGGCCTTAATAGGAATGAGAAAACCTTGTCTAGTGTACTCATACAACATAAAAAATATTTTGAATCCTTCTAAGCTATTTTTTTTAGAACTTTTTTTTCGGACCTAAATTTTGTAAAAAACGTGATTATATGCACACGAATTCGGGGCTTAACAGGAATGAGAATACATTTCCTAGTGTATTTGTTCAAAATGAAAAACATTCAGAATCGTTTCAAGTAATTTTATACAGAACTTTTTTTCGGATCTCAATTTTCTGAAAACGGTGATGATTAGCACACGAATTCGGGGCTTAATAGGAATGAGAAGACATTTCCTAGTGTACTTATTTAAAATGAAAAACATTCAGAATCGTTTCAAGCAATTTTATAGAGAACTTTTTTTGGGACCTAAATTTTGTATAAAACGTGATGATTAACACACGAATTCGGGGCTTAATAGGAATGAGAATACATTTCCTAGTGTATTCATTCAAAATGAAAAACATTCATATCGTTTCAAGTAATTTTATTGAGAACTTTTTTTCGGACCAAAATTTTCTGAAAACGTGATGATTAGCACACGAATTCAGGCCTTAATGGGAATGATAAAACCTTGTCTAGTGTATTCATACAACATAAAAAATATTCTGAATCCTTCTAAGCTATTTTTTTTAGAACATTTTTTCGGACATAAATTTTCTAAAAAACGTGATGTTTAGCACGCGAATTCGGGACTAAATAGGAATGAGAATACATTTCCTACTGTATTCATTCAAAATGAAAGACATTAAGAATCGTTTCAAGAAAATCTATTGAGAACTTTTTTTCGGACCTAAATTTTCTAAAAACGTGCTGATTAGCACACGAATTCGGGCTTTAATAGGAATGAGAAAACCTTTTCTAGTGTATTCATACAAGATAAAAAATATTTTGAATCCTTCTAAGCTATTTTTTTTAGAACTTTTTTTCGGACCTAAATTTTGTAAAGAACGTGATGATATGCACACGAATTCGCGCCTTAATAGGAATGAGAATACATTTCCTAGTGTGTTCATTCAAAATGAAAAACATTAAGAATCGTTTAAAGCAAATCTATTGAGAACTTTTTTTGGGACCTAAATTTTCTAAAAACGTGATGATTAGCACACGAATTCAGGCCTTAACAGGAATGAGAAAACCTTTTCTAGTGTATTCATACAACATAAAAAATATTTTGAATCCTTCTAATCTATTTTTTTTAGAACTTTTTTTCGAACATAAATTTTCTAAAAAACGTGATGATTCGCACACGAATTCGGGGCTTAATAAGAATGAGAATAATTTTCCTAGTGTATTCATTCAAAATGAAAAACATTCAGATTCGCTTCAAGCAATTTTATAGAGAACTTTTTTTGGGACCTAAATTTTGTATAAAACGTGATGATTAGCACACGAATTCGGGGCTTAATAGGAATGAGAATACATTTCCTAGCGTATTCATTCAAAATGGAAAAAATTCAGATCGTTTCAAGTAATTTTATAGAGAACTTTTTTTCGGACGAAAATTTTCAAAAAAACGTGATGATTAGCACACGAATTCAGGACTTAATAGGAATGATAAAGCCTTGTCTAATGTATTCATACAACATAAAAAATATTCTAAATCCTTCTAAGCAATTTTTTTTAGAACTTTTTTTCGGACATATATTTTCGAAAAAACGTGAAGATTAGCTCACGAATTTGGGGCTTAATAGGAATGAGAATACATTTCCTACTGTATTCATCCAAAATGAAAAACATTCAGAATCGTTTCAAGAAAGTTTATAGAGAACTTTTTTTGGGACCTAAATTTTCTAAAAAACGTGATGATTAGCGCACGAATTCGGGGCTTAATAGGAATGAGAATACATTTCCTAGTGTATTCATCAAAAATGAAAAATATTCAGAATCGTTCCAAGCAATTTTATAGAGAAGTTTTTTTCGGACATAAATTTCCAAAAAAACGTGATGATTAGCACACGAGTTCAGACCTTAATAGGAATGATAAAGCCTTGTCTAGGGTATTCATACAACATAAAAAATATTCTAAATCCTTCTAAGCTATTTTTTTTAGAACTTTTTTTGGGACATATATTTTCAAAAAAACGTGATGATTAGCACACGAATTTGGGGCTTAATAGGAATGAGAATACATTTCCTACTGTATTCATTCAAAATGAAAAACATTCAGAATCGTTTAAAGAAAGTTTATGGAGAACTTTTTTTCGGACCTAAATTTTCTAAATAACGTGATGAATAGCACAGGAATTCGGGGCTTAATAGGAATGAGAATACATTTCCTAGTGTATTCATTAAAAATGAAAAACATTCAGAATCGTTCCAAGCAATTTTATAGAGAAGTTTTTTTCGGACCTAAATTTTCTAAAAAACGTGATGATTAGCACACGAATTCGGACTTAATAGGAATGAGAATACATTTCCTAGTGTGTTCATTCAAAATGAAAAACATTCAGATTCGTTTCAAGCAATTTTATAGAGAACTTTTTTTCGGACCTAAATTTTCTAAAAAACGTGATGTAATTCAGGCCTTAGTAGGAGTGAGAAAACCTGGTCTATAGTATTCATACAACATAAAAAATATTCTAAATCTTTCTAAGCTATTTTTTTCGAACTTTTTTTCGGACCTCAAATTTCTGAAAAACGTGATGATTAGCACACGAATTCGGGGCTTAATAGGAATGAGAATACATTTCCTAGTGTATTCATTCAAAATGAAAAACATTCAGATCGTTTCAAGAAAATCTATTGAGAACTTTTTTTCGGACCTTAATTTTCTAAAAACGTGATGATTAGCACACGAATTCAGGCCTTAATAGGAATGAGAAAACCTTGTCTAGTGTATTCATACAACATAAAAAAATATTTTGAATCCTTCTAAGCTATTTTTTTAAGAACTTTTTTTCGGACCTAAATTTTGTAAAAAACGTGGTGATATATAATTCGGGACTTAATAGGAATGAGAATACATTTCCTAGTGTATTCATTAAAAATGAAAAACATTCAGATCTTTTCAAGTAATTTTATAGAGAACTTTTTTTTGGACCTAAATTTTCTAAAAAACGTGATGATTAGCATACTAATTCAGGCCTTAATAGGAATGAGGTAACCTGGTCTAGTTTATTCATACAACGTAAAAAATATTCTAAATCTTTCTAAGCTATTTTTTTAGAACTTTTTTTCGGACCTCAATTTTCTTAAAAACGTGATGATTAGCACACGAATTCGGGGCTTAATAGGAATGAGAATACATTTCCTAGTGTATTGATTCAAAATGAAAAACATTCAGATCGTTTCAAGTAATTTTATAGAGAACCTTTTTTCGGACCTAAATTTTCTAAAAAAGGTGATGATTAGCACACGAGTTCAGACCTTAATAGGAATGATAAAGCCTTGTCTAGTGTATTCATACAACATAAAAAATATTCTAAATCTTTCTAAGCTATTTTTTTAGAACTTTTTATCGGACCTCAATTTTCTGAAAAACGTGATGATTAGCACACGAATTCGGGGCTTAATAGGAATGAGAATACATTTCCTAGTGTATTCATTCAAAATGAAAAACATTCAGATCGTTTCAAGTAATTTTATAGAGAACTTTTTTTCGGACCTAAATTTTCTAAAAAACGTGATGATTAGCACACGAATTCGGGGCTTAATAGGAATGAGAATACATTTCCTAGTGTATTGATTCAAAATGAAAAACATTCAGATCGTTTAAAGTAATTTTATAGAGAACCTTTTTTCGGACCTAAATTTTCTAAAAAAGGTGATGATTAGCACACGAGTTCAGACCTTAATAGGAATGATAAAGCCTTGTCTAGTGTATTCATTCAACATAAAAAATATTCTAAATCTTTCTAAGCTATTTTTTTAGAACTTTTTATCGGACCTCAATTTTCTGAAAAACGTGATGCTTAGCACACGAATTCGGGGCTTAATAGGAATGAGAATACATTTCCTAGTGTATTTATTCAAAATGAAAAACATTCAGAATCGTTTCAAGCAATTTTATAGAGAACTTTTTTTCGGACCTAAATTTTTTATAAAACGTGATGATTAGCACACGAATTCGGGGCTTAATAGGAATGAGAATACATTTCCTAGTGTATTCATTCAAAATGAAAAACATTCAGATCGTTTCAAGTAATTTTATTGAGAACTTTTTTTCGGACCAAAATTTTCTGAAAACGTGATGATTAGGACACGAATTCAGGCCTTAATAGGAATGATAAAACCTTGTCTAGTGTATTCATACAACATAAAAAATATTATGAATCCTTCTAAGCTATTTTTTTTAGAACTTTTTTTCGGACATAAATTTTCTAAAAAACGTGATGTTTAGCACGTGAATTCGGGGCTAAATAGGAATGAGAATACATTTCCTGCTGTATTCATTCAAAATGAAAGACATTAAGAATCGTTTCAAGAAAATCTATTGAGAACTTTTTTTCGGACCTAAATTTTCGAAAAACGTGATGATTAGCACACGAATTCGGGCCTTAATAGGAATGAGAAAACCTTTTCTAGTGTATTCATACAAGATAAAAAATATTTTGAATCCTTCTAAGCTATTTTTTTTAGAACTTTTTTTCGGACCTAAATTTTGTAAAGAACGTGATGATATGCACACGAATTCGCGCCTTAATAGGAATGAGAATACATTTCCTAGTGTATTTGTTCGAAATGAAAAACATTCAGAATTGTTTCAAGTAATTTTATAGAGAACTTTCTTTCGAACCTCAATTTTCTGAAAAACGTGATGATTAGCACACGAATTCGGGGCTTAATAGGAATGAGAATACATTTCCTAGTGTATTTATTCAAAATGAAAAACATTCAGACTCGTTTCAAGCAATTTTACAGAGAACTTTTTTTCGGACCTAAATTTTGTATAAAACGTGATGATTAGCACACGAATTCGGGGCTTAATAGGAATGAGAATACATTTCCTAGTGTATTCATTCAAAATGAAAAACATAAAGATCGTTTCAAGTAATTTTATAGAGAACTTTTTTTCGGACCTAAATTTTCTAAAAAACGTGATGATTAGCACACGAATTCAGGCCTTAATAGGAATGAGAAAATCTTGTCTAGTGTATTCATACAACATAAAAAGTATTTTGAATCCTTCTAAGCTATTTTTTTTATAATTTTTTTCGGACCTAAATTTTGTAAAAAACGTGATGATATGCACACGAATTCGGGGCTTAGTAGGAATGAGAATACATTTCCTAGTGTATTTTT
Source organism: Catharanthus roseus (assembly GCA_028651295.1). NCBI lineage: Eukaryota > Viridiplantae > Streptophyta > Magnoliopsida > Gentianales > Apocynaceae > Catharanthus > Catharanthus roseus. Next base: position 6,794,766 of record JAPQWS010000057.1, read on the forward strand.
TCAAAATGAAAAACATTCAGAGTCGTTTCAAGTGATTTTATAGAGAACTTTTTTTCGGACCTCAATTTTCTGAAAAACGTGATGATTAGCACACGAATTCGGGGCTTAATAGGAATCAAAATACATTTCCTAGTTTATTTATTGAAAATGAAAAACATTCAGAATTGTTTCAAGCAATTTTATAGAGAACTTTTTTTCGGACCTAAATTTTGTATAAAACGTGATGATTAGCACACGAATTCAGGGCTTAATAGGAATGAGAATACATTTCCTAGTGTATTGATTCAAAATGAAAAACATTCAGATCGTTTCAAGTAATTTTATAGAGAACCTTTTTTCGGACCTAAATTTTCTAAAAAAGGTGATGATTAGCACACGAGTTCAGACCTTAATAGGAATGATAAAGCCTTGTCTAGTGTATTCATACAACATAAAAAATATTCTAAATCTTTCTAAGCTATTTTTTTAGAACTTTTTATCGGACCTCAATTTTCTGAAAAACGTGACGATTAGCACACGAATTCGGGGCTTAATAGGAATGAGAATACATTTCCTAGTGTATTCATTCAAAATGAAAAACATTCAGATCGTTTCAAGTAATTTTATAGAGAACTTTTTTTCGGACCAAAATTTTATAAAAAACGTGATGATTAGCAAACGAATTCCGGCCTAAATAGGATTGATAAAACCTTTTCTAGTGTATTCATACAACATAAAAAATATTCTTAATCCTTCTAAGCTACTTTTTTTAGAACATTTTTTTTGGACATAAATTTTCTAAAAAACGTGATGATTAGCACACGAATTCGGGGCTTAATAGGAATGAGAATACATTTCCTAGTGTATTCATTCAAAATGAAAAACATTAAGAATCTTTTAAAGCAAATCTATTGACAACTTTTTTTCGGACGTAAATTTTCTAAAAACGTGATGATTAGCACACGAATTCGGGGCTTAATAGGAATGAGAATACATTTCCTAGTGTATTGATTCAAAATGAAAAACATTCAGATCGTTTCAAGTAATTTTATAGAGAACCTTTTTTCGGACCTAAATTTTCTAAAAAAGGTGATGATTAGCACACGAATTCATACCTTAATAGGAATGATAAAGCCTTGTCTAGTGTATTCATACAACATAAAAAATATTCTAAATCTTTCTAAGCTATTTTTTTAGAACTTTTTATCGGACCTCAATTTCTGAAAAACGTGATGATTAGCACACGAATTCGGGGCTTAATAGGAATGAGAATACATTTCCTAGTGTATTCATTCAAAATGAAAAACATTCAGATCGTTTCAAGTAATTTTATAGAGAACTTTTTTTCGGACCAAAATTTTATAAAAAACGTGATGATTAGCAAACGAATTCCGGCCTAAATAGGATTGATAAAACCTTTTCTAGTGTATTCATACAACATAAAAAATATTCTTAATCCTTCTAAGTACTTTTTTTAGAACTTTTTTTTGAACATAAATTTTCTAAAAAACGTGATGATTAGCACACGAATTCGGGGCTTAATAGGAATGAGAATACATTTCCTAGTGTATTCATTCAAAATGAAAAACATTAAGAATCGTTTCAAGCAAATCTATTGAGAAATTTTTTTCGGACCTTAATTTTCTAAAAACGTGATGATTAGCACACGAATTCAGGCCTTAATAGGAATGAGAAAACCTTGTCTAGTGTATTCATACAACATAAAAAATATTTTGAATCCTTCTAAGCTATTTTTTTAGAACTTTTTTTCGGACCTAAATTTTTTTTAAAAACGTGATGATATACACACAATTTTGGGGCTTAATAGGAATGAGAGTACATTTCCTAGTGTATTTGTTCAAAATGAAAAACATTCAGAATCGTTTCAAGTAATTTTATAGAGAACTTTTTTTCGGACCTCAATTTTCTGAAAACCGTGATTATTAGCACACGAATTCGGGGCTTAATAGGAATGAGAATACATTTCCTAGTGTATTTATTCAAAATGAAAAACATTCAGAATCCTTTCAAGCAATTTTATTGAGAACTTTTTTTCGGGCCTAAATTTTGTATAAAACGTGATGCACACGAATTCAGGCCTTAATAGGAATGATAAAGCCTTGTCTAGTGTATTCATACAACATAAAAAATATTCTAAATCCTTCTAAGCTATTTTTTTTAGAACTTTTTTTGGGACATATATTTTCAAAAAAACGTGATGATTAGCACACGAATTTGGGGCTTAATAGGAATGAGAATACATTTCCTACTGTATTCATTCAAAATGAAAAACATTCAGAATCGTTTAAAGAAAGTTTATAGAGAACTTTTTTTCGGACCTAAATTTTCTAAATAACGTGATGAATAGCACAGGAATTCGGGGCTTAATAGGAATGAGAATACATTTCCTAGTGTATTCATTAAAAATGAAAAACATTCAGAATCGTTCCAAGCAATTTTATAGAGAAGTTTTTTTCGGACCTAAATTTTCTAAAAAACGTGATGATTAGCACACGAATTCGGGGCTTAATAGGAATGAGAATACATTTCCTAGTGTGTTCATTCAAAATGAAAAACATTCAGATTCGTTTCAAGCAATTTTATAGAGAACTTTTTTTCGGACCTAAATTTTCTAAAAAACGTGATGTAATTCAGGCCTTAGTAGGAGTGAGAAAACCTGGTCTCTAGTATTCATACAACATAAAAAATATTCTAAATCTTTCTAAGCTATTTTTTTCGAACTTTTTTTCGGACCTCAATTTTCTGAAAAACGTGATGATTAGCACACGAATTCGGGGCTTAATAGGAATGAGAATACATTTCCTAGTGTATTCATTCAAAATGAAAAACATTCAGATCGTTTCAAGAAAATCTATTGAGAACTTTTTTTCGGACCTTAATTTTCTAAAAACGTGATGATTAGCACACGAATTCAGGCCTTAATAGGAATGAGAAAACCTTGTCTAGTGTATTCATACAACATAAAAAAATATTTTGAATCCTTCTAAGCTATTTTTTTAAGAACTTTTTTTCGGACCTAAATTTTGTAAAAAACGTGGTGATATATAATTCGGGACTTAATAGGAATGAGAATACATTTCCTAGTGTATTCATTCAAAATGAAAAACATTCAGATCTTTTCAAGTAATTTTATAGAGAACTTTTTTTCGGACCTAAATTTTCTAAAAAACGTGATGATTAGCATACTAATTCAGGCCTTAATAGGAATGAGGTAACCTGGTCTAGTTTATTCATACAACGTAAGAAATATTCTAAATCTTTCTAAGCTATTTTTTTAGAACTTTTTTTCGGACCTCAATTTTCTTAAAAACGTGATGATTAGCACACGAATTCGGGGCTTAATAGGAATGAGAATACATTTCCTAGTGTATTGATTCAAAATGAAAAACATTCAGATCGTTTCAAGTAATTTTATAGAGAACCTTTTTTCGAACCTAAATTTTCTAAAAAAGGTGATGATTAGCACACGAGTTCAGACCTTAATAGGAATGATAAAGCCTTGTCTAGTGTATTCATACAACATAAAAAATATTCTAAATCTTTCTAAGCTATTTTTTTAGAACTTTTTATCGGACCTCAATTTTCTGAAAAACGTGACGATTAGCACACGAATTCGGGGCTTAATAGGAATGAGAATACATTTCCTAGTGTATTCATTCAAAATGAAAAACATTCAGATCGTTTCAAGTAATTTTATAGAGAACTTTTTTTCGGACCAAAATTTTATAAAAAACGTGATGATTAGCAAACGAATTCCGGCCTAAATAGGATTGATAAAACCTTTTCTAGTGTATTCATACAACATAAAAAATATTCTTAATCCTTCTAAGCTACTTTTTTTAGAACATTTTTTTTGGACATAAATTTTCTAAAAAACGTGATGATTAGCACACGAATTCGGGGCTTAATAGGAATGAGAATACATTTCCTAGTGTATTCATTCAAAATGAAAAACATTAAGAATCTTTTAAAGCAAATCTATTGACAACTTTTTTTCGGACGTAAATTTTCTAAAAACGTGATGATTAGCACACGAATTCAGGCCTTAATAGGAATGAGAAAATCTTGTCTACTGTATTCATACAAGATAAAAAGTATTTTAAATCCTTCTAAGCTATTTTTTTTATAATTTTTTTCGGCCCTAAATTTTGTAAAAAACGTGATGATAAGCACACGAATTCGGGGCTTAGTAGGAATGAGAATACATTTCCTAGTGTATTTGTTCAAAATGAAAAACATTCAGAATCGTTTCAAGTAATTTTATAGAGAACTTTTTTCCGGACCTCAATTTTCTGAAAAACGTGACGATTAGCACACGAATTCGGGGCTTAATAGGAATCAAAATACATTTCCTAGTTTATTTATTGAAAATGAAAAACATTCAGAATCGTTTCAAGCAATTTTATAGAGAACTTTTTTTAGGACCTAAATTTTGTATAAAACGTGATGATTAGCACACGAATTCGGGGCTTAATAGGAATGAGAATACATTTCCTAGTGTATTCAGTCAAAATTAAAAACATTCAGATCGTTTCAAGTAATTTTGTTGAGAACTTTCTTTCGGACCAAAATTTTCTGAAAAACGTGATGATTAGCACACGAATTCAGGCCTTAATAGGAATGATAAAACCTTGTCTAGTGTATTCATACAACATAAAAAATATTCTTAATCCTTCTAAGCTACTTTTTTTAGAACATTTTTTTTGGACATAAATTTTCTAAAAAACGTGATGATTAGCATACGAATTCGGGGCTTAATATGAATGAGAATACATTTCCTAGTGTATTCATTCAAAATGAAAAACATTAAGAATCTTTTAAAGCAAATCTATTGACAACTTTTTTTCGGACGTAAATTTTCTAAAAACGTGATGATTAGCACACGAATTCAGGCCTTAATAGGAATGAGAAAATCTTGTCTCATCGTATTCATACAAGATAAAAAAGTATTTTAAATCCTTCTAAGCTATTTTTTTTATAATTTTTTTTCGGCCCTAAATTTTGTAAAAAACGTGATGATAAGCACACGAATTCGGGGCTTAGTAGGAATTAGAATACATTTCCTAGTGTATTTGTTCAAAATGAAAAACATTCAGAATCGTTTCAAGTAATTTTATAGAGAACTTTTTTCCGGACCTCAATTTTCTGAAAAACGTGACGATTAGCACACGAATTCGGGGCTTAATAGGAATCAAAATACATTTCCTAGTTTATTTATTGAAAATGAAAAACATTCAGAATCGTTTCAAGCAATTTTATAGAGAACTTTTTTTAGGACCTAAATTTTGTATAAAACGTGATGATTAGCACACGAATTCGGGGCTTAATAGGAATGAGAATACATTTCCTAGTGTATTCAGTCAAAATTAAAAACATTCAGATCGTTTCAAGTAATTTTGTTGAGAACTTTCTTTCGGACCAAAATTTTCTGAAAAACGTGATGATTAGCACACGAATTCAGGCCTTAATAGGAATGATAAAACCTTGTCTAGTGTATTCATACAACATAAAAAATATTCTGAATCCTTCTAAGCTATTTTTTTTAGAACTTTTTTTTGAACATAAATTTTCTAAAAAACGTGATGATTAGTACGCGAATTCGGGACTTAATAGGAATGAGAATACATTTCCTAGTGTATTCATTCATAATTAAAAACATTAAGAATCGTTTAAAGCAAATCTATTGACAACTTTTTTTCGGAACTAAATTTTCTGAAAACGTAATGATTAGCACATGAATTCAGGCCTTAATAGGAATGAGAAAACCTTGTCTAGTGTATTCATACAACATAAAAAATATTTTGAATCCTTCTAAGCTATTTTTTTTAGAACTTTTTTTCGGACCTAAATTTTGTGAAAAACGTGATGATATGCACACGAATTCGGGGCTTAATAGGAATGAGAATACATTTCCTAGTGTATTTGTTCAAAATGAAAAACATTCAGAATCGTTTCAACTAATTTTATACAGAACTTTTTTTCGGACCTCAATTTTCTGAAAACCGTGATTATTACCACACGAATTCGGGGCTTAATAGGAATGAGAATACATTTCCTAGTGTATTTATTCAAAATGAAAAACATTCAGAATCCTTTCAAGCAATTTTATAGAGAACTTTTTTTCGGGCCTAAATTTTGTATAAAACGTGATGATTAGCACACGAATTCAGGCCTTAATAGGAATGATAAAGCCTTGTCTAGTGTATTCAAACAACATAAAAAATATTCTAAATCCTTCTAAGCTATTTTTTTTAGAACTTTTTTTCGAACATATATTTTCAAAAAAACGTGATGATTAGCACACGAATTTGGGGCTTAATAGGAATGAGAATACATTTCCTACTATATTCATTCAAAATGAAAAACATTCAGAATCGTTTAAAGAAAGTTTATAGAGAACTTTTTTTCGGACCTAAATTTTCTAAATAACGTGATGATTAGCACACGAATTCGGGGCTTAATAGGAATGAGAATACATTTCCTAGTGTATTCATTAAAAATGAAAAACATTCAGAATCGTTCCAAGCAATTTTATAGAGAAGTTTTTTTCTGACCTAAATTTTCTAAACAACGTGATGATTAGCACACGAATTCGGGGCTTAATAGGAATGAGAATACATTTCCTAGTGTATTCATTCAAAATGAAAAACATTCAGATCGTTTCAAGTAATTTTATTGAGAACTTTCTTTCGGACCAAAATTTTCTGAAAAACGTGATGATTAGCACACGAATTCAGGCCTTAATAGGAATGATAAAACCTTGTCTAGTGTATTCATACAACATAAAAAATATTCTGAATCCTTCTAAGCTATTTTTTTTAAAACTTTTTTTCGGACATAAATTTTCTAAAAAACGTGATGATTAGCACGCGAATTCGGGGCTTAATAGGAATGAGAATACATTTCCTGGTGTATTCAATCAAAATTAAAAACATTAAGTATCGTTTAAAGCAAATCTATTGACAACTTTTTTTCGGACCTAAATTTTCTGAAAACGTGATGATTAGCACATGAATTCCGGCCTAAATAGGATTGACAAAACCTTTTCTAGTGTATTCATACAACATAAAAAATATTCTTAATCCTTCTAAGCTACTTTTTTTAGAACATTTTTTTTGGACATAAATTTTCTAAAAAACGTGATGATTAGCACACGAATTCGGGGCTTAATAGGAATGAGAATACATTTCCTAGTGTATTCATTCAAAATGAAAAACATTAAGAATCTTTTAAAGCAAATCTATTGACAACTTTTTTTCGGACGTAAATTTTCTAAAAACGTGATGATTAGCACACGAATTCAGGCCTTAATAGGAATGAGAAAATCTTGTCTACTGTATTCATACAAGATAAAAAGTATTTTAAATCCTTCTAAGCTATTTTTTTTATAATTTTTTTCGGCCCTAAATTTTGTAAAAAACGTGATGATAAGCACACGAATTCGGGGCTTAGTAGGAATGAGAATACATTTCCTAGTGTATTTGTTCAAAATGAAAAACATTCAGAATCGTTTCAAGTAATTTTATAGAGAACTTTTTTCCGGACCTCAATTTTCTGAAAAACGTGACGATTAGCACACGCAATTCGGGGCTTAATAGGAATCAAAATACATTTCCTAGTTTATTTATTGAAAATGAAAAACATTCGAGAATCGTTTCAAGCAATTTTATAGAGAACTTTTTTTAGGACCTAAATTTTGTATAAAACGTGATGATTAGCACACGAATTCGGGGCTTAATAGGAATGAGAATACATTTCCTAGTGTATTCAGTCAAAATTAAAAACATTCAGATCGTTTCAAGTAATTTTGTTGAGAACTTTCTTTCGGACCAAAATTTTCTGAAAAACGTGATGATTAGCACTACAATTCGAGCCTTAATAGGAATGATAAAACCTTGTCTAGTGTATTCATACAACATAAAAAATATTCTGAATCCTTCTAAGCTATTTTTTTTAGAACTTTTTTTTGAACATAAATTTTCTAAAAAACGTGATGATTAGTACGCGAATTCGGGACTTAATAGGAATGAGAATACATTTCCTAGTGTATTCATTCATAATTAAAAACATTAAGAATCGTTTAAAGCAAATCTATTGACAACTTTTTTTCGGAACTAAATTTTCTGAAAACGTAATGATTAGCACATGAATTCAGGCCTTAATAGGAATGAGAAAACCTTGTCTAGTGTATTCATACAACATAAAAAAATATTTTGAATCCTTCTAAGCTATTTTTTTTTAGAACTTTTTTCGGACCTAAATTTTTGTGAAAAACGTGATGATATGCACACGAATTCGGGGCTTAATAGGAATGAGAATACATTTCCTAGTGTATTTGTTCAAAATGAAAAACATTCAGAATCGTTTCAACTAATTTTATACAGAACTTTTTTTCGGACCTCAATTTTCTGAAAACCGTGATTATTACCACACGAATTCGGGGCTTAATAGGAATGAGAATACATTTCCTAGTGTATTTATTCAAAATGAAAAACATTCAGAATCCTTTCAAGCAATTTTATAGAGAACTTTTTTTCGGGCCTAAATTTTGTATAAAACGTGATGATTAGCACACGAATTCAGGCCTTAATAGGAATGATAAAGCCTTGTCTAGTGTATTCAAACAACATAAAAAATATTCTAAATCCTTCTAAGCTATTTTTTTTAGAACTTTTTTTCGAACATATATTTTCAAAAAAACGTGATGATTAGCACACGAATTTGGGGCTTAATAGGAATGAGAATACATTTCCTACTATATTCATTCAAAATGAAAAACATTCAGAATCGTTTAAAGAAAGTTTATAGAGAACTTTTTTTCGGACCTAAATTTTCTAAATAACGTGATGATTAGCACACGAATTCGGGGCTTAATAGGAATGAGAATACATTTCCTAGTGTATTCATTAAAAATGAAAAACATTCAGAATCGTTCCAAGCAATTTTATAGAGAAGTTTTTTTCTGACCTAAATTTTCTAAACAACGTGATGATTAGCACACGAATTCGGGGCTTAATAGGAATGAGAATACATTTCCTAGTGTATTCATTCAAAATGAAAAACATTCAGATCGTTTCAAGTAATTTTATTGAGAACTTTCTTTCGGACCAAAATTTTTCGAAAAAACGTGATGATTAGCACACGAATTCAGGCCTTAATAGGAATGATAAAACCTTGTCTAGTGTATTCATACAACATAAAAAATATTCTGAATCCTTCTAAGCTATTTTTTTTAAAACTTTTTTTCGGACATAAATTTTCTAAAAAACGTGATGATTAGCACGCGAATTCGGGGCTTAATAGGAATGAGAATACATTTCCTGGTGTATTCAATCAAAATTAAAAACATTAAGTATCGTTTAAAGCAAATCTATTGACAACTTTTTTTCGGACCTAAATTTTCTGAAAACGTGATGATTAGCACATGAATTCCGGCCTAAATAGGATTGACAAAACCTTTTCTAGTGTATTCATACAACATAAAAAATATTCTTAATCCTTCTAAGCTACTTTTTTTAGAACATTTTTTTTGGACATAAATTTTCTAAAAAACGTGATGATTAGCACACGAATTCGGGGCTTAATAGGAATGAGAATACATTTCCTAGTGTATTCATTCAAAATGAAAAACATTAAGAATCTTTTAAAGCAAATCTATTGACAACTTTTTTTCGGACGTAAATTTTCTAAAAACGTGATGATTAGCACACGAATTCAGGCCTTAATAGGAATGAGAAAATCTTGTCTACTGTATTCATACAAGATAAAAAGTATTTTAAATCCTTCTAAGCTATTTTTTTTATAATTTTTTTCGGCCCTAAATTTTGTAAAAAACGTGATGATAAGCACACGAATTCGGGGCTTAGTAGGAATGAGAATACATTTCCTAGTGTATTTGTTCAAAATGAAAAACATTCAGAATCGTTTCAAGTAATTTTATAGAGAACTTTTTTCCGGACCTCAATTTTCTGAAAAACGTGACGATTAGCACACGAATTCGGGGCTTAATAGGAATCAAAATACATTTCCTAGTTTATTTATTGAAAATGAAAAACATTCAGAATCGTTTCAAGCAATTTTATAGAGAACTTTTTTTAGGACCTAAATTTTGTATAAAACGTGATGATTAGCACACGAATTCGGGGCTTAATAGGAATGAGAATACATTTCCTAGTGTATTCAGTCAAAATTAAAAACATTCAGATCGTTTCAAGTAATTTTGTTGAGAACTTTCTTTCGGACCAAAATTTTCTGAAAAACGTGATGATTAGCACACGAATTCAGGCCTTAATAGGAATGATAAAACCTTGTCTAGTGTATTCATACAACATAAAAAATATTCTTAATCCTTCTAAGCTACTTTTTTTAGAACATTTTTTTTGGACATAAATTTTCTAAAAAACGTGATGATTAGCACACGAATTCGGGGCTTAATAGGAATGAGAATACATTTCCTAGTGTATTCATTCAAAATGAAAAACATTAAGAATCTTTTAAAGCAAATCTATTGACAACTTTTTTTCGGACGTAAATTTTCTAAAAACGTGATGATTAGCACACGAATTCAGGCCTTAATAGGAATGAGAAAATCTTGTCTACTGTATTCATACAAGATAAAAAGTATTTTAAATCCTTCTAAGCTATTTTTTTTATAATTTTTTTCGGCCCTAAATTTTGTACAAAACGTGATGATAAGCACACGAATTCGGGGCTTAGTAGGAATGAGAATACATTTCCTAGTGTATTTGTTCAAAATGAAAAACATTCAGAATCGTTTCAAGTAATTTTATAGAGAACTTTTTTCCGGACCTCAATTTTCTGAAAAACGTGACGATTAGCACACGAATTCGGGGCTTAATAGGAATCAAAATACATTTCCTAGTTTATTTATTGAAAATGAAAAACATTCAGAATCGTTTCAAGCAATTTTATAGAGAACTTTTTTTAGGACCTAAATTTTGTATAAAACGTGATGATTAGCACACGAATTCGGGGCTTAATAGGAATGAGAATACATTTCCTAGTGTATTCAGTCAAAATTAAAAACATTTAGATCGTTTCAAGTAATTTTGTTGAGAACTTTCTTTCGGACCAAAATTTTCTAAAAAACGTGATGATTAGCACACGAATTCAGGCCTTAATAGGAATGATAAAACCTTGTCTAGTGTATTCATACAACATAAAAAATATTCTGAATCCTTCTAAGCTATTTTTTTTAGAACTTTTTTTTGAACATAAATTTTCTAAAAAACGTGATGATTAGTACGCGAATTCGGGACTTAATAGGAATGAGAATACATTTCCTAGTGTATTCATTCATAATTAAAAACATTAAGAATCGTTTAAAGCAAATCTATTGACAACTTTTTTTCGGAACTAAATTTTCTGAAAACGTAATGATTAGCACATGAATTCAGGCCTTAATAGGAATGAGAAAACCTTGTCTAGTGTATTCATACAACATAAAAAATATTTTGAATCCTTCTAAGCTATTTTTTTTAGAAATTTTTTCGGACCTAAATTTTGTGAAAAACGTGATGATATGCACACGAATTCGGGGCTTAATAGGAATGAGAATACATTTCCTAGTGTATTTGTTCAAAATGAAAAACATTCAGAATCGTTTCAACTAATTTTATACAGAACTTTTTTTCGGACCTCAATTTTCTGAAAACCGTGATTATTACCACACGAATTCGGGGCTTAATAGGAATGAGAATACATTTCCTAGTGTATTTATTCAAAATGAAAAACATTCAGAATCCTTTCAAGCAATTTTATAGAGAACTTTTTTTCGGGCCTAAATTTTGTATAAAACGTGATGATTAGCACACGAATTCAGGCCTTAATAGGAATGATAAAGCCTTGTCTAGTGTATTCAAACAACATAAAAAATATTCTAAATCCTTCTAAGCTATTTTTTTTAGAACTTTTTTTCGAACATATATTTTCAAAAAAACGTGATGATTAACACACGAATTTGGGGCTTAATAGGAATGAGAATACATTTCCTACTGTATTCATTCAAAATGAAAAACATTCAGAATCGTTTAAAGAAAGTTTATAGAGAACTTTTTTTCGGACCTAAATTTTCTAAATAACGTGATGATTAGCACACGAATTCGGGGCTTAATAGGAATGAGAATACATTTCCTAGTGTATTCATTAAAAATGAAAAACATTCAGAATCGTTCCAAGCAATTTTATAGAGAAGTTTTTTTCTGACTTAAATTTTCTAAAAAACGTGATGATTAGCACACGAATTCGGGGCTTAATAGGAATGAGAATACATTTCCTAGTGTATTCATTCAAAATGAAAAACATTCAGATTCGTTTCAAGCAATTTTATAGAGAACTTTTTTTCGGACCTAAATTTTCTAAAAAACGTGATGATTAGCACACGAATTCAGGCCTTAATAGGAGTGATAAAACCTTTTCTAGTGTATTCATACAACATAAAAAATATTCTGAATCCTTCTAAGCTATTTTTTTTAGAACTTTTTTTCGGACATAAATTTTCTAAAAAACGTGATGATTAGCACACGAATTCGGGGCTTAATAGGAATGAGAATACATTTCCTAGTGTATTTATTCAAAATGAAAAACATTCAGAATCCTTTCAAGCAATTTTATAGAGAACTTTTTTTCGGGCCTAAATTTTGTATAAAACGTGATGATTAGCACACGAATTCAGGCCTTAATAGGAATGATAAAGCCTTGTCTAGTGTATTCAAACAACATAAAAAATATTCTAAATCCTTCTAAGCTATTTTTTTTAGAACTTTTTTTCGAACATATATTTTCAAAAAAACGTGATGATTAGCACACGAATTTGGGGCTTAATAGGAATGAGAATACATTTCCTACTATATTCATTCAAAATGAAAAACATTCAGAATCGTTTAAAGAAAGTTTATAGAGAACTTTTTTTCGGACCTAAATTTTCTAAATAACGTGATGATTAGCACACGAATTCGGGGCTTAATAGGAATGAGAATACATTTCCTAGTGTATTCATTAAAAATGAAAAACATTCGGGAATCGTTCCAAGCAATTTTATAGAGAAGTTTTTTTTCGACCTAAATTTTCTAAACAACGTGATGATTAGCACACGAATTCGGGGCTTAATAGGAATGAGAATACATTTCCTAGTGTATTCATTCAAAATGAAAAACATTCAGATCGTTTCAAGTAATTTTATTGAGAACTTTCTTTCGGACCAAAATTTTCTGAAAAACGTGATGATTAGCACACAATTCGAGGCCTTAATAGGAATGATAAAACCTTGTCTAGTGTATTCATACAACATAAAAAAATATTACGAATCCTTCTAAGCTATTTTTTTTTAAAACTTTTTTTCGGACATAAATTTTCTAAAAAACGTGATGATTAGCACGCGAATTCGGGGCTTAATAGGAATGAGAATACATTTCCTGGTGTATTCAATCAAAATTAAAAACATTAAGTATCGTTTAAAGCAAATCTATTGACAACTTTTTTTCGGACCTAAATTTTCTGAAAACGTGATGATTAGCACATGAATTCAGGCCTTAATAGGAATGAGAAAACCTTGTCTAGTGTATTCATACAACATAAAAAATATTTTGAATCCTTCTAAGCTATTTTTTTTAGAACTTTTTTTCGGACCAAAATTTTGTGAAAAACGTGATGATATGCACACGAATTCGAGGCTTAATAGGAATGAGAATACATTTCCTAGTGTATTTGTTCAAAATGAAAAACATTCAGAATCGTTTCAACTAATTTTATACAGAACTTTTTTTCGGACCTCAATTTTCTGAAAACCGTGATTATTAGCACACGAATTCGGGGCTTAATAGGAATGAGAATACATTTCATAGTGTATTTATTCAAAATGAAAAACATTCAGAATCCTTTCAAGCAATTTTATATAGAACTTTTTTTGGGGTCTAAATTTTGTATAAAACGTGATGATTAGCACACGAATTCAGGCCTTAATAGGAATGATAAAGCCTTGTCTAGTGTATTCAAACAACATAAAAAATATTCTAAATCCTTCTAAGCTATTTTTTTTAGAACTTTTTTTCGAACATAAATTTTCAAAAAAACGTGATGATTAGCACACGAATTTGGGGCTTAATAGGAATGAGAATACATTTCCTACTGTATTCATTCAAAATGAAAAACATTCAGAATCGTTTAAAGAAAGTTTATAGAGAACTTTTTTTCGGACCTAAATTTTCTAAATAACGTGATGATTAGCACACGAATTCGGGGCTTAATAGGAATGAGAATACATTTCCTAGTGTATTCATTAAAAATGAAAAACATTCAGAATCGTTCTAAGCAATTTTATAGAGAAGTTTTTTTCTGACTTAAATTTTCTAAAAAACGTGATGATTAGCACACGAATTCGGGGCTTAATAGGAATGAGAATACATTTCCTAGTGTATTCATTCAAAATGAAAAACATTAAGAATCTTTTAAAGCAAATCTATTGACAACTTTTTTTTCGGACGTAAATTTTCTAAAAACGTGATGATTAGCACTACAATTCAGGGCCTTAATAGGAATGAGAAAATCTTGTCTCATTTGTATTCATACAAGATAAAAAAGTATTTTAAATCCTTCTAAGCTATTTTTTTTTATAATTTTTTTTCGGCCCTAAATTTTGTAAAAAACGTGATGATAAGCACACGAATTCGGGGGCTTAGTAGGAATGAGAATACATTTCCTAGTGTATTTGTTCAAAATGAAAAACATTCAGAATCGTTTCAAGTAATTTTATAGAGAACTTTTTTCCGGACCTCAATTTTCTGAAAAACGTGACGATTAGCACACGAATTCGGGGCTTAATAGGAATCAAAATACATTTCCTAGTTTATTTATTGAAAATGAAAAACATTGGGAATCGTTTCAAGCAATTTTATAGAGAACTTTTTTTTAGGACCTAAATTTTGTATAAAACGTGATGATTAGCACACGAATTCGGGGCTTAATAGGAATGAGAATACATTTCCTAGTGTATTCAGTCAAAATTAAAAACATTCAGATCGTTTCAAGTAATTTTGTTGAGAACTTTCTTTCGGACCAAAATTTTTCGAAAAAGCGTGATGATTAGCACACGCAATTCAGGGCCTTAATAGGAATGATAAAACCTTGTCTAGTGTATTCATACAACATAAAAAAATATTCGAATCCTTCTAAGCTATTTTTTTTTAGAACTTTTTTTGAACATAAATTTTCTAAAAAAACGTGATGATTAGTACGCGAATTCGGGACTTAGTAGGAATGAGAATACATTTCCTAGTGTATTCATTCATAATTAAAAACATTAATAATCGTTTAAAGCAAATCTATTGACAACTTTTTTTCGGAACTAAATTTTCTGAAAACGTAATGATTAGCACACGAATTCAGGCCTTAATAGGAATGAGAAAACCTTGTCTAGTGTATTCATACAACATAAAAAATATTTTGAATCCTTCTAAGCTATTTTTTTTAGAACTTTTTTTCGGACCTAAATTTTGTGAAAAACGTGATGATATGCACACGAATTCGGGGCTTAATAGGAATGAGAATACATTTCCTAGTGTATTTGTTCAAAATGAAAAACATTCAGAATCGTTTCAACTAATTTTATACAGAACTTTTTATCGGACCTCAATTTTCTGAAAAACGTGACGATTAGCACACGAATTCGGGGCTTAATAGGAATGAGAATACATTTCCTAGTGTATTCATTCAAAATGAAAAACATTCAGATCGTTTCAAGTAATTTTATAGAGAACTTTTTTTCGGACCAAAATTTTATAAAAAACGTGATGATTAGCAAACGAATTCCGGCCTAAATAGGATTGATAAAACCTTTTCTAGTGTATTCATACAACATAAAAAATATTCTTAATCCTTCTAAGCTACTTTTTTTAGAACATTTTTTTTGGACATAAATTTTCTAAAAAACGTGATGATTAGCACACGAATTCGGGGCTTAATAGGAATGAGAATACATTTCCTAGTGTATTCATTCAAAATGAAAACCATTAAGAATCTTTTAAAGCAAATCTATTGACAACTTTTTTTCGGACGTAAATTTTCTAAAAACGTGATGATTAGCACACGAATTCAGGCCTTAATAGGAATGAGAAAATCTTGTCTACTGTATTCATACAAGATAAAAAGTATTTTAAATCCTTCTAAGCTATTTTTTTTATAATTTTTTTCGGCCCTAAATTTTGTAAAAAACGTGATGATAAGCACACGAATTCGGGGCTTAGTAGGAATGAGAATACATTTCCTAGTGTATTTGTTCAAAATGAAAAAACATTCAGAATCGTTTCAAGTAATTTTATAGAGAACTTTTTTCGGACCTCAATTTTCTGAAAAACGTGACGATTAGCACACGAATTCGGGGCTTAATAGGAATCAAAATACATTTCCTAGTTTATTTATTGAAAATGAAAAACATTCAGAATCGTTTCAAGCAATTTTATAGAGAACTTTTTTTTAGGACCTAAATTTTGTATAAAACGTGATGATTAGCACACGAATTCGGGGCTTAATAGGAATGAGAATACATTTCCTAGTGTATTCAGTCAAAATTAAAAACATTTAGATCGTTTCAAGTAATTTTGTTGAGAACTTTCTTTCGGACCAAAATTTTCTAAAAAAAGCGTGATGATTAGCACTACAATTCGAGCCTTAATAGGAATGATAAAACCTTGTCTAGTGTATTCATACAACATAAAAAAATATTCGAATCCTTCTAAGCTATTTTTTTTAGAACTTTTTTTTGAACATAAATTTTCTAAAAAACGTGATGATTAGTACGCGAATTCGGGACTTAATAGGAATGAGAATGCATTTCCTAGTGTATTCATTCATAATTAAAAACATTAAGAATCGTTTAAAGCAAATCTACTGACAACTTTTTTTCGGAACTAAATTTTCTGAAAACGTAATGATTAGCACACGAATTCAGGCCTTAATAGGAATGAGAAAACCTTGTCTAGTGTATTCATACAACATAAAAAATATTTTGAATCCTTCTAAGCTATTTTTTTTAGAACTTTTTTCGGACCTAAATTTTGTGGAAAAACGTGATGATATGCACACGAATTCGGGGCTTAATAGGAATGAGAATACATTTCCTAGTGTATTTGTTCAAAATGAAAAACATTCAGAATCGTTTCAACTAATTTTATACAGAACTTTTTTTCGGACCTCAATTTTCTGAAAACCGTGATTATTACCACATGAATTCGGGGCTTAATAGGAATGAGAATACATTTCCTAGTGTATTTATTCAAAATGAAAAACATTCAGAATCCTTTCAAGCAATTTTATAGAGAACTTTTTTTCGGGCCTAAATTTTGTATAAAACGTGATGATTAGCACACGAATTCAGGCCTTAATAGGAATGATAAAGCCTTGTCTAGTGTATTCAAACAACATAAAAAATATTCTAAATCCTTCTAAGCTATTTTTTTTAGAACTTTTTTTCGAACATATATTTTCAAAAAAACGTGATGATTAGCACACGAATTTGGGGCTTAATAGGAATGAGAATACATTTCCTACTGTATCCATTCAAAATGAAAAACATTCAGAATCGTTTAAAGAAAGTTTATAGAGAACTTTTTTTCGGACCTAAATTTTCTAAATAACGTGATGATTAGCACACGAATTCGGGGCTTAATAGGAATGAGAATACATTTCCTAGTGTATTCATTAAAAATAAAAAACATTCAGAATCGTTCCAAGCAATTTTATAGAGAAGTTTTTTTGACTTAAATTTTCTAAAAAACGTGATGATTAGCACACGAATTCGGGGCTTAATAGGAATGAGAATACATTTCCTAGTGTATTCATTCAAAATGAAAAACATTCAGATTCGTTTCAAGCAATTTTATAGAGAACTTTTTTTCGGACCTAAATTTTCTAAAAAACGTGATGATTAGCACACGAATTCAGGCCTTAATAGGAGTGATAAAACCTTTTCTAGTGTATTCATACAACATAAAAAATATTCTGAATCCTTCTAAGCTATTTTTTTTAGAACTTTTTTTCGGACATAAATTTTCTAAAAAACGTGATGATTAGCACACAAATTCGGGGCTTAATAGGAATGAGAATACATTTCCTAGCGTATTCATTCAAAAAGAAAAACATTAAGAATCGTTTAAAGCAAATCTATTGACAACTTTTTTTCGGACGTAAATTTTCTAAAAACGTGATGATATGCACACGAATTCAGGCCTTAATAGGAATGAGAAAATCTTGTCTAGTGTATTCATACAACATAAAAAGTATTTTGAATCCTTCTAAGCTATTTTTTTTATAATTTTTTTGGGACCTAAATTTTGTGAAAAACGTGATGATATGCACACGAATTCGGGGCTTAATAGGAATGAGAATACATTTCCTAGTGTATTTGTTCAAAATGAAAAACATTCAGAATCGTTTCAACTAATTTTATAAAGAACTTTTTTTCGGACCTCAATTTTCTGAAAACCGTGATTATTACCACACGAATTCGGGGCTTAATAGGAATGAGAATACATTTCCTAGTGTATTTATTCAAAATGAAAAACATTCAGAATCCTTTCAAGCAATTTTATAGAGAACTTTTTTTCGGGCCTAAATTTTGTATAAAACGTGATGATTAGCACACGAATTCAGGCCTTAATAGGAATGATATAGCCTTGTCTAGTGTATTCAAACAACATAAAAAATATTCTAAATCCTTCTAAGCTATTTTTTTTAGAACTTTTTTTCGAACATATATTTTCAAAAAAACGTGATGATTAGCACACGAATTTGGGGCTTAATAGGAATGAGAATACATTTCCTACTGGTATTCATTCAAAATGAAAAACATTCGAATCGTTTAAAGAAAGTTTATAGAGAACTTTTTTTCGGACCTAAATTTTCTAAATAACGTGATGATTAGCACACGAATTCGGGGCTTAATAGGAATGAGAATACATTTCCTAGTGTATTCATTAAAAATGAAAAACATTCAGAATCGTTCCAAGCAATTTTATAGAGAAGTTTTTTTCTGACTTAAATTTTCTAAAAAACGTGATGATTAGCACACGAATTCGGGGCTTAATAGGAATGAGAATACATTTCCTAGTGTATTCACTCAAAATGAAAAACATTCAGATTCGTTTCAAGCAATTTTATAGAGAACTTTTTTTCGGACCTAAATTTTCTAAAAAACGTGATGATTAGCACACGAATTCAGGCCTTAATAGGAGTGATAAAACCTTTTCTAGTGTATTCATACAACATAAAAAATATTCTGAATCCTTCTAAGCTATTTTTTTTAGAACTTTTTTTCGGACATAAATTTTCTAAAAAACGTGATGATTAGCACACAAATTCGGGGCTTAATAGGAATGAGAATACATACCCTAGCGTATTCATTCAAAATGAAAAACATTAAGAATCGTTTAAAGCAAATCTATTGACAACTTTTTTTCGGACGTAAATTTTCTAAAAACGTGATGATTAGCACACGAATTCAGGCCTTAATAGGAATGAGAAAACCTTGTCTAGTGTATTCATACAACATAAAAAAATATTTTGAATCCTTCTAAGCTATTTTTTTTAGAACTTTTTTTCGGACCTAAATTTTGTGAAAAACGTGATGATATGCACACGAATTCGAGGCTTAATACGAATGAGAATACATTTCCTAGTGTATTTGTTCAAAATGAAAAACATTCAGAATCGTTTCAACTAATTTTATACAGAACTTTTTTTCGGACCTCAATTTTCTGAAAACCGTGATTATTAGCACCGGAATTCGGGGCTTAATAGGAATGAGAATACATTTCATAGTGTATTTATTCAAAATGAAAAACATTCAGAATCCTTTCAAGCAATTTTATATAGAACTTTTTTTGGGGTCTAAATTTTGTATAAAACGTGATGATTAGCACACGAATTCAGGCCTTAATAGGAATGATAAAGCCTTGTCTAGTGTATTCAAACAACATAAAAAATATTCTAAATCCTTCTAAGCTATTTTTTTTAGAACTTTTTTTCGAACATATATTTTCACAAAAACGTGATGATTAGCACACGAATTTGGGGCTTAATAGGAATGAGAATACATTTCCTACTGTATTCATTCAAAATGAAAAACATTCAGAATCGTTTAAAGAAAGTTTATAGAGAACTTTTTTTCGGACCTAAATTTTCTAAATAACGTGATGATTAGCACACGAATTCGGGTCTTAATAGGAATGAGAATACATTTCCTAGTGTATTCATTAAAAATGAAAAACATTCAGAATCGTTCCAAGCAATTTTATAGAGAAGTTTTTTTCTGACTTAAATTTTCTAAAAAACGTGATGATTAGCACACGAATTCGGGGCTTAGTAGGAATGAGAATACATTTCCTAGTGTATTTGTTCAAAATGAAAAACATTCAGAATCGTTTCAAGTAATTTTATAGAGAACTTTTTTCCGGACCTCAATTTTCTGAAAAACGTGATGATTAGCACACGAATTCGGGGCTTAATAGGAATCAAAATACATTTCCTAGTTTATCTATTGAAAATGAAAAACATTCAGAATCGTTTCAAGCAATTTTATAGAGAACTTTTTTTAGGACCTAAATTTTGTATAAAACGTGATGATTAGCACACAAATTCGGGGCTTAATAGGAATGAGAATTCATTTCCTAGTGTATTCAATCAAAATTAAAAACATTCAGATCGTTTCAAGTAATTTTGTTGAGAACTTTCTTTCGGACCAAAATTTTCTGAAAAACGTGATGATTAGCACACGAATTCAGGCCTTAATAGGAATGATAAAACCTTGTCTAGTGTATTCATACAACATAAAAAATATTCTGAATCCTTCTAAGCTATTTTTTTTAGAACTTTTTTTCGGACATAAATTTTCTAAAAAACGTGATGATTAGCACGCGAATTCGGGACTTAATAGGAATGAGAATACATTTCCTAGTGTATTCATTCAAAATTAAAAACATTAAGAATCGCTTAAAGCAAATCTATTGACAACTTTTTTTCGGACCTAAATTTTCTGAAAACGTGATGATTAGCACACGAATTCAGGCCTTAATAGGAATGAGAAAACCTTGTCTAGTGTATTCATACAACATAAAAAATATTTTGAATCCTTCTAAGCTATTTTTTTTAGAACTTTTTTTCGGACCTAAATTTTGTGAAAAACGTGATGATATGCACACGAATTCGGGGCTTAATAGGAATGAGAATACATTTCCTAGTGTATTTGTTCGAAATGAAAAACATTCAGAATCATTTCAACTAATTTTATACAGAACTTTTTTTCGGACCTCAATTTTCTGAAAACCGTGATTATTAGCACACGAATTCGGGGCTTAATAGGAATGAGAATACATTTCCTAGTGTATTTATTCAAAATGAAAAACATTCAGAATCCTTTCAAGCAATTTTATAGAGAACTTTTTTTCGGGCCTAAATTTTGTATAAAACGTGATGATTAGCACGCGAATTCAGGCCTTAATAGGAATGATAAAGCCTTGTCTAGTGTATTCAAACAACATAAAAAATATTCTGAATCCTTCTAAGCTATTTTTTTTAGAACTTTTTTTCGAACATATATTTTCAAAAAAACGTGATGATTAGCACACGAATTTAGGGCTTAATAGGAATGAGAATACATTTCCTACTATATTCATTCAAAATGAAAAACATTCAGAATCGTTTAAAGAAAGTTTATAGAGAACTTTTTTTCGGACCTAAATTTTCTAAATAACGTGATGATTAGCACACGAATTCGGGGCTTAATAGGAATGAGAATACATTTCCTAGTGTATTCATTAAAAATGAAAAACATTCAGAATCGTTCCAAGCAATTTTATAGAGAAGTTTTTTTCTGACCTAAATTTTCTAAAAAACGTGATGATTAGCACACGAATTCGGGGCTTAATAGGAATGAGAATACATTTCCTAGTGTATTCATTCAAAATGAAAAACATTCAGATCGTTTCAAGTAATTTTATTGAGAACTTTCTTTCGGACCAAAATTTTCTGAAAAACGTGATGATTAGCACACGAATTCAGGCCTTAATAGGAATGATAAAACCTTGTCTAGTGTATTCATACAACATAAAAAATATTCTGAATCCTTCTAAGCTATTTTTTTTAAAACTTTTTTTCGGACATAAATTTTCTAAAAAATGTGATGATTAGCACGCGAATTCGGGGCTTAATAGGAATGAGAATACATTTCCTGGTGTATTCATTCAAAATTAAAAACATTAAGTATCGTTTAAAGCAAATCTATTGACAACTTTTTTTCGGACCTAAATTTTCTGAAAACGTGATGATTAGCACATGAATTCAGGCCTTAATAGGAATGAGAAAACCTTGTCTAGTGTATTCATACAACATAAAAAATATTTTGTATCCTTCTAAGCTATTTTTTTTAGAACTTTTTTTCGGACCTAAATTTTGTGAAAAACGTGATGATATGCACACGAATTCGAGGCTTAATACGAATGAGAATACATTTCCTAGTGTATTTGTTCAAAATGAAAAACATTCAGAATCGTTTCAACTAATTTTATACAGAACTTTTTTTCGGACCTCAATTTTCTGAAAACCGTGATTATTAGCACACGAATTCGGGGCTTAATAGGAATGAGAATACATTTCATAGTGTATTTATTCAAAATGAAAAACATTCAGAAACCTTTCAAGCAATTTTATATAGAACTTTTTTTGGGGTCTAAATTTTGTATAAAACGTGATGATTAGCACACGAATTCAGGCCTTAATAGGAATGATAAAGCCTTGTCTAGTGTATTCAAACAACATAAAAAATATTCTAAATCCTTCTAAGCTATTTTTTTTAGAACTTTTTTTCGAACATATATTTTCAAAAAAACGTTATGATTAGCACACGAATTTGGGGCTTAATAGGAATGAGAATACATTTCCTACAGTATTCATTCAAAATGAAAAACATTCAGAATCGTTTAAAGAAAGTTTATAGAGAACTTTTTTTCGGACCTAAATTTTCTAAATAACGTGATGATTAGCACACGAATTCGGGGCTTAATAGGAATGAGAATACATTTCCTAGTGTATTCATTAAAAATGAAAAACATTCAGAATCGTTCCAAGCAATTTTATAGAGAAGTTTTTTTCGGACCTAAATTTTCTAAAAAACGTGATGATTAGCACACGAATTCAGGCCTTAATAGGAGTGATAAAACCTTTTCTAGTGTATTCATACAACATAAAAAATATTCTGAATCCTTCTAAGCTATTTTTTTTAGAACTTTTTTTCGGACATAAATTTTCTAAAAAACGTGATGATTAGCACACAAATTCGGGGCTTAATAGGAATGAGAATACATTTCCTAACGTATTCATTCAAAATGAAAAACATTAAGAATCGTTTAAAGCAAATCTATTGACAACTTTTTTTCTGACGTAAATTTTCTAAAAACGTGATGATATGCACACGAATTCAGGCCTTAATAGGAATGAGAAAATCTTGTCTAGTGTATTCATACAACATAAAAAGTATTTTGAATCCTTCTAAGCTATTTTTTTTATAATTTTTTTCGGACCTAAATTTTGTAAAAAACGTGATGATATGCACACGAATTCGGGGCTTAGTAGGAATGAGAATACATTTCCTAGTGTATTTTTTCAAAATGAAAAACATTCAGAATCGTTTCAAGTGATTTTATAGAGAACTTTTTTTTGGACCTCAATTTTCTGAAAAACGTGATGATTAGCACACGAATTCGGGGCTTAATAGGAATCAAAATACATTTCCTAGTTTATTTATTGAAAATGAAAAACATTCAGAATCGTTTCAAGCAATTTTATAGAGAACTTTTTTTCTGACCTAAATTTTGTATAAAACGTGATGATTAGCACACGAATTCGGGGCTTAATAGGAATGAGAATACATTTCCTAGTGTATTCATTCAAAATGAAAAACATTCAGATCGTTTCAAGTAATTTTATTGAGAACTTTCTTTCGGACCAAAATTTTCTGAAAAACGTGATGATTAGCACACGAATTCAGGCCTTAATAGGAATGAGAAAACCTTGTCTAGTGTATTCATACAACATAAAAAAATATTTTGAATCCTTCTAAGCTATTTTTTTAAGAACTTTTTTTCGGACCTAAATTTTGTAAAAAACGTGGTGATATATAATTCGGGACTTAATAGGAATGAGAATACATTTCCTAGTGTATTCATTCAAAATGAAAAACATTCAGATCTTTTCAAGTAATTTTATAGAGAACTTTTTTTCGGACCTAAATTTTCTAAAAAACGTGATGATTAGCATACTAATTCAGGCCTTAATAGGAATGAGGTAACCTGGTCTAGTTTATTCATACAACGTAAAAAATATTCTAAATCTTTCTAAGCTATTTTTTTAGAACTTTTTTTCGGACCTCAATTTTCTTAAAAACGTGATGATTAGCACACGAATTCGGGGCTTAATAGCAATGAGAATACATTTCCTAGTGTATTCATTCAAAATGAAAAACATTCAGATTGTTTCAAGCAAATCTATTGAGAACTTTTTTTCGGACCTTAATTTTCTAAGAACGGGATGATTAGCACACGAATTCAGGCCTTAATAGGAATGATAAAACCTTGTCTAGTGTATTCATACAACATTAAAAATATTCTGAATCCTTCTAAGCTATTTTTTTTAGAACTTTTTTTCGGACATAAATTTTCTAAAAAACGTGATGATTAGCACACGAATTCGGGGCTTAATAGGAATGAGAATACATTTCCTAGTGTATTCATTCAAAATGAAAAACATTAAAAATCTTTTAAAGCAAATCTATTGACAACTTTTTTTCGGACGTAAATTTTCTAAAAACGTGATGATTAGCACACGAATTCAGGCCTTAATAGGAATGAGAAAATCTTGTCTACTGTATTCATACAAGATAAAAAGTATTTTGAATCCTTCTAAGCTATTTTTTTTATAATTTTTTTCGGCCCTAAATTTTGTAAAAAACGTGATGATAAGCACACGAATTCGGGGCTTAGTAGGAATGAGAATACATTTCCTAGTGTATTTGTTCAAAATGAAAAACATTCAGAATCGTTTCAAGTAATTTTATAGAGAACTTTTTTCCGGACCTCAATTTTCTGAAAAACGTGATGATTAGCACACGAATTCGGGGCTTAATAGGAATGAGAATACATTTCCTAGTGTATTCATTCAAAATGAAAAACATTCAGATTCGTTTCAAGCAATTTTATAGAGAACTTTTTTTCGGACCTAAATTTTCTAAAAAACGTGATGATTAGCACACGAATTCAGGCCTTAATAGGAGTGATAAAACCTTTTCTAGTGTATTCATACAACATAAAAAAATATTACGAATCCTTCTAAGCTATTTTTTTTAGAACTTTTTTTCGGACATAAAATTTCTAAAAAACGTGATGATTAGCACACAAATTCGGGGCTTAATAGGAATGAGAATACATTTCCTAGCGTATTCATTCAAAATGAAAAACATTAAGAATCGTTTAAAGCAAATCTATTGACAACTTTTTTTCGGACGTAAATTTTCTAAAAACGTGATGATTAGCACACGAATTCAGGCCTTAATAGGAATGAGAAAATCTTGTCTAGTGTATTCATACAACATAAAAAGTATTTTGAATCCTTCTAAGCTATTTTTTTTAGAACTTTTTTTCGGACCTAAATTTTGTGAAAAACGTGATGATATGCACACGAATTCGGGGCTTAATAGGAATGAGAATACATTTCCTAGTGTATTTGTTCAAAATGAAAAACATTCAGAATCGTTTCAACTAATTTTATACAGAACTTTTTTTCGGACCTCAATTTTCTGAAAACCGTGATTATTAGCACACGAATTCGAGGCTTAATAGGAATGAGAATACATTTCCTAGTGTATTTATTCAAAATGAAAAACATTCAGAATCGTTTCAAGTGATTTTATAGAGAACTTTTTTTCGGACCACAATTTTCTGAAAAACGTGATGATTAGCACACGAATTCGGGGCTTAATAGGAATCAAAATACATTTCCTAGTTTATCTATTGAAAATGAAAAACATTCAGAATCGTTTCAAGCAATTTTATAGAGAACTTTTTTTAGGACCTAAATTTTGTATAAAACGTGATGATTAGCACACAAATTCGGGGCTTAATAGGAATGAGAATTCATTTCCTAGTGTATTCAGTCAAAATTAAAAACATTCAGATCGTTTCAAGTAATTTTATTGAGAACTTTCTTTCGGACCAAAATTTTCTGAAAAACGTGATCATTAGCACACGAATTCAGGCCTTAATAGGAATGATAAAACCTTGTCTAGTGTATTCATACAACATAAAAAATATTCTGAATCCTTCTAAGCTATTTTTTTTAAAACTTTTTTTCGGACATAAATTTTCTAAAAAACGTGATGATTAGCACGCGAATTCGGGGCTTAATAGGAATGAGAATACATTTCCTGGTGTATTCATTCAAAATTAAAAACATTAAGTATCGTTTAAAGCAAATCTATTGACAACTTTTTTTGGGACCTAAATTTTCTGAAAACGTGATAATTAGCACACGAATTCAGGCCTTAATAGGAATGAGAAAACCTTGTCTAGTGTATTCATACAACATAAAAAATATTTTGAATCCTTCTAAGCTATTTTTTTTAGAACTTTTTTTCGGACCTAAATTTTGTGAAAAACGTGATGATATGCACACGAATTCGAGGCTTAATAGGAATGAGAATACATTTCCTAGTGTATTTGTTCAAAATGAAAAACATTCAGAATCGTTTCAACTAATTTTATACAGAACTTTTTTTCGGACCTCAATTTTCTGAAAACCGTGATTATTAGCACACGAATTCGGGGCTTAATAGGAATGAGAATACATTTCCTAGTGTATTTATTCAAAATGAAAAACATTCAGAATCCTTTCAAGCAATTTTATAGAGAACTTTTTTTCGGGCCTAAATTTTGTATAAAACGTGATGATTAGCACACGAATTCAGGCCTTAATAGGAATGATAAAGCCTTGTCTAGTGTATTCATACAACATAAAAAATATTCTAAATCCTTCTAAGCTATTTTTTTTAGAACTTTTTTCGGACATATATTTTCAAAAAAACGTGATGATTAGCACACGAATTTGGGGCTTAATAGGAATGAGAATACATTTCCTACTGTATTCATTCAAAATGAAAAACATTCAGAATCGTTTAAAGAAAGTTTATAGAGAACTTTTTTTCGGACCTAAATTTTCTAAATAACGTGACGATTAGCACACGAATTCGGGGCTTAATAGGAATGAGAATACATTTCCTAGTGTATTCATTAAAAATGAAAAACATTCAGAATCGTTCCAAGCAATTTTATAGAGAAGTTTTTTTCTGACCTAAATTTTCTAAAAAACGTGATGATTAGCACACGAATTCGGGGCTTAATAGAAATGAGAATACATTTCCTAGTGTATTCATTCAAAATGAAAAACATTCAGATTCGTTTCAAGCAATTTTATAGAGAACTTTTTTTCGGACCTAAATTTTCTAAAACACGTGATGATTAGCACACGAATTCAGGCCTTAATAGGAGTGATAAAACCTTTTCTAGTGTATTCATACAACATAAAAAATATTCTGAATCCTTCTAAGCTATTTTTTTTAGAACTTTTTTTCGGACATAAATTTTCTAAAAAACGTGATGATTAGCACACAAATTCGGGGCTTAATAGGAATGAGAATACATTTCCTAGTGTATTCATTCAAAATGAAAAACATTAAGAATCGTTTCAAGCAAATCTATTGACAACTTTTTTTCGGACCAAAATTTTCTAAAAACGTGATGATTAGCACATGAATTAAGGCCTTAATAGGAATGATAAAGCCTTCTCTAGTGTATTCATACAACATAAAAAATATTCTGAATCCTTCTAAGCTATTTTTTTTGGAACTTTTTTTCGGACAAAACTTTTTAAAAAACGTGATGATTCGCACACGAATTCGAGGCTTAATAGGAATGAGAATAATTTTCCTAGTGTATTCATTCAAAATGAAAAACATTCAGATTCGCTTCAAGCAATTTTATAGAGAACTTTTTTTCGGACCTAAATTTTCTAAACAACGTGATGATTAGCGCACGAAATCAGGCCTTAATAGGAATGATGAAGCCTTGTCTAGTGTATTCATACAACATAAAAAATATTCTGAATCCTTCTACGCTATTTTTTTTAGAACTTTTTTTCGGACCTAAATTTTTAAAAAACGTGATGATTCGCACACGAATTCGGGGCTTAATAGGAATGAGAATAATTTTCCTAGTGTATTCATTCAAAATGAAAAACATTCAGATTCGCTTCAAGCAATTTTATAGAGAACTTTTTTTCGGACCTAAATTTTCTAAAAAATGTGATGATTAGCACACGAATTCAGGCCTTAATAGGAATGAGAAAACCTGGTCTAGTGTATTCATACAACATAAAAAATATTCCAAATCTTTCTAAGCTATTTTTTTAGAACTTTTTTTCGGACCTCAATTTTCTGAAAAACGTGATGATTAGCACACGAATTCGGGGCTTAATAGGAATGAGAATACATTTCCTAGTGTATTCATTCAAAATGAAAAACATTCAGATCGTTTCAAGTAATTTTATAGAGAACTTTTTTTCGGACCTAAATTTTCTAAAAAACGTGATGATTAGCATACGAATTCCGGCCTTAATTGGAATGATAAAACCTTGTCTAGTGTATTCATACAACATAAAAAATATTCTGAATCCTTCTAAGCTATTTTTTTTAAAACTTTTTTTCGGACCTAAATTTTCTAAAAAACGTGATGATTCGCACACGAATTCGGGGCTTAATAGGAATGAGAATAATTTTCCTAGTGTATTCATTCAAAATGAAAAACATTCACATTCGCTTCAAGCAATTTTATAGAGAACTTTTTTTCGGACCTAAATTTTCTAAAAAACGTGATGATTAGCACACGAATTCAGGCCTTAATAGGAATTATAAAGCCTTGTCTAGTGTATTCATACAACATAAAAAATATTCTGAATCCTTCTAAGCTATTTTTTTCAGAACTTTTTTTCGAACCTAAATTTTCCAAAAAACGTGATGATTCGCACACGAATTCGGGGCTTAATAGGAATGAGAATAATTTTCCTAGTGTATTCATTCAAAATGAAAAACATTCAGATTCGCTTCAAGCAATTTTATAGAGAACTTTTTTTGGGACCTAAATTTTCTAAAAAACGTGATGATTAGCACACGAATTCGGGGCTTAATAGGAATGAGAATACATTTCCTACTGTATTCATTCAAAGTGAAAAACATTCAGATCGTTTCAAGTAATTTTAAAGAGAACATTTTTTCAGACCAAAGTTTTCTAAAAAACGTGATGGTTAGCTCACGAATTCAAGCCTTAATAGGATTGATAAAACCTTGTTTAGTGTATTCATACAACATAAAAAATGTTCTGAATCCTTCTAAGCTATTTTTTTCAGAACTTTTTTTCGGACCTAAATTTTCCAAAAAACGTGATGATTCGCACACGAATTCGGGGCTTAACAGGAATGAGAATAATTTTCCTAGTGTATTCATTCAAAATGAAAAACATTCAGATTCGCTTCAAGCAATTTTATAGAGAACTTTTTTTCGGACCTAAATTTTCTAAAAAACGTGATGATTAGCACACGAATTCGGGGCTTAATAGGAATGAGAATACATTTCCTAGTGTATTCATTCAAAGTGAAAAACATTCAGAATCGTTCCAAGAAATTTTATAGAGAAGTTTTTTTCGGACCTAAATTTTCTAAAAAACGTGATGATTGGCACACGAATTCGGGGCTTAATAGGAATGAGAATACATTTCCTAGTGTATTCATTCAAAATGAAAAACATTCAGATTCGTTTCAAGCAATTTTATAGAGAACTTTTTTTCGGACCTAAATTTTCTAAAAAATGTGATGATTAGCACACGAATTCAGGCCTTAATAGGAATGAGAAAACCTGGTCTAGTGTATTCATACAACATAAAAAATATTCTAAATCTTTCTAAGCTCTTTTTTTAGAACTTTTTTTCGGACCTCAATTTTCTGAAAAACGTGATGATTAGCACACAAATTCGGTGCTTAATAGGAATGAGAATACATTTCCTACTGTATTCATTCAAAATGAAAAACATTCAGTTCGTTTCAAGTAATTTTATAGAGAACTTTTTTTCGGACCAAAATTTTCTAAAATCGTGATGATTAGCATACGAATTACGGCCTTAATAGGAATGATAAAGCCTTGTCTAGTGTATTCATACAACATAAAAAATATTCTGAATCCTTCTAAGCTATTTTTTTTGAACTTTTTTTCGGAACTAAATTTTCTAAAAAACATGATGATTCACACACGAATTCCGGGCTTATTAGGAATGAGAATAGTTTTCCTAGTGTATTCATTCAAAATGAAAAACATTCAGATTCGCTTCAAGCAATTTTATAGAGAACCTTTTCTCGGACCTAAATTTTCTAAAAAACGTGATGATTAGCACACGAATTCGGGGCTTAATAGGAATGAGAATACATTTTCTAGTGTATTTATTTAAAATTAAAAACATTCAGATCGTTTCAAGTAATTTTAAAAAGAACTTCTTTTCGGACCAAAAATTTCTAAAAAACGTGATGATTAGCACACGAATTCAGGCTTTATTAGGAATGATAAAACCTTGTCTAGTGTATTCGTACAACATAAAAAGTATTCTGAATCCTTCTAAGCTATTTTTTTTAGAACTTTTTTTCGGACATAAATTTTCTAAAAAACTTGATGATTAGCACACGAATTCAGGGCTTAATGGGAATGAGAATACATTTCCTAGTGTATTCATTCAAAATGAAAAATATTAAGAATCGTTTGAAGCAAATCTATTGAGAACTTTTTTTCGGACCACAATTTTTTAAAAAACGTGATGATTAGCACACGAATTCAGGCCTTAATAGGAATGATAAAACCTTGTCTAGTGTATTCATACAACATAAAAAATATTCTGAATCCCTCTAAGTTATTTTTTTTAGAACTTTTTTTCAGACATAAATTTTCTAAAAAACATGATGATTAGCACACGAATTCGGGGCTTAATAGGAATGAGAATACATTTCCTAGTGTGTTCATTCAAAATGAAAAACATTAAGAATCGTTTCCAGCAAATCTATTGAGAACTTTTTTTCGGACCAAAATTTTCTAAAAAACGTGATGATTAGCACACGAATTCAGGCCTTAATAGGAATGATAAAGCTTTGTCTAGTGTACTCATACAAAATAAAAAATATTCCAAATTCTTCTAAGCTATTTTTTTTAGAACTTTTTTTCGGACATATATTTTCAAAAAAACGTGATGATTAGCACACGAATTTGGGGCTTAATAGGAATGAAAATACATTTCCTAGTGTATTCACTTAAAATGAAAAACATTTAGAATCGTTCCAAGCAATTTTATTGAGAAGTTTTTTTCGGACCTAAATTTTCTAAAAAACGTGATGATTAGCACACGAATTCGGGGCTTAAGAGGAATGAGAATACATTTCCTAGTGTATTCATTCAAAATGAAAAACATTCAGATTCGTTTCAAGCAATTTTATAGAGAACTTTTTCTAGGACCTAAATTTTCTAAAAAACGTGATGATTAGCACACGAATTCAGGCCTTAATAGGAATGAGAAAACCTGGTCTAGTGTATTCATACAACATAAAAAATATTCCAAATCTTTCTAAGCTATTTTTTTAGAACTTTTTTTCGGACCTCAATTTTCTGAAAAACGAGATGATTAGCACACGAATTCGGGGCTTAATAGGAATGAGAATACATTTCCTAGTGTATTCATTCAAAATGAAAAACATTCAGATCGTTTCAAGTAATTTTATAGAGAACTTTTTTTCGGACCTAAATTTTCTAAAAAACGTGATGATTAGCATACGAATTCCGGCCTTAATTGGAATGATAAACCCTTGTCTAGTGTATTCATACAACATAAAAAATATTCTGAATCCCTCTAAGCTATTTTTTTTAAAACTTTTTTTCGGACCTAAATTTTCTAAAAAACGTGATGATTCGCACACGAATTCGGGGCTTAATAGGAATGAGAATAATTTTCCTAGTGTATTCATTCAAAATGAAAAACATTCACATTCGCTTCAAGCAATTTTATAGAGAACTTTTTTTCGGACCTAAATTTTCTAAAAAACGTGATGATTAGCACACGAATTCGGGGCTTAATAGGAATGAGAATACATTTCCTACTGTATTCATTCAAAGTGAAAAACATTCAGATCGTTTCAAGTAATTTTAAAGAGAACATTTTTTCAGACCAAAGTTTTCTAAAAAACGTGATGGTTAGCTCACGAATTCAAGCCTTAATAGGATTGATAAAACCTTGTTTAGTGTATTCATACAACATAAAAAATATTCTGAATCCTTCTAAGCTATTTTTTTCAGAACTTTTTTTCAGACCTAAATTTTCCAAAAAACGTGATGATTCGCACACGAATTCGGGGCTTAACAGGAATGAGAATAATTTTCCTAGTGTATTCATTCAAAATGAAAAACATTCAGATTCGCTTCAAGCAATTTTATAGAGAAATTTTTTTCGGACCTAAATTTTCTAAAAAACGTGATGATTAGCACACGAATTCGGGGCTTAATAGGAATGAGAATACATTTCCTTGTGTATTCATTCAAAGTGAAAAACATTCAGAATCGTTCCAAGCAATTTTATAGAGAAGTTTTTTTCGGACCTAAATTTTCTAAAAAACATGATGATTGGCACACGAATTCGGGGCTTAATAGGAATGAGAATACATTTCCTAGTGTATTCATTCAAAATGAAAAACATTCAGATTCGTTTCAAGCAATTTTATAGAGAACTTTTTTTCGGACCTAAATTTTCTAAAAAATGTGATGATTAGCACACGAATTCAGGCCTTAATAGGAATGAGAAAACCTGGTCTAGTGTATTCATACAACATAAAAAATATTCTAAATCTTTCTAAGCTCTTTTTTTAGAACTTTTTTTCGGACCTCAATTTTCTGAAAAACGTGATGATTAGCACACAAATTCGGTGCTTAATAGGAATGAGAATACGTTTCCTACTGTATTCATTCAAAATGAAAAACATTCAGAACGTTTCAAGTAATTTTCTAGAGAACTTTTTTTCGGACCAAAATTTTTTAAAAACGTGATGATTAGCATACGAATTACGGCCTTAATAGGAATGATAAAGCCTTGTCTAGTGTATTCATACAACATAAAAAATATTCTGAATCCTTCTAAGCTATTTTTTTTGAACTTTTTTTCGGAACTAAATTTTCTAAAAAACATTATGATTCACACACGAATTCCGGGCTTAATAGGAATGAGAATAGTTTTCCTAGTGTATTCATTCAAAATGAAAAACATTCAGATTCGCTTCAAGCAATTTTATAGAGAACCTTTTCTCGGACCTAAATTTTCTAAAAAACGTGATGATTAGCACACGAATTCGGGGCTTAATAGGAATGAGAATACATTTTCTAGTGTATTCATTTAAAATTAAAAACATTCAGATCGTTTCAAGTAATTTTAAAAAGAACTTCTTTTCGGACCAAAAATTTCTAAAAAATGTGATGATTAGCACACGAATTCAGGCTTTAATAGGAATGATAAAACCTTGTCTAGTGTATTCGTACAACATAAAAAGTATTCATAATCCTTCTAAGCTATTTTTTTTAGAACTTTTTTTCGAACATAAATTTTCTAAAAAACGTGATGATTAGAACACGAATTCAGGCCTTAATAGGAATTTTAAAACCTTGTCTAGTGTATTCGTACAAAATAAAAATATTCTTAATCCTTCTAAGCTGTTTTTTTTAGAACTTTTTTTCGAACATAAATTTTCTAAAAAACGTGATGATTAGCACACGAATTCAGGCCTTAATAGGAATGAGAATACATTTCCTACGGTACTCAATCAAAATGAAAAACATTCAGAATCGTTTCAAGAAAGTTTATAGAGAACTTTTTATTGGACCTAAATTTTCTAAAAAATGTGATGATTAGCACACGAATTCGGCGCTTAATAGGAATGAGAATACATTTCCTAGTGTATTCATTAAAAATGAAAAACGTATTGAATCGTTCCAAGCAATTTTATAGAGAAGTTTTTTTCGGACCTAGATTTTCTAAAAAACGTGATGATTGGCACACGAATTCGGGGCTTAATAGGAATGAGAATACATTTCCTAGTGTATTCATTCAAAATGAAAAACATTCAGATTCGTTTCAAGCAATTTTATAGAGAACTTTTTTTCGGACCTAAATTTTCTAAAAAATGTGATGATTAGCACACGAATTCAGGCCTTAATAGGAATGAGAAAACCAGGTCTAGTGTATTCATACAACATAAAAAATATTCTAAATCTTTCTAAGCTATTTTTTTAGAACTATTTTTCGGACCTCAATTTTCTGAAAAAACGTGATGATTAGCACACGAATTCGGGGCTTAATAGGAATGAGAATACATTTCCTAGTGTATTCTTTTAAAATGAAAAACATTCAGAATCGTTCCAAGCAATTTTATAGAGAAGTTTTTTTCGGACCTAAATTTTCTAAAAAACATGATGATTAGCACACGAATTCGGGGCTTAATAGGAATGAGAATACATTTCCTAGTGTAATCATAGAACATGAAAAATATTCTGAATCCTTGTAAGCTATTTTTTTTAGAACTTTTTTTCGGACATAAATTTTCTAAAAAACTTGATGATTAGCACAAGAATTCGGGGCTTAATGGGAATGAGAATACATTTCCTAGTGTATTCATTCAAAATGAAAAATATTAAGAATCGTTTCAAGCAAATCTATTGAGAACTTTTTTTCGGACCAAAATTTTTTAAAAAACGTGATGATTAGCACACGAATTCAGGCCTTAATAGGAATGATAAAACCTTGTCTAGTGTATTCATACAACATAAAAAATATTCTGAATCCCTCTAAGTTATTTTTTTTAGAACTTTTTTTCAGACATAAATTTTCTAAAAAACATGATGATTAGCACACGAATTCGGGGCTTAATAGGAATGAGAATACATTTCCTAGTGTGTTCATTCAAAATGAAAAACATTAAGAATCGTTTCAAGCAAATCTATTGAGAACTTTTTTTCGGACCAAAATTTTCTAAAAAACGTGATGATTAGCACACGAATTCAGGCCTTAATAGGAATGATAAAGCCTTGTCTAGTGTACTCATACAAAATAAAAAATATTCTAAATTCTTCTAAGCTATTTTTTTTAGAACTTTTTTTCGGACATATATTTTCAAAAAAACGTGTTAATAGGAATGAAAATACATTTCCTAGTGTATTCATTCAAAATGAAAAAAATTCAGATCGTTTCAAGTAATTTTATAGAGAACTTTTTTTCGGATCAAAATTTTCCAAAAAACGTGATGATTAGCACACGAATTCAGGCCTTAATAGGTACGATAAAGCCTTGTCTAGTGTATTCATACAACATAAAAAATATTCTAAATCCTTCTAAGCTATTTTTTTAAGAACTTTTTTTCGGACATATATTTTTAAAAAAACGTGATGATTAGCACACGAATTTGTGGCTTAATAGGAATGAGAATACATTTCCTACTGCATTCAATCAAAATGAAAAACATTCAGAATCGTTTCAAGAAAGTTTATAGAGAACTTTTTTTCGGACCTAAATTTTCTAAAAAACGTGATGATTAGCACAAGAATTCGGGGCTTAATAGGAATGAGAATACATTTCCTAGTGTATTCATTAAAAATGAAAAACATTCAGAATCGTTCCAAGCAATTTTATAGAGAAGTTTTTTTCGGACCTAAATTTTCTAAAAAACGTGATGATTAGCACACGAATTCGGGGCTTAATAGGAATGAGAATACATTTCCTAGTGTATTCATTCAAAATGAAAAACATTCAGATTAGTTTCAAGCAATTTTATAGAGAACTTTTTTTCGGACCTAAATTTTCTAAAAAACGTGATGATTAGCACACGAATTCAGGCATTAATGGGAATGAGAATACCTGGTCTAGTGTATTCATACAACATAAACAATATTCTAAATCCTTCTAAGCTATTTTTTTTAGAACTTTTTTTCGACATATATTTTCAAAAAAACGGGATGATTAGCACACGAATTTGGGGCTTAATAGGAATGAGAATACATTTCCTACTGTACTCAATCAAAATGAAAAACATTCAGAATCGTTTCAAGAAAGTTTATAGAGAACTTTTTTTCGGACCTAAATTTTCTAAAATGCACACGAATTCGGGGCTTAATAGGAATGAGAATACATTTCCTAGTGTATTCATTAAAAATGAAAAATGTTCAGAATCGTTCCAAGCAATTTTATAGAGAAGTTTTTTTCAGACCTAAATTTTCTAAAAAACGTGATGATTGGCACATGAATTCGGGGCTTAATAGGAATGAGAATACATTTCCTAGTGTATTCATTCAAAATGAAAAACATTAAGATTCGTTTCAAGCAATTTTATAGAGAACTTTTTTTCGGACTTCAATTCTCTGAAAAACGTGATGATTAGCACACGAATTCATGGCTTAATAGGAATGAGAATACATTTCCAAGTGTATTCATTCAAAATGAAAAACATTCAGATTCGTTTCAAGCAATTTTATAGAGAACTTTTTTTCGGACGTAAATTTTCTAGAAAACGTGATATTAGCACACGAATTCAGGCCTTAATAGGAATGATAAAGCCTTGTCTAGTGTATTCATACAACATAAAAAATATTCTAAATCTTTCTAAGCTATTTTTTAGAACTTTTTTTCGGACCTCAATTTTCTGAAAAACTTGATGATTAGCACACGAATTCGGGGCTTAATAGCAATGAGAATGCATTTCCTAGTGTATTCATTCAAAATGAAAAACATTTAGATCATTTCAAGTAATTTTATAGAGAACTTTTTTTCGGACCAAAATTTTCAAAAAAAAACGTGATGATTAGCATACGAATTCCGGCCTTAATAGGAATGATAAAGCCTTGTCTAGTGTATTCATACAACATAAAAAATATTCTGAATCCTTCTAAGCTATTTTTTTTAGAACTTTTTTTCGGAACTAAATTTTCTAAAAAACGTGATGATTCCCACACGAATTCGGGGCTTAATAGGAATGAGAATAATTTTCCTAGTGTATTCATTCAAAATGAAAAACATTCAGATTCGCTTCAAGCAATTTTATAGAGAACTTTTTTTCGGACCTAAATTTTGCATAAAACGTGATGATTAGCATAAGAATTCGGGGCTTAATAGGAATGAGAATACATTTCCTACTGTATTCATTCAAAATGAAAAACATTCAGATCGTTTCAAGTAATTTTATAGAGAACTTTTTTTCGGACCAAAATTTTCTAAAAAACGTGATGATTAGCACACGAATTCAGGCCTTAATAGGAATGATAAAGCCTTGTCTAGTGTATTCATACAACATAAAAAATATTCTGAACCCTTCTAAGCTATTTCTTTTAGAACTTTTTTTCGGACATAAATTTTCTAAAAAACGTGATGATTAGCACACGAATTCGGGGCTTAATAGGAATGAGAATACATTTCCTAGTGTATTCATTCAAAATGAAAAACATTAAGAATCGTTTCAAGCAAATCTATTGAGAACTTTTTTTCGGACCTAAATTTTCTAAAAACGTGATGATTAGCTCACTAATTCAGGACTTAATAGGAATGAGAAAACCTTGTCTAGTGTATTCATACAACATAAAAAATATTTTTAATCCTTCTAAGCTAATTTTTTTAGAACTTTGTTTCGGACCTAAATTTTATAAAAAACGTGATGATATGAACACGAATTCGGGGCTTAATAGGAATGAGAATACATTTCCTAGTGTATTTGTTCAAAATAAAAAACATTCAGAATCGTTTCAACTAATTTTATACAGAACTTTTTTTCGGACCTCAATTTTCTAAAAAACGTGATGATTAGCACACGAATTCGGGGCTTAATAGGAATGAGAATACATTTCCTAGTGTATTCATTCGAAATGAAAAACATTCAGATCGTTTCAAGTA
This sequence comes from Catharanthus roseus, assembly GCA_028651295.1. NCBI lineage: Eukaryota > Viridiplantae > Streptophyta > Magnoliopsida > Gentianales > Apocynaceae > Catharanthus > Catharanthus roseus. Next base: position 6,832,874 of record JAPQWS010000057.1, read on the forward strand.
ATTTTATAGAGAATTTTTTTCGGACCAAAATTTTCTAAAAAACGTGATGATTAGCATACGAATTCCGGCCTTAATAGGAATGATAAAACCTTGTCTAGTGTATTCATACAACATAAAAATTATTCTGAACCCTTCTAAGCTATTTCTTTTAGAACTCTTTTTCGGACCTAAATTTTCTAAAAAATGTGATGATTCGCACACGAATTCGGGGCTTAATAGGAATTAGAATACATTTCTTAGTGTATTCATTAAAAATGAAAAACATTTAAAATCGTTTCAAGCAAATCTATTGAGAACTTTTTTTCGGACCTAAACTTTCTAAAAAACGTGATGATAAACACACGAATTCGGTGCTTTATAGGAATGAGAATACATTTCCTAGTATATTCATTCAAAATGAAAAACATTCAAAATCGTTTCAAGCAAACTTATAGAGAACTTTTTTTCGGACCTAATTTTTCTAAAAAACGTGATGATTAGCACACGAATTCAGGCCTTAATAGGAATGAGAAAACTGGTCTAGTGTATTCGTACAACATAAAAAATATTTTGAAGCCTTCTAGGCTATTTTTTTTACAACTTTTTTTCGGACCTCAATTTTCTGAAAAACGTGATGATTCGCACACGAATTCGGGGCTTACTAGGAACGAGAATACATTTCCTAGTGTATTCATTCGAAATGAAAAACATTCAGATAGTTTCAAGTAATTTTATAGAGAATTTTTTTCGGACCAAAATTTTCTAAAAAACGTGATGATTAGCATACGAATTCCGGCCTTAATAGAAAATGATAAAACCATGTCTAGTGTATTCATAACACATAAAAAATATTCTGAATCCTTCTAAGCTATTTTTTTAGAACTTTTTTTCGAACATAAATTTTTAAAAAAAATGATGATTAGCACACGAATTCGGGGCTTAATAGTAATGAGAACACATTTCCCTATCGTATTCATTCAAAATGAAAAACATTCGAATCGTTTCAAGAAAGTTTATAGAGAACTTTTTTTCGGACCTAAATTTTCTTAAAAACGTGATGATTCGCACACGAATTCGGGGCTTAATAGGAATGAGAATAATTTTCCTAGTGTATTCATTCAAAATGAAAAACATTCAGATTCGCTTCAAGCAATTTTATAGAGAACTTTTTTTCGGACCTAAATTTTGTATAAAACGTGATGATTAGCACAAGAATTCGGGGCTTAATAGGAATGAGAATACATTTCCCATCGTATTCATTCAAAATGAAAAACATTCAGATCGTTTCAAGTAATTTTATAGAGAACTTTTTTCTGACCAAAATTTTCTAAAAAACGTGATGATTAGCACACGAATTCGAGCCTTAATAGGAATGATAAAGCCTTGTCTAGTGTATTCATACAACATAAAAAACATTCTGAACCCTTCTAAGCTATTTCTTTTAGAACTTTTTTTCGGACATAAATTTTCTAAAAAACGTGATGATTAGCACACGAATTCGGGGCTTAATAGGAATGAGAATACATTTCCTAGTGTATTCATTCAAAATGAAAAACATTAAGAATCGTTTCAAGCAAATCTATTGAGAACTTTTTTTCGGACCTAAATTTTCTAAAAACGTGATGATTAGCTCACTAATTCAGGACTTAATAGGAATGAGAAAACCTTGTCTAGTGTATTCATACAACATAAAAAATATTTTTAATCCTTCTAAGCTAATTTTTTTAGAACTTTGTTTCGGACCTAAATTTTATAAAAAACGTGATGATATGAACACGAATTCGGGGCTTAATAGGAATGAGAATACATTTCCTAGTGTATTTGTTCAAAATGAAAAACATTCAGAATCGTTTCAACTAATTTTATACAGAACTTTTTTTCGGACCTCAATTTTCTAAAAAACGTGATGATTAGCACACGAATTCGGGGCTTAATAGGAATGAGAATACATTTCCTAGTGTATTCATTCGAAATGAAAAACATTCAGATCGTTTCAAGTAATTTTATAGAGAATTTTTTTCGGACCAAAATTTTCTAAAAAACGTGATTATTAGCATACGAATTCCGGCCTTAATAGGAATGATAAAGCCATGTCTAGTGTATTCATAACACATAAAAAATATTCTGAATCCTTCTATGCTATTTTTTTAGAACTTTTTTTGGAACATAAATTTTCAAAAAAACTTGATGATTAGCACACGAATTCGAGGCTTAATAGGAATTGAGAATACATTTCCTACTGTATTCATTCAAAATGGAAAACATTCAGAATCGTTTCAAGAAAGTTTATAGAGAACTTTTTTTCGGACCTAAATTTTCTAAAATACGTGAGGATTCGCACACGAATTCGGGGCTTAATAGGAATGAGAATAATTTTCCTAGTGTATTCATTCAAAATGAAAAACATTCAGATTCGCTTTGAGCAATTTTATAGAGAATTTTTTTTCGGACCTAAATTTTCTAAAAAATGTGATGATTAGCACACGAATTCGGGGCTAAACAGGAATGAGAATACATTTCCCAGTGTATTCATTCAAAATGAAAAACAATCAGATCGTTTCAAGTAATTTTAAAGAGAAGTTTTTTTCGGACCAAAATTTTTTAAAAAACGTGATGATTAGCCCACGAATTCAGGCCTTAATAGGAATGATAAAACCTTGTCTAGTGTATTCATACAACATAAAAAATATTCTAAATCCTTCAAAGCTATTTTTTTTTAGAACTTTTTTTCGGACATAAATTTTCTAAAAAACGTGATGATTAGCACACGAATCCGGGGCTTAATAGGAATGAGAATACATTTCCTACTGTATTCATTCAAAATGAAAAATTTTCCGAATCATTTCTAGAATTTTTATAGAGAACTTTTTTTCGGACCCAAATTTTCTAAAAAATGTGATGATTCGCACACGAATTCGGGGCTTAATAGGAATTAGAATACATTTCCTAGTGTATTCATTAAAAATGAAAAACATTCAAAATCGTTTCAAGCAAATCTATTGAGAACTTTTTTTCGGACCTAAATTTTGTATAAAACGTGATGATTAGCACACGAATTCGGGGCTTAATAGGAATGAGAATACATTTCCTACTGTATTCATTCAAAATGAAAAACATTCAGATCGTTTCAAGTAATTTTATAAAGAACTTTTTTTCGGACCAAAATTTTCTAAAAAACGTGATGATTAGCACACGAATTCAGGCCTTAATAGGAATGATAAAGCCTTGTCTAGTGTATTCATACAACACAAAAATTATTCTAAACCCTTCTAAGCTATTTCTTTTAGAACTCTTTTTCGGACCTAAATTTTCTAAAAAATGTGATGATTCGCACACGAATTCGGGGCTTAATAGGAATTAGAATACATTTCTTAGTGTATTCATTAAAAATGAAAAACATTTAAAATCGTTTCAAGCAAATCTATTGAGAACTTTTTTCGGACCTAAACTTTATAAAAAACGTGATGATAAACACACGAATTCGGTGCTTTATAGGAATGAGAATACATTTCCTAGTATATTCATTCAAAATGAAAAACATTCAAAATCGTTTCAAGCAAACTTATAGAGAACTTTTTTTCGGACCTAATTTTTCTAAAAAACGTGATGATTAGCACACGAATTCAGGCCTTAATAGGAATGAGAAAACTGGTCTAGTGTATTCGTACAACATAAAAAATATTTTGAAGCCTTCTAGGCTATTTTTTTTACAACTTTTTTTCGGACCTCAATTTTCTGAAAAACGTGATGATTCGCACACGAATTCGGGGCTTACTAGGAACGAGAATACATTTCCTAGTGTATTCATTCGAAATGAAAAACATTCAGATAGTTTCAAGTAATTTTATAGAGAATTTTTTTCGGACCAAAATTTTCTAAAAAACGTGATGATTAGCATACGAATTCCGGCCTTAATAGAAAATGATAAAACCATGTCTAGTGTATTCATAACACATAAAAAATATTCTGAATCCTTCTAAGCTATTTTTTTAGAACTTTTTTTCGAACATAAATTTTTAAAAAAAATGATGATTAGCACACGAATTCGGGGCTTAATAGTAATGAGAACACATTTCCTACTGTATTCATTCAAAATGAAAAACATTCAGAATCGTTTCAAGAAAGTTTATAGAGAACTTTTTTTCGGACCTAAATTTTCTTAAAAACGTGATGATTCGCACACGAATTCGGGGCTTAATAGGAATGAGAATAATTTTCCTAGTGTATTCATTCAAAATGAAAAACATTCAGATTCGCTTCAAGCAATTTTATAGAGAACTTTTTTTCGGACCTAAATTTTGTATAAAACGTGATGATTAGCACAAGAATTCGGGGCTTAATAGGAATGAGAATACATTTCCTACTGTATTCATTCAAAATGAAAAACATTCAGATCGTTTCAAGTAATTTTATAGAGAACTTTTTTTCGGACCAAAATTTTCTAAAAAACGTGATGATTAGCACACGAATTCGAGCCTTAATAGGAATGATAAAGCCTTGTCTAGTGTATTCATACAACATAAAAAAATATTCGAACTCTTCTAAGCTATTTCTTTTAGAACTTTTTTTTCGGACATAAATTTTCTAAAAAACGTGATGATTAGCACACGAATTCGGGGCTTAATAGGAATGAGAATACATTTCCTAGTGTATTCATTCAAAATGAAAAACATTAAGAATCGTTTCAAGCAAATCTATTGAGAACTTTTTTCGGACCTAAATTTTCTAAAAACGTGATGATTAGCACACGAATTCAGGACTTAATAGAAATGAGAAAACCTTGTCTAGTGTATTCATACAACATAAAAAATATTTTTAATCCTTCTAAGCTAATTTTTTTAGAACTTTGTTTCGGACCTAAATTTTATAAAAAACGTGATGATATGAACACGAATTCGGGGCTTAATAGGAATGAGAATACATTTCCTAGTGTATTTGTTCAAAATGAAAAACATTCAGAATCGTTTCAACTAATTTTATACAGAACTTTTTTTCGGACCTCAATTTTCTAGAAAACGTGATGATTAGCACACGAATTCGGGGCTTAATAGGAATGAGAATACATTTCCTAGTGTATTCATTCGAAATGAAAAACATTCAGATCGTTTCAAGTAATTTTATAGAGAATTTTTTTCGGACCAAAATTTTCTAAAAAACGTGATGATTAGCATACGAATTCCGGCCTTAATAGGAATGATAAAGCCATGTCTAGTGTATTCATAACACATAAAAAATATTCTGAATCCTTCTAAGCTATTTTTTTAGAACTGTTTTTGGAACATAAATTTTCAAAAAAACTTGATGATTAGCACACGAATTCGGGGCTTAATAGGAATTGAGAATACATTTCCTGCTGTATTCATTCAAAATGGAAAACATTCAGAATCGTTTCAAGAAAGTTTATAGAGAACTTTTTTTCGGACCTAAATTTTCTAAAAAACGTGAGGATTCGCACACGAATTCGGGGCTTAATAGGAATGAGAATAATTTTCCTAGTGTATTCATTCAAAATGAAAAACATTCAGATTCGCTTTGAGCAATTTTATAGAGAACTTTTTTTCGGACCTAAATTTTCTAATAAACGTGATGATTAGCACATGAATTCGGGGCTAAATAGGAATGAGAATACATTTCCCAGTGTATTCATTCAAAATGAAAAACAATCAGATCGTTTCAAGTAATTTTAAAGAGAAGTTTTTTTCGGACCAAAATTTTTTAAAAAACGTGATGATTAGCCCACGAATTCAGGCCTTAATAGGAATGATAAAACCTTGTCTAGTGTATTCATACAACATAAAAAATATTCTAAATCCTTCAAAGCTATTTTTTTTTAGAACTTTTTTTCGGACATAAATTTTCTAAAAAACGTGATGATTAGCACACACGAATTCGGGGCTTAATAGGAATGAGAATACATTTCCCTACCGTATTCATTCAAAATGAAAAAATTTTTCCGAATCATTTCTAGAATTTTTTATAGAGAACTTTTTTTCGGACCCAAATTTTCTAAAAAATGTGATGATTCGCACACGAATTCGGGGCTTAATAGGAATTAGAATACATTTCCTAGTGTATTCATTAAAAATGAAAAACATTCAAAATCGTTTCAAGCAAATCTATTGAGAACTTTTTTTCGGACCTAAACTTTCTAAAAAACGTGATGATAAACACACGAATTCGGTGCTTTATAGGAATGAGAATACATTTCCTAGTATATTCATTCAAAATGAAAAACATTCATAATCGTTTCAAGCAAACTTATAGAGAACTTTTTTTCGGACCTAATTTTTCTAAAAAACGTGATGATTAGCACACGAATTCAGGCCTTAATAGGAATGAGAAAACCTGGTCTAGTGTATTCGTACAACGTAAAAAATATTTTGAATCCTTCTAGGCTATTTTTTTTACAACTTTTTTTCGGACCTCAATTTTCTGAAAAACGTGATGATTCGCACACGAATTCGGGGCTTACTAGGAATGAGAATACATTTCCTAGTGTATTCATTCGAAATGAAAAACATTCAGATAGTTTCAAGTAATTTTATAGAGAATTTTTTTCGGACCAAAATTTTCAAAAAAACGTGATGATTAGCATACGAATTCCGGCCATAATAGGAATGATAAAACCATGTCTAGTGTATTCATAACACATAAAAAGTATTCTTAATCCTTCTAAGCTATTTTTTTAGAACTTTTTTTCGAACATAAATTTTTAAAAAAAATGATGATTAGCACACGAATTCGGGGCTTAATAGTAATGAGAACACATTTCCTAGTGTATTCCTTCAAAATGAAAAACATTCAGAATCATTTCAAACAATTCTATAGAGAACTTTTTTTCGGACCTAAATTTTCTTAAAAACGTGATGATTAGCACATGAACTCAGGCCTTAATAGGAATGAGAAAACCTGGTCTAGTGTGTTCATACAACATAAAAAATGTTCTAAATCTTTCTAAGCTATTTCTTTTAGAACTTTTTTTCAGACCTCAATTTTCTGAAAAACGTGATGATTAGCACACGAATTCGGGGCTTAATAGGAATGAGAATACATTTCCTAGTGTATTCATTCAAAATGAAAAACATTCAGATCGTTTCAAATAATTTTATAGAGAACTTTTTTTCGGACCAAAATTTTCTAAAAAACGTGAAGATTAGCACACGAATTCGGGGCTTAATAGGAATGAGAATACATTTCCTAGTGTATTCATTCAAAATGAAAAACATTCAGATCGTTTCAAATAATTTTATAGTGAACTTTTTTTGGGACCAAAATTTTCTAAAAAACGTAATGATTAGCAAATGAATTCGGGGCTTAATAGGAATGAGAATACATTTCGTAGTGTATTCATTCAAAATGAAAAACATTCAGATCGTTTCAAGTAATTTTATAGAGAACTTTTTTTCGGACCAAAATTTTCTAAAAAACGTGATGATTAGCACACGAATTTAGGCCTTAATAGGAATGAGAAAACCTTTCTAGTGTATTCATACAACATAAAAAATATTCTAAATCTTTCTAAGCTGTTTTTTTTAGATATTTTTTTCGGACCTCAATTTTCTAAAAAACGTGATGATTAGCACACGAATTCGGGGCTTAATAGGAATGAGAATACATTTCCTAGTATATTTATTCAAAATGAAAAACTTTTAGAATCGTTTCAAGAAATTTTATAGAGAACTTTTTTTCGAACTAAATTTTGTAAAAAACGTGATGATTAGCACACGATTCGGGCTTAATAGGAATGATAATACATTTCCTAGTGTATTTATTCAAAATGAAAAACATTCAAAATCGTTTCAAGCAATTTTATAGAGAACTTTTTTTCCGACCTAAATTTTGTAAAAAACGTGATGATTAGCACACGAATTCGGGGCTTAATAGGAATGAGAATACATTTCCTAGTGTATTCATTAAAAATAAAAATCATTCTGATTCGTTTCAAGCAATTTTATAGAGAACTTTTTTTCGGACCTAAATTTTCTAAAAAATGTGATGATTAGCACACGAATTCAGGCCATAATAGGAATGAGAATACATTTCCTAGTGTATTCATTCAAAATGAAAAACATTCAGATTGTTTCAAGTAATTTTATAGAGAATTTTTTTTCGGACCAAAATTTTCTAAAAAAACGTGATGATTAGCATACGAATTCCGGCCTTAATAGGAATGATAAAGCCTTGTCTAGTGTATTCATAACACATAAAAAATATTCTGAATCCTTCTAAGCTATTTTTTTTAGAACTTTTTTTCGGACATAAATTTTCAAAAAAACGTGATGTTTAGCACACGAATTCGGGGCTTAATAGGAATGAGAATACATTTCCTACTGTATTCACTCAAAATGAAAAACATTCAGAATCGTTTCAAGAAAGTTTATAGAGAACTTTTTTTCGGACCTAAATTTTCTTAAAAACGTGATGATTCGCACACGAATTCGGGGCTTAATAGGAATGAGAATAATTTGCCTAGTGTATTCATTCAAAATGAAAAACATTCAGATCGTTTCAAGTAATTTTATAGAGAACTTTTTTTCGGACCAAAATTTTCTAAAAAACGTGATGATTAGCACAGGAATTCAGGCCTTAATAGGAATGAGAAAACCTTGTCTAGTGTATTCATACAACATAAAAAATATTATAAATCTTTCTAAGCTGTTTTTTGTAAATTTTTTTTCGGACCTCAATTTTCTAAAAAACGTGATGATTAGCACACGAATTCGGGCTTAATAGGAATGAGAATACATTTCCTAGTATATTTGTTCAAAATGAAAAACATTCAGAATCGTTTCAAGCAATTTTATAGAGAACTTTTTTTCGGACCTAAATTTTGTAAGAAACGTGATGATTAGCACACGAATTCGGGGCTTAATAGGAATGAGAATACATTTCCTAGTGTATTTATTCAAAATGAAAAACATTCAGAATCGTTTCAAGCAATTTTATAGAGAACTTTTTTTCGGACCTAAATTTTCTAAAAAACGTGATGATTAGCACACGAATTCGGGGCTTAATAGGAATGAGAATACATTACCTAGTGTATTCCTTCAAAATGAAAAACATTCAGAATCGTTTCAAACAATACTATAGAGAACTTTTTTTCGGACCTAAATTTTCTAAAAAACGTGATGATTAGCACACGAATTAAGGCCTTAATAGGAATGAGAAAACCTGGTCTAGTGTATTCATACAACATAAAAAATGTTCTAAATCTTTCTAAGCTATTTTTTTTAGAACTTTTTTTCGGACCTCAATTTTCTGAAAAACGTGATGATTAGCACACGAATTCGGGGCTTAATAGGAATGAGAATACATTTCCTAGTGTATTCATTCCAAATGAAAAACATTCAGATCGTTTCAAGTAATTTTATAGAGAACTTTTTTTCGGACTATAATTTTCTAAAACACGTGATGATTAGCACACGAATTCGGGGCTTAATAGGAATGAGAATACATTTCCTAGTGTATTCATTCCAAATGAAAAGCATTCAGATCGTTTCAAGTAATTTTATAGATAACTTTTTTTCGGACTAAAATTTTCTAAAACACGTGATGATTAGCACACGAATTCGGGGCTTAATAGGAATGAGAGTACATTTCCTAGTGTATTCTTTCAAAATGAAAAACATTCAGAATCGTTTCAAGCAATTTTATAGAGAACTTTTTTTCTGGACCTAAATTTTCCAATAACGTGATGATTAGCACACGAATTCGAGCCTTAATAGGAATGATAAAACCTTGTCTAGTGTATTCACACAACATAAAAAAATATTCGAATCCTTCTAAGTTTTTTTTTAGAACTTTTTTTCTGACCTAAATTTTGTAAAAAACGCGATGATTAGCGCACGAATTCGGGCCTTAATAGGAATGGGAAAATATTTTCCCGGTGTATTCATACAACATGAAAAAACATTTATAATCATTTCAAGCAATTTTTTCAAAGAACTTTTTTTCGGACCTAAATTTTGTAAAAAACGTTATGATTAGGACACGAATTCGGGCCTTAATAAGAATGAGAAAACTTTGTATGGTGTATTTATACTACATGAAAAACATATAGATTTGATTTAAGAAATTTTTTGAAGAACTTTTTTTGGGACCTAAATTTTGTAAAAAAGTGATGATTAGTACACAAATTCGGGGATTAATAGGAATGAGAAAATATTTTCTGGTGTATTCATACAACATGAAAAAACATTCATAGTCTTTTTCAAGCAATTTTTTTGAAGAACTTTTTTCGGACCTAAATTTTGTAAAAAATGTGATGATTAGCACACAAATTCGGGCCCTTAATAGGAATGAAAAATCTTTGTCTGGTGTATCTATACTACATGAAAAATATTTTAAATCAATTTAATAAATTTTTTGAAGAACTTTTTTTCGGACATATATTTTGTAAAAAATGTGATGATTAGCGCACGAATTCGGGCCTTAATAGAAATGAGAAAACATTGTCTAGTGTATTCATACAACATAAAAAATATTCTGAATCGTTTTAAGCTATTTTTTGGAGAACTTTTTTTCGTACTTAAATTTTGTAAAAAACGTGATGATTAGCACACGAATTTGGCCCTTTAAATGAATGAGAAAACATTGTCTGGTGTATTCATACAACATAAAAATATTCAGAATAGTTTTTAAGCAATTTTTTGAAAGGCTTTTTTTTTTTTTACCTATATTTTATAACAAACGTAATGATTAGCACACGAATTCAGGCCTTAATAGGAATGAGAAAACTTGGTCTAGTGTATTCGTACAACATAAAAAATATTTTGAATCCTTCTAGGCTATTTTTTTTACAACTTTTTTTCGGACCTCAATTTTCTGAAAAACGTGATGATTCGCACACGAATTCGGGGCTTACTAGGAATGAGAATACATTTCCTAGTGTATTCATTCGAAATGAAAAACATTCAGATAGTTTCAAGTAATTTTATAGAGAATTTTTTTCGGACCAAAATTTTCTAAAAAACGTGATGATTAGCATACGAATTCCAGCCTTAATAGGAATGATAAAACCATGTCTAGTGTATTCATAACACATAAAAAGTATTCTGAATCCTTCTAAGCTATTTTTTTAGAACTTTTTTTCAAACATAAATTTTTAAAAAAAATGATGATTAGCACACGAATTCGGGGCTTAATAGTAATGAGAACACATTTCCTACTGTATTCATTCAAAATTAAAAACATTCAGAATCGTTTCAAGAAAGTTTATAGAGAACTTTTTTTCGGACCTAAATTTTCTTAAAAACGTGATGATTGGCACACGAATTCGGGGCTTAATAGGAATGAGAATAATTTTCCTAGTGTATTCATTCCAAATGAAAAACATTCAGTTTCGCTTCAAGCAATTTTATAGAGAACTTTTTTTCGGACCTAAATTTTCTAAAAAACGTGATGATTAGCACACGAATTCGGGGCTTAATAGGAATGAGAATACATTTCCTAGTGTATTCATTCAAAATGAAAAACATTCAGATCGTTTCAAGTAATTTTAAAGAGAACTTTTTTTGGGACCAAAATTTTCTAAAAAACGTGATGATTAGCACACGAATTCGGGACTTAATAGGAATGAGAATACATTTCCTAGTGTATTCCTTCAAAATGAAAAAAAATTCAGAATCGTTTCAAACAATTCTATAGAGAACTTTTTTTCGGACGTAAATTTTCTAAAAAACGTGATGATTAGGACACGAATTCAAGCCTTAATAGGAAGGACAAAACGTGGTCTAGTGTATTCATACAACATAAAAAATGTTCTAAATCTTTCTAAGCTATTTTTTTTAGAACTTTTTTCGGACCTCAATTTTCTGAAAAACGTGATGATTAGCACACGAATTCGGGGCTTAATAGGAATGAGAATACATTTCCTAGTGTATTCCTTCAAAATGAAAAACATTCAAAATCATTTCAAACAATTCTATAGAGAACTTTTTTTCGGACCTAAATTTTCTAAAAAACGTGATGATTAGCACATGAACTCAGGCCTTAATAGGAATGAGAAAACCTGGTCTAGTGTGTTCATACAACATAAAAAATGTTCTAAATCTTTCTAAGCTATTTCTTTTAGAACTTTTTTTCAGACCTCAATTTTCTGAAAAACGTGATGACTAGCACACGAATTCGGGGCTTAATAGGAATGAGAATACATTTCCTAGTGTATTCATTCAAAATGAAAAACATTCAGATCGTTTCAAATAATTTTATAGAGAACTTTTTTTGGGACCAAAATTTTCTAAAAAACGTGAAGATTAGCACACGAATTCGGGGCTTAATAGGAATGAGAATACATTTCCTAGTGTATTCATTCCAAATGAAAAACATTCAGATCGTTTCAAGTAATTTTATAGATAACTTTTTTTCGGACTAAAATTTTCTAAAACACGTGATGATTAGCACACGAATTCGGGGCTTAATAGGAATGAGAGTACATTTCCTAGTGTATTCTTTCAAAATGAAAAACATTCAGAATCGTTTCAAGCAATTTTATAGAGAACTTTTTTTCGGACCTAAATTTTCCAATAACGTGATGATTAGCACACGAATTCAGGCCTTAATAGGAATGATAAAACCTTGTCTAGTGTATTCACACAACATAAAAAATATTCTGAATCCTTCTAAGTTTTTTTTTTTAGAACTTTTTTTCTGACCTAAATTTTGTAAAAAACGCGATGATTAGCGCACGAATTCGGGCCTTAATAGGAATGGGAAAATATTTTCTGGTGTATTCATACAACATGAAAAACATTTATAATCATTTCAAGCAATTTTTCAAAGAACTTTTTTTCGGACCTAAATTTTGTAAAAAACGTTATGATTAGGACACGAATTCGGGCCTTAATAAGAATGAGAAAACTTTGTATGGTGTATTTATACTACATGAAAAACATATAGATTTGATTTAAGAAATTTTTTGAAGAACTTTTTTTGGGACCTAAATTTTGTAAAAAAGTGATGATTAGTACACAAATTCGGGGATTAATAGGAATGAGAAAATATTTTCTGGTGTATTCATACAACATGAAAAACATTCATAGTCTTTTCAAGCAATTTTTTGAAGAACTTTTTTCGGACCTAAATTTTGTAAAAAATGTGATGATTAGCACATAAATTCGGGCCCTTAATAGGAATGAAAAATCTTTGTCTGGTGTATCTATACTACATGAAAAATATTTTAAATCAATTTAATAAATTTTTTGAAGAACTTTTTTTCGGACATATATTTTGTAAAAAATGTGATGATTAGCGCACGAATTCGGGCCTTAATAGAAATGAGAAAACATTGTCTAGTGTATTCATACAACATAAAAAATATTCTGAATCGTTTTAAGCTATTTTTTGGAGAACTTTTTTTCGTACTTAAATTTTGTAAAAAACGTGATGATTAGCACACGAATTTGGCCCTTTAAATGAATGAGAAAACATTGTCTGGTGTATTCATACAACATAAAAATATTCAGAATAGTTTTTAAGCAATTTTTTGAAAGGCTTTTTTTTTTTTTACCTATATTTTATAACAAACGTAATGATTAGCACACGAATTCAGGCCTTAATAGGAATGAGAAAACTTGGTCTAGTGTATTCGTACAACATAAAAAATATTTTGAATCCTTCTAGGCTATTTTTTTTACAACTTTTTTTCGGACCTCAATTTTCTGAAAAACGTGATGATTCGCACACGAATTCGGGGCTTACTAGGAATGAGAATACATTTCCTAGTGTATTCATTCGAAATGAAAAACATTCAGATAGTTTCAAGTAATTTTATAGAGAATTTTTTTCGGACCAAAATTTTCTAAAAAACGTGATGATTAGCATACGAATTCCACCTTAATAGGAATGATAAAACCATGTCTAGTGTATTCATAACACATAAAAAAGTATTCGAATCCTTCTAAGCTATTTTTTTAGAACTTTTTTTTCGAACATAAATTTTTAAAAAAAATGATGATTAGCACACGAATTCGGGGCTTAATAGTAATGAGAACACATTTCCTACTGTATTCATTCAAAATTAAAAACATTCAGAATCGTTTCAAGAAAGTTTATAGAGAACTTTTTTTCGGACCTAAATTTTCTTAAAAACGTGATGATTGGCACACGAATTCGGGGCTTAATAGGAATGAGAATAATTTTCCTAGCGTATTCATTCCAAATGAAAAACATTCAGTTTCGCTTCAAGCAATTTTATAGAGAACTTTTTTTTCGGACCTAAATTTTCTAAAAACGTGATGATTAGCACACGAATTCGGGGCTTAATAGGAATGAGAATACATTTCCTAGTGTATTCATTCAAAATGAAAAACATTCAGATCGTTTCAAGTAATTTTAAAGAGAACTTTTTTTGGGACCAAAATTTTCTAAAAAACGTGATGATTAGCACACGAATTCGGGACTTAATAGGAATGAGAATACATTTCCTAGTGTATTCCTTCAAAATGAAAAAAAATTCAGAATCGTTTCAAACAATTCTATAGAGAACTTTTTTTCGGACGTAAATTTTCTAAAAAACGTGATGATTAGCACACGAATTCAAGCCTTAATAGGAAGGAGAAAACGTGGTCTAGTGTATTCATACAACATAAAAAATGTTCTAAATCTTTCTAAGCTATTTTTTTTAGAACTTTTTTCGGACCTCAATTTTCTGAAAAACGTGATGATTAGCACACGAATTCGGGGCTTAATAGGAATGAGAATACATTTCCTAGTGTATTCCTTCAAAATGAAAAACATTCAGAATCATTTCAAACAATTCTATAGAGAACTTTTTTTCGGACCTAAATTTTCTAAAAAACGTGATGATTAGCACATGAACTCAGGCCTTAATAGGAATGAGAAAACCTGGTCTAGTGTGTTCATACAACATAAAAAATGTTCTAAATCTTTCTAAGCTATTTCTTTTAGAACTTTTTTTCAGACCTCAATTTTCTGAAAAACGTGATGACTAGCACACGAATTCGGGGCTTAATAGGAATGAGAATACATTTCCTAGTGTATTCATTCAAAATGAAAAACATTCAGATCGTTTCAAATAATTTTATAGAGAACTTTTTTTCGGACCAAAATTTTCTAAAAAACGTGAAGATTAGCACACGAATTCGGGGCTTAATAGGAATGAGAATACATTTCCTAGTGTATTCATTCAAAATCAAAAACATTCAGGTCGTTTCAAATAATTTTATAGAGAACTTTTTTTGGGACCAAAATTTTCTAAAAAACGTAATGATTAGCAAATGAATTCGGGGCTTAATAGGAATGAGAATACATTTCGTAGTGTATTCATTCAAAATGAAAAACATTCAGATCGTTTCAAGTAATTTTATAGAGAACTTTTTTTCGGACCAAAATTTTCTAAAAAACGTGATGATTAGCACACGAATTTAGGCCTTAATAGGAATGAGAAAACCTTTCTAGTGTATTCATACAACATAAAAAATATTCTAAATCTTTCTAAGCTGTTTTTTTTAGATATTTTTTTCGGACCTCAATTTTCTAAAAAACGTGATGATTAGCACACGAATTCGGGGCTTAATAGGAATGAGAATACATTTCCTAGTATATTTATTCAAAATGAAAAACTTTTAGAATCGTTTCAAGAAATTTTATAGAGAACTTTTTTTCGGAACTAAATTTTGTAAAAAACGTGATGATTAGCACACGATTCCGGGCTTAATAGGAATGAGAATACATTTCCTAGTGTATTTATTCAAAATGAAAAACATTCAAAATCGTTTCAAGCAATTTTATAGAGAACTTTTTTTCCGACCTAAATTTTGTAAAAAACGTGATGATTAGCACACGAATTCGGGGCTTAATAGGAATGAGAATACATTTCCTAGTGTATTCATTAAAAATAAAAATCATTCTGATTCGTTTCAAGCAATTTTATAGAGAACTTTTTTTCGGACCTAAATTTTCTAAAAAATGTGATGATTAGCACACGAATTCAGGCCATAATAGGAATGAGAATACATTTCCTAGTGTATTCATTCAAAATGAAAAACATTCAGATTGTTTCAAGTAATTTTATAGAGAATTTTTTTCGGACCAAAATTTTCTAAAAAACGTGATGATTAGCATACGAATTCCGGCCTTAATAGGAATGATAAAGCCTTGTCTAGTGTATTCATAACACATAAAAAATATTCTGAATCCTTCTAAGCTATTTTTTTTAGAACTTTTTTTCGGACATAAATTTTCAAAAAAACGTGATGTTTAGCACACGAATTCGGGGCTTAATAGGAATGAGAATACATTTCCTACTGTATTCACTCAAAATGAAAAACATTCAGAATCGTTTCAAGAAAGTTTATAGAGAACTTTTTTTCGGACCTAAATTTTCTTAAAAACGTGATGATTCGCACACGAATTCGGGGCTTAATAGGAATGAGAATAATTTGCCTAGTGTATTCATTCAAAATGAAAAACATTCAGATCGTTTCAAGTAATTTTATAGAGAACTTTTTTTCGGACCAAAATTTTCTAAAAAACGTGATGATTAGCACAGGAATTCAGGCCTTAATAGGAATGAGAAAACCTTGTCTAGTGTATTCATACAACATAAAAAATATTATAAATCTTTCTAAGCTGTTTTTTGTAAAATTTTTTTCGGACCTCAATTTTCTAAAAAACGTGATGATTAGCACACGAATTCGGGCTTAATAGGAATGAGAATACATTTCCTAGTATATTTATTCAAAATGAAAAACATTCAGAATCGTTTCAAGCAATTTTATAGAGAACTTTTTTTCGGACCTAAATTTTGTAAGAAACGTGATGATTAGCACACGAATTCGGGGCTTTATAGGAATGAGAATACCCTTCCTAGTGTATTTATTCAAAATGAAAAACATTCAGAATCGTTTCAAGCAATTTTATAGAGAACTTTTTTTCGGACCTAAATTTTCTAAAAAACGTGATGATTAGCACACGAATTCGGGGCTTAATAGGAATGAGAATACATTACCTAGTGTATTCCTTCAAAATGAAAAACATTCAGAATCGTTTCAAACAATACTATAGAGAACTTTTTTTCGGACCTAAATTTTCTAAAAAACGTGATGATTAGCACACGAATTAAGGCCTTAATAGGAATGAGAAAACCTGGTCTAGTGTATTCATACAACATAAAAAATGTTCTAAATCTTTCTAAGCTATTTTTTTTAGAACTTTTTTTCGGACCTCAATTTTCTGAAAAACGTGATGATTAGCACACGAATTCGGGGCTTAATAGGAATGAGAATACATTTCCTAGTGTATTCATTCCAAATGAAAAACATTCAGATCGTTTCAAGTAATTTTATAGAGAACTTTTTTTCGGACTATAATTTTCTAAAACACGTGATGATTAGCACACGAATTCGGGGCTTAATAGGAATGAGAATACATTTCCTAGTGTATTCATTCCAAATGAAAAACATTCAGATCGTTTCAAGTAATTTTATAGATAACTTTTTTTCGGACTAAAATTTTCTAAAACACGTGATGATTAGCACACGAATTCGGGGCTTAATAGGAATGAGAGTACATTTCCTAGTGTATTCTTTCAAAATGAAAAAACATTCGAATCGTTTCAAGCAATTTTATAGAGAACTTTTTTTCGGACCTAAATTTTCCAATAACGTGATGATTAGCACACGAATTCAGGCCTTAATAGGAATGATAAAACCTTGTCTAGTGTATTCACACAACATAAAAAATATTCTGAATCCTTCTAAGTTTTTTTTTTTAGAACTTTTTTTCTGACCTAAATTTTGTAAAAAACGCGATGATTAGCGCACGAATTCGGGCCTTAATAGGAATGGGAAAATATTTTCTGGTGTATTCATACAACATGAAAAACATTTATAATCATTTCAAGCAATTTTTCAAAGAACTTTTTTTCGGACCTAAATTTTGTAAAAAACGTTATGATTAGGACACGAATTCGGGCCTTAATAAGAATGAGAAAACTTTGTATGGTGTATTTATACTACATGAAAAACATATAGATTTGATTTAAGAAATTTTTTGAAGAACTTTTTTTGGGACCTAAATTTTGTAAAAAAGTGATGATTAGTACACAAATTCGGGGATTAATAGGAATGAGAAAATATTTTCTGGTGTATTCATACAACATGAAAAACATTCATAGTCTTTTCAAGCAATTTTTTGAAGAACTTTTTTCGAACCTAAATTTTGTAAAAAATGTGATGATTAGCACACAAATTCGGGCCCTTAATAGGAATGAAAAATCTTTGTCTGGTGTATCTATACTACATGAAAAATATTTTAAATCGATTTAATAAATTTTTTGAAGAACTTTTTTTCGGACATATATTTTGTAAAAAATGTGATGATTAGCGCACGAATTCGGGCCTTAATAGAAATGAGAAAACATTGTCTAGTGTATTCATACAACATAAAAAATATTCTGAATCGTTTTAAGCTATTTTTTGGAGAACTTTTTTTCGTACTTAAATTTTGTAAAAAATGTGATGATTAGCACACGAATTTGGCCCTTTAAATGAATGAGAAAACATTGTCTGGTGTATTCATACAACATAAAAATATTCAGAATAGTTTTTAAGCAATTTTTTGAAAGGCTTTTTTTTTTTTTTACCTATATTTTATAACAAACGTGATGATTAGCACAAGAATTGGGGCCTTAATTGGAATGAGGAAACTTTGTCTGGTGTATCTATACTATATGAAAAACATTTAGAATCGATTTAAACAATTTTTTGGAGAACTTTTTTTTGGACCTAAATTTTGTAAAAACCGTGATGATTAGCACACGAATTCGAGCCTTTATAGGAATGAAAAAACTTTGTCTAGTGTATCTATACTACATGAAAAACACTTAGAATCTACTTAGGCAATTTTTTGAAGAACTTTTTTTTCGAACCTTAATTTTGTAAAAAACGTGATAATTAGCACAGGAATTCGGCCCTTAATAGGCATGAGAAAACATTTCTGGTATATTTTTAAAACATGAAAAACATACGGAATTGTTTTGAGCAATTTTTCGGAGGATCAGTTTTTGGACATAATTTTTAAAACAAACGTGATGATTAACACACGAATTCAAGCTTTAATCGGAACGTTAAACTTTGACTGGTGTATTTATACAATATGTAAAACATTCAGAGTCGTTTTATGCAATTTTTTTAAGAACTTTTTTTCAAACCTAAATTTTGTAAAAACGTGATGATTAGCACACAAATACGGGCTTTAATAGAAATGAGAAAACTTTGTCTGGTGTATCTATACAACATGAAAACATTTAGAATCGTTTTAAATAATTTCTTGGAGAACTCTTTTTCGAACCTAAATTTTGTAAAAAAACGTGATTATTAACACACGAATTCGGCCCTTAAAAGGAATGAGAAAACATTGTCTGGTGTATTCATACAACATAAAAAATATTCATAATCGTTTTAAGCAATTTTTTGAAGAACTTTTTTCCGGACCTAAATTTTCTAAAAAATGTGATGATAAGCACACGAATTCGGACCTTAATAGGAATAAGAAAACTTTTTCTGGTGTATCTATACTACATGAAAAACATTTAGAATCGATTTAAGAAATTTTTTGAAGAACTTTTTTCAGACCTAAATTTTGTAAAAAACGTGATGATTAACATACGAATTCGGGCCTTAATAGTAATGTGAAAACATTATCTGGTATTCATACAACATAAAAAATATTCTGAATCGTTTTAAGCAATTTTTGGAGAACTTTTTTCGGACCTAAATTTTGTAAAAAACGTGATGATTAGCACTCGAATTCGGGGCTTAATAGGAATGAGAAAACATTTTTTGGTGTATTCATACAACATGAAAAACTTCAGAATCGTTTTAAGCAATTTTTTGGAGAACTTTTTTTTGGACCTAAATTTTTTAAAAAACGTGATGATTAGCACATGAATTCGGCCCTTAATATGAATGAGAAACATTGTCTGGTGTATTCATACAATATAAAAGATATTCAAAATCGTTTTAAATAATTTCTTAGAGAACTTTTTTTTGGACCAAAATCTTTTAAAAACGTAATGATTAACACACGAATCCGGGTCTGAATAGGAAAGAGAAAATATTTCCTTGTGTAATCATAAAACATTATAACGTTCAGAATCGTTTCAAACAATTTTTTGGAGAACTTTTTTCCGACTTAAATTTGTAAAAAACGTGATGATTAGCACACGAGTTTGGGGCTTAATAGGAATGAGAAAATATTTTCTGGTGTATTCATACAACATGAAAAACATTCATAATCGTTTCAAGCAATTTTTTGAAGAACTTTGTTTCGGACCTAAATTTTGTAAATAACATGATGATTAGCACTCGAATTCGGGCCTTAATAGGAATGAGAAAACTTTGTCTGGTGTATCTATACTACATGCCAAACATTTAGAATCGATTTAAGAAATTTTTTGAAGAACTTTTTTTCGGACCTAAATTTTGTAAAAAACGTGATGATTAGCACACGAATTCAGGCCTTAATAGGAATGAGAAAACATTGTCTGGTGTATTCATACAACATAAAAAATATTCTGAATCGTTTATAAGCAATTTTTATGAAAACTTTTTTTCGGACCTAAATTTTGTAAAAAACGTAATGATTACCACACGAATTCGGGGCTTAATAGGAATGAGAAAGCATTTTATGGTTTTTTACGAAATTTAGGTCCGAAAAATAGTTTTCTATAAGATTGCTAAAAATGACTCTCTATGTTTTTCATGTTGTTAAAATACACAAGGGAAAGTTTCACATGCCCATTAAAGTCCGAATTCATGTGCTAATCATCAGTTTTTTACAAAACTAAGGTCAAAAAAATAGTTCTATGTGATTACTCAAAATGACTCAGTATATTTTTCATGTTGTATAAATACACCAGACAAAACTTTACATTCCCATTAAGGCTCGAATTCGTGTGCTAATCATCACTTCTTTTTTTACAAAATTTAGGTCCAAAAAATAGTTCTCCGTAAAATTACTTGAAATGCCTCTGTATGTTTTTCATGTTGTATAAATAAGCCAAACATCACGTTCTATTAAGGCCAAAATTCGTGTGCTAATCATCACGTTTTTTACAAAATTTAGGTTCGAAATAAAATTTTCAACAAAATTGCTCAGAATGTTTCGAAATGTTTTTCATATTGTATAAATACACTAGTCAAAGTTTCACATTCCCATTAAAGTCCGAATTCATGTGCTAATCATCACTTTTTCATAAACCTTAGGTCCGAAAAAAGTTTTCCAACGAATTGCTCAATACGTTTCTGAATGTTTTTCATGTTGTCAAAATATACCAGACAAAGTGTCACATTCCCATTAAAGTCCGAATTCGTGTGGTAATAATCACCGTTTCGAACTTAAATTGTATAAAAAACGTGATGATTAGTACATGAATTCGGACTTCAATGTGAATGTGAAACTTTGTCTTGTGTATTTATACAATATGAAAAATATTTAGAAACATTTTAAGCAATTTTGTGGAGAACTTTTTTTCGGACCTAAATTTTGTAAAAAAAGTGATGATTAGCACACAAATTCGGGCCTTAATAGGAACGTGAAACTTTCTTTGATTTACTTATACAACATGAAAAACATACCAAGTCATTTTGAGCAATTTTATGGAGAACTATTTTACGGACCTAAATTTTTTAAAAAAACGTGATGGTTAGCACATGAATTCAAGACCTAATGATAATGCGAAACTTTGTCCGGTGTATTTATACAACATGAAAAACATAATGAGTCATTTTCAGCAATTTTATGGAGAACTACTTTTTGGACCTAAATTTTGTAAAAAAAGTGATAATTAGCACACGAATTCGGGTGTTAATGGGAATGTGAAACTTTGTCCGGTGTATTTATATGACATGAAAAACTACATAATCTTTTTAAGCAATTTTGTGGAAATTTTATTTCGGACCTAAATTTTGTAAAAAACGTGATGATTAGCACACGAACTCAAATTTTAATAGGAATGTAAAACTTTGTCTAGTTTATTTTTACAATATGAAACACATACCGAGTCATTTTGAGCAATTTTACGAAGGACTATTTTTCGGACCTAAATTTTGCAAAAAAATTGATAATTAGTACACGAATTCAGGCCTTAATAGAAATATGAAACTTTGTATGGTTTATTTATACAACATGAAAAACATACCGAGTCATTTTGGGCAATTTTTACAGTGAACTATTTTACGGACCTAAATTTTGTAAAAAAAACATGATGATTAGCACACGAATTCGGCCTTAATTAGAATGCGAAACTTTGTTTGGTATATTTATATAACATGCAAAACATAACAAGTCATTTTCAGCAATTTTGAAGAGAACTACTTTTCGAACCTAAATTTTGTTAAAAAAAAGTGATGATTAGCGCACGAATTCGGGCCTTGATAGGAATGTGAAGCTTTGTCCGGATTATTTTTACTGCATGAAAAATATAAAGAATCGTTTTAAACAATTTTGTGAAGAAATTTATCTCGGACCTAAATTTTGTAAAAAACATGATGATTAGCACACGAATTCGAGCCTTGAGCGATGAGAAACCTTGTGCGATGTATCTTTATGTAATGAGAAATATACAGAAATGTTTTGAACAGTTTTATGAGAAACTTTTTTTTTCGAATCTAGATTTTGAAAAAAAAGTGATAATTGGGACACGAATTCGATCTTCTATAGACAAGTGAAACATTGTGCCGATGTATCTATACAATATGAAAAACATACAGAATTGTTTTGAGCAATTTTACGGATGACTATTTTTCGGACGTAAATTTTTTAAAAAACGTAATGATTAACACACGACTTCTGACTTCAACCCGCAAGTGTAACTTTGTGCGATGTATCTTTACAACATGATAAACATAGTCAATCACTTTGAATATTTTTATAAGGAATTATTTTGCGGACATAAATTTTGTGTCAAACGTAATAATTAACTCACAGATTGGCCTTCAAAGAACTAGTTAAACTTTGTATGATTATGTTTAAAACATGAGAAACATACCGAATTATTCTGAGCAATTTTATGGATAACTATTTTTTGGACAAAAAGTTTTAAAAAAACATGATGATTTGCACTCAAATTCGGACTTTAACGGGAAAGTGAAACTTTATCCGATGTACCTATGCAACATAAAAAACATACAGAATCGTTTTTAACACTTGATAACTATTTTCTAACCATAATTTTTTAAAAGCATGATACTTAGCACACGAATTCGGACTTTAACAAGTCAAACATTTTGCAATGTATCTTTACGTAATGAAAAATATATTGAATCATTTGCAGACATTTTAAGAAAAAAAAAATTTCAGACCTAAATTTTGAAAAAAAGTAATAATTAGCATACGAATTCGATCTTCTACTGACAAGTGAAACATGGTGTCATATATCTATATAAAGAATTAAACTTTTTTTGCATGGAAAACCCTAAAATAGATAAAAACCACGGGTCAAGTATTGAGCAAAAGTTCTATTATGAAAATGGGTCCTATTCTAGCTATGCTAGAAAGTAATATAAATGTAGAAATCAAATTAAGAGAGCACTTAAAGAGAATAACAAATTAGAAAAAAAATAACACTTATTTTTCTCACTTCCTCACTCTAATTACTCTTTCTTCTATTTTTTTTATTTTTCTTTTATTTTTTATTTTCCTTTTCTACCTTTCTCTCTTCTCGTGCAAGAGCCTTTATTTTTATAGGTAGATTTTGGAGGGGAAGGGATGGGGAGAGGATGAATGATACCATTTATATCTATTAAACAGTTTTTATTATATATAATTTACTATATATTCATTGCACAACGTTATAAATGTTATATATATGGGGTAAAATTTTAGTTTAAAATAAATTTGTAATAAACTAATTTCTAAAATGATAAAATTGACTTTTTAATATCATTTACGTCTCAATCTGTACTCCATTCTCATTTACACCCCTTTTACTGTTAGTTGCAACCAAACAATGTAAATAAAACATTTACATCTTGATTTATATCCCTCCTACTTTGAAACTTGTTTCATTCCAATCAAATTAAGGCGTACTCTTGAGGAATAATCGTTCCTTCATTGTGTTTTTCATATGAAGCATATGCATATATAAATTACTTCACAGAAAACATTTTACTCTTGCCATGACACCAAGAGTTGCCTGAGGCACCTGTTATAATCATTTTTAACCATTGATTGATGGGTGGATAACCTGTCAAGTTCATTACAAAATATATGCTTACATTAATATACACATTGGTTATTTCTGAATCAATATATCTTAAACCAACTTGCCTAAATCTATCTCCTAATAACTGCAAGCGGACGGACCACCACATTCATTGTTTCAGGCATTTGAAATCAACAGAGTTATCATACTACCCTTTTCTTCTGCGCGATGCTACTTCGCAAGGACAATGATCGGTCTCATGGTTGGGTTGCTGCCTTTGCTGCAAAATCTCAGGCCAAGATTGAACTGATAATCATGTTTTCGAGGCGTCCAACTTCTAAAATTTGGGGGAACTTGTCTTCATAGGTGCCCAAATGTCAGCACCATTACTGCTGGCAACTCCTACAGTGCATGAAACCGGGACCAGGCATAGTCCTTTGCTTCTCAGGCTGTATGGTTCTAGATCCTAAGAGAAAATGAAGAAAAGAACGCGTCTAAGAGATTTTTCTAACAAAAAACCATCATGCCAATGAATTTGCTGAATGGGAAAGGTAATTTCAGTTCTTTCGTTAGATGCTAGACGGTAAATTTACATATTCAGGTACAATATCAATTTAAGAATTATGTACAGCCCATATTTACTAAGGATTTCTATGACCTTTGCTAAGGTCTAAACGACGCAGGAGTTCAAAGTCGAGGTAAAGGACTCAAAACATTCATAATAAACATGAGAAACTAGACTGTTTAAACAATCAAATTCAAGACTCACCGGTGTGTCAGACGTTGGTGAACTACAGAGATAAGGAGCACTCAGAACCTAAAAGCAACAAACAAAAGCAAAGCTAAATCAACAACAGAGACTAAAAGCCGCTTAAGATACAGGAAAAATTAAAATAATATATATTATTTCAAACTTCACGAACGAAAAAGGATAAAATGAATAGAATTGGTTGAGGAATATAGTTTCATTCAAATACCACTCTAGGTTAGACCGGTAATACATGAGTAGTAGAGATTCTTGCTAAAGTTATGTTAGTAAATAGATAATATATGGTAGCAAATGATAAAGATAACCAGGCAGGATGAATACAGACCTTAACTTGTTCGTGTAGGAATCTTATGTATTCCATTGCTTCTAACAGGACAGAGGCTGTATCCGTCTGCACAGTAATTTTAAAATGATTAAGAAAATTCCAGCTGCAAAAATGAAGTGAAACTTAAGAAAACCTTATAAAATTATTCAGCATCAACGGGTGTCATGTCAAATTTTAATAATTCAGAACAGGAGTTCTGCGATCAATTGTTATCAATCTCGGGGGAACAAAATACGTATACTCGTTTTTCAACAAAAGAAAGATAACAATATGTGCTTTTCTGGTGCTATAGAATGTCCGGATATGTAATTTCCTTTTTTTCAGATTACACACCTTCCCATATGGTGAGACTAGTTGCTGAAGAGCAGCAATTCGTTCCCCCACCTTCTCTTTCTTCTCCTGTTGCCAAGAAAGAAGGAAACCATTAGAACGAAAGAAAACTATGCACAATTTCATGCAGAATAGAATAAAAAGGACCACACAAAGTTTCCAAATATGGTCTATACTACTTAAAGCAAGACTTACTGCACCATAGAGCATATTGGAGGAAAAAGAATGGCATGTCCACAGGAGTGGTACATCCGTAAAATGAATGAAGGCGAAGCATTCTAGTTCGACATGCACACAAACAAGTGGTCCATAAGCATATAGAAACAAACAAGCAAAATAGACAAAGTTTAGGCTCCGGTACAGGGAATGAGAAGAAACCTTGGTTGTGAGAGACAAGTCAGCCTTGTGTCGCTTTGGTGTCAATGTTGTAATACTGCTTTCCTCAAAAGCGATGGGGCATCTTTTGTGTTCCATCATCATTCCTCCTACTGCTTGCTCACTAGATCAGGATTCAGAAATAGAATCAACAAAAAGTGCTAGAAACAATAGCCATGCAACAATCAGGTCGACAAATATAAACGTAGTTGTGCTTCTGAAAATATATATCCATATATCACCTATATAGGATTTTCCCACACAAAAGTGTTGGCATACAATTCTGGCGCTGTTGAATTTCTTATTTGAGATTCTGTTGATTGTCAAATTCTAAAACTACTAAACTCTTTGGTCAATAAATGGTAGCTAAATAATGCTGAAATGTGCAGTACAACGAGCAGACCTTGCCAGCATTACCATGCCTTAAATAATTTTGGTAGCTAGATTCCAATAGGCAGAGAGCAGATAGACAGACACCAAATTCTGTGAAGGGAAAAGCCATGAGATGTCAAGACAACAAGCCTATTTGATAGAAGTTTCTAAACAAAAAGATCCATCCCACTGAAAGCTCTTATACTCAAAAACAACAATTCTAATCCACAAGCTTCTTTCGGATTTTAACCTTTTAAAATTCAGATGGCTTACATTCTAGACCAGAGCAAAAAAAGGAATAGGGCACAAGTTGTAAAGTACTAATAAGCCCTCCTAACAAGAAACAAGGTGTCGACAAATTTGACGACGTCTTAAGATTCTTCAAGAGACATCCTAGGTAGACAGGTACAAATCTAGACAAATCATGCAGTTCCATGATAATTTCGAAATCATATAAAACGATATCACCCGGTCACCTGCACTAGATTGATCAAAATAATATATCATTGACAATAGAATATTTTAATTAAACAGAGTATGAACTACTCTGGTCAAAGAACCAAATTTAGGTCATTAATTGAAGCACCTAAAGATTATTTTACACAAAATATGGACAGATGATATCACAATTTAATTATTGTAGGCTCACAAGCAGACAACCTTCCTTTGCCTAAACTAACATTCCTTCTCATTTCCCCCATATTAAATATTGAAGAAACTATCCATCAATATGTCATACACGGTTTCTGAACCAGCCATATTTTTCGTCTTGTTCATATCTTTTCCCATTCAAGAAACTTTCATCTGCTTCTTCAAAATTTTCGTCTGAAAGTTTTGACTTAACCAGAAGTCATATTAATCAACATTTTTCTGACACAAGTATTGAGATCCTAAACTAAACTTATAAGAAGTATAAAAATATATTTTGTACACTTCTAAAATAAAGAGATAATCCCTTGCCAACTAATAATTCTTGAAAAAATAATGTCAATAAACATCAGTGATTCTTTTGTTTCCCTTCTATTCTTCTTGTCCATACATAGCACAAATATAGGCGAAGAACATTGAATCAAAAGAAATAAATTTTGTGGGCCCTAATTCAGAATTCTTTAACATTGATGAGGATCATGACTGCTGAAATGACACAATTTTGCGTATGAAAGCTGACAATCACTCTTTAATTAATAAGCACTTATAGTAAACACTTCAATATTGATTCCTTCACCAATCTTTCCATTTAAACTCTTCAAAGCATAAAATTCAAACAAAAAACCCATAGAAATTTCCAAATAAAAGTAGAATCTTTCAATTCCAAGTCCAGCAACAGCATAGCATAGGCTAAAGAAACAAGTAAATCCATTCACATGAAAAATACTCTTCACTTGTTTAAAGAAACTCACCTTGATATGAGTCTCTGCATTATAATGGAAGCTAAAATTCACAGCTTTTCTCGAAGAATTTTCAAACCCCACTTCGAGAATGGACTGCTTAATTGAGTGTATTACTTTTATTTGTCTTAAAGGGCCTTGGGGATTTGTGCTAATAGTAACAGAAACAAGCTGGCAGTGAAGAAAGTCTCCAACTTTACATTTGTTCCATTCTGAATAACACTGTTTTCACACACAAACTTGTTAGCACAGAAACAGAGTGCATAAATTCCCCCCCAGAAAGAAAAAAAAAATTCAGTTTCAAGAACTCAGCAAATCACCCAATCTCTGTGAAAACTACAGAAACAGACCAAACTTAAGAATTTCTCTCTGAAAAGGGTTTATGAAGGTTGAAAGAATTGGAGGGATTTTAATGAGATCAACTGAAAGGAAGAGCAGAGAGAGAGGGGGAGGGAGGAAGAGGAGAGGTTTTTGAAAATGGTCCTAGTCTATATAGGAGGAGTTTTCAGTGGAGGGATTTGTGTGGAAAATAAAGGGAAATAAGAAAAGAAATATAATGAAATTAAAAATTGACAGCTAATATCCAACCATGAAAAGGAAAGTGAGAGGGAGGAGTAGTTAAATTCAGAATTAGTAAAGAGAGGAGAGGTGAAGGTGAGGTCATTTCTATATTTTACCTGTGGATGAAAAGGACTAATGATGTAAAGAATTTGGCTAGCTTAGCTTACTTGCTTGGGAGGCTTTCGAAAATTTATTTTTTGGTGTTTTTAATTCAAAATTATCTTGATTTTTTGTTATTAATTGAGAAATAGTGATATATATAAACATAAATTATTGTCGCTTTTCTTATCATAGTTAATTTTTTATTTTCAAATTTTTGTTCACAACTATTTACAATAATGCATGTATGACAAATTATATCTAATGGAACGATTTTCAACGTATTTTAGACATGTTCCTACACATAAATCTCTTATCAAGTCAAAGTTACGTAATTAAAACTAGAAAGATACATTCAACAAATACTCATCTTCATTATCTTAGAGTACACATCACTTATAATACTTCTTTTTTTACAATGCCTAATTTTGAGAACTAAAATGCCTTCAATAAAGGGCTCGCATACATGATGCATGCCTAAACTATGTCAGAAATCACTATATTAAGTATAATTTGTCATAAATGTACAACAAAATTGTAAGTAGTTCGTGTGTATAAAAATTTGAAAAAAAATTAGGTATAAATAGAAAAATGACAATATTTTACAAGTATATATAACCAATTCTCTTCTGACTCTCTTGGGTCTCGGCGGTTATGGGCAGCGTAACTTTCGGTGGTTATGGTTTTTCTCTGCCTTTTTGTGACTAGCGATGGGCTTGGTTTGGATTGGAAAGGGAGCCTCAAACGGGCCTTCCTAGTGGCAGATTTGATGGTTGCCTTGGTCTTGCGAATACTTTTTTGCCTCTTTTCTCCTATACGGTGCTCTAAGTTGTTGTATCTACTGGCGTGGTTGCGTCTGTCTTTGCTGAGTGATTGGTGTGTCTAAATTTTGTTGTTTGTTAGGGGGTTTGTGGTGATGCTGGGAGTTTTTTGAGATGCTAATGAAGCTTCTAGGTGGAGTTGGCTAGCGTGGGTTTGGCTATCAGTAGTGTGGTGGAGCACCATTTCAAAGGTGGGTACTCGGCAATGGAGGGGAAAGAGTTTCTTTTTGTTTATGTTTGCTACTACAAGAGTGTGTAGGATGGGACTGTTTCTTGTCGGTCATGCTTGGCCGTCTTGTTTCAGGTGTTGCTTTTATCCCAAGCCAACAACTTTCAATCTGGTAAGGCGGTGGTTGGGTATTGATTGTGACTGATCCAAATGGCGTAGATTTCTTGCTTTCACCTCCTTGTTTTTCTTTGCTTTGCTTCCCTCTTGGTGGTTAGGATGGTGGTGGATGGGTTCGATTTAATTGGGTTAGCTTTGCTACTACTATTCTGATTTAACTGCAGGAAACTTTTGCCAGCGTAGGGTGCTGGTGACTCATTCGTAGGCTCTGGTGAAGTCTAGTGTCTACACATGCCTATTGCCACATATATTCCTCTTCGGAAAACCTTATGCTTTTAGTTTTTTAATTTTTTATTTTTCTAGTTACATCCATGTGTTGGCTTTTTAGAATGTGTTTGCTTGGTGCACGTGTCTAGTTTTTTCTTTTATGTATTTTACTTTTAGATATTTCTAAAGTTTGATGTTAGTTTAATTGTAGGAGTCTTTGATATGTCTGCTAGCAGCAGGGCTAGCCGGAAGTAAAATCTTTGCCAAACCCAGTGAGTGACTCTTATAAGTTTGTTACCGGTAAGATCTTTTAAACTAGTTAATGTAAGTCTAACTTTAAATTTGACTTGACTATGCCAAACTTTGAGGTTTGGATGTTAGTACATCTCTATTGTACTGATCAGTTTGTATTAAAAGACGTTATGCCTTTATATCAATGAAATGATGGATGGTTTAAAAGAAAAAATTCATCATATTTGAAATGCATGATAACATAATAATCAACAAGAATTTTAAAGTCCAATTCAATAGATTTTAAACACAAATAAAAATATCTTGTTGAAGTAGTTAGGATTATAATTGTATGTTGAGATGCTTTAGCTTAGCTGAACTGATAACATGCTGATATTTTGTAACCACTTTCTAGTTTATAGGATAGTGATTTTGTATATATCATGAGAATACAAAAAACAAAAGGGACAAAATTCAGAGAAAGTTTTTCCCCACTGGAAACTTTATGGTATCAGAGCCAAGTTTCACAGCTTCATAATTTCAATTCAATATTCATTAAAAATGAGCGATACTGCTGTTTTAGATGATGATGACTATTTCCATAATCATGGTCAAAAAGATGCATACCATCTTGCATCTTCAGACAGTCCGCATCTGATTCTCACACAAGTTCAACTCAAGGAAGATAATTATGACGAATGGGTGAAGGCAATGCGGTTAGCACTGCGTGCTAAGAAAAAACTCGGCTTTGTGGAAGGGTTAATTCCGAAGCCGAAACCTGGAACTACAGAAGAAGAAGAATGGTGGACTATCAACACTATGGTGGATTCGTGGATCTTAAACACCATAGAACCTAATTTGAGAACTACAATGTCTTATGTAGAAAGGTGCGATGAACTATGGGCTGATCTGAAAGAACAATTCATGTCAGGTAATGCACCAAGGAAGCATGAATTGAAGATCGTGACCGATAAACCGTAAAATGACCTAGTATGTCTGTTTCAGCCTATTATGCAAAATTAAAGAAAATATGGGATGAATTAAATAACTATGAACAATTGCCTAATTGTACTTGTGGGATGATTAATGAGATTATTAAGCAAAGGGAAGAAGACAAAGTTCATCAATTTCTCATAGGCTTAGATGATTCAATTTTCGGAACTGTACGATCAAGTATTTTGCAATTAGAACCAGTTCCAAACATTAAGAAAACTTATGCTATGATAATCAAAGAAGAAGCACATAGAAAATTAACAAGAAATTCAGAAATTGGCAGTGAAGCTGTCGTGTTTGCAGCCCCCAAATCTGTACAGAATACATTGCAATGCACTTACTGTCTCAAGTTAGGACATGAAGCAAGGAATTGCTACCTGCTAGTGGGTTATCCAAATCGTACCTCGGAGCAACGGTGGTCAGACCGAAGCACCGAAACTGGTGCCGACGGTCGCAGAGGTCGGGGAAGGACATTCCGAGGCAAAGGGCACGGAAGAGCAGGGACTGGCCGCGGACTGGTTGGATCTTCTTTGGCGAGCCATAGCTGGACAGTGGCTACGCCTAGTTCATCTGGTTCATCTTCTCCGATGATGCTCGGTTGGGCTGCCGGCACTGCAACTAGTTCATCCTCCTCAAACCACCTCGGCTGGGATGCTCACAGTCGTGCGGCACACTCACCTGCTCAAAGAAGCAATCGTGGAGGAGTAGATACGGACAGCACCAACGAGCGACTGGGAATGGCGGCTTCGGCATCGGCAAGTGCACCAGTCGGCATCCCGGGTCTTTCACCGGAGCAGTGGAACTCATTTCTCCAACTTTTGAGCAATCAAAAAAGTAGCAACCAAGCTTTGGAAAATCTCTCTGGTAAGATAGGAGATGAATGGATTTTAGACAGTGGATGCTCCCACCACATGACAGGCAGGAAGATTTTCTTGAAAGATACTAAACCATCTCATCCTTATACAATTACTCTTCTAAATGGCTCTAAAACAACTGGAGCAGAATTGGGTTCCATAAATCTGCCTTCTAAATTAAAAATTGATAATGTCCTTTTTATACCTCAACTCCGGTGTAATTTATTGTCTCTCTCTCAGCTTTCTAAAGTAAATAATTGCGTTGTTATAATTAATGATAGTGTGTTGATGTTACAGGACCGTACCTCGGGGATGCCGATTGGAGTGGATGAAGAGAGAGATGGGATATACTTTTTCAAACCTCTGAACAAGAAGTTGAATTTTGCTTGTTCTACTCAAATCTCAGACATGAGTACGTTGTGGCATCACAGATTGGGCCACCCTTCTAAATTCGCAATTAAAAAATTTTTGGGATCAGATTTAACATGGGAATCTTTGAATAATTGTTCAATATGTTTGCATGCTAAACAGACGCGTGAACCTTTCCCTATTAGTTTAAATAATGCGGTTGCTTCTTTTGACTTGATACACTGTGATCTCTGGGGACCTTATAAAACTCCGTCTTCTTGTGGTACAAGTTATTTTTTAACCGTAGTAGATGATTTTTCGAGGTGTGTTTGGATATTTTTGCTCAAAGAAAAAAAAGAGGTAGCTCAGACTCTTAAACAATTTTTTAATATGGTTGAAACCCAGTTTCTTAAACGAATAAAAGTAATACGTACAGATAATGGAACAGAGTTTACTTGTATGAAATCATATTTTTTGGAACACGGCATGCTGCATCAAACATCTATGGTACATATACCCCCAACAAAATGGACGTGTAGAGCGTAAGCATCGTCATATCCTAAATGTGGCTCGTGCTTTGCTCTTTCAGGCAAATCTTCCAATTCAATTTTAGGGTGAAAGTGTGCTGATAGCTGGATATTTAATAAACCGTACACCTTTATCTGTGTTAGATGAGAAAACACCATTCGAACTATTGTTTAATAAAATACCACCTTATTCTTATCTCAAATGTTTTGGTTGCTTGGCTTATGTACATGATCACGGATTGCCTAAAGATAAATTTAGAGCTCGAGGACGTAAATGTGTATTTTTAGGGTATCCGTATGGGAAAAAATGATGGAAATTTTTTGATTTACAAACACATGAATTTATTACCTCTCGGGATGTTGTATTTGTTGAACATGAATTTTCATTTTTGTCCAAGTCTCGAGAAGTGCTATCGAATGAGAACAGTATGAGGTGCGATTTTGGTGAAGTTCCTACACCCATTGAAGAAACCAGGGGGAGTAATTCGGCTGAGCTTTCTCAACCATTTGAAACAGCTCACACTCAGCATCAAAAGGAAAATGGTCCGGGGATTTTTTCTACACCAGGGGGGACCTCGTCTCCATTAGAGGACCAGGGCCCTTCAGATGATTTATCCAGTGCTGCTGCAAATACTCACTCAAGGTCTAGTGCTTCTACAAATAGTGACCACATTGCAGCACAAAATGCTGCTCCCTTGAATCTTCGTCGAAGTAATAGACAATATCAACCCCCAGGGAAATTGAAGAATTATATCTGTAATATGACTCAGTCGTCTCCTGGTATATCTCTCCCTCGTTTCATCCTCTTCGTCGGGTCCCTCAGGTACTTCCTTGTATCCTTTAACACAATACATTTCTTATGACAAATTTTCCTCTTCACATCGGGGTTTTGTAGCAGCTGTTAATGCAGGAACAAAACCTACCAAGTATTCTGAAGCAGCATTAGTACCAGAATGGCGACATGCCATGAAACAGGAGATAAATGCACTTGAGAAAAATAATACGTGGACTATGACTACCCTACCTCCCGGAAAGCGCACATTGGGTAGCAAATGGGTTTACCGGATCAAATACAAATCTGATGGCTCTATAGAACGGTGCAAAGCACGCTTGGTAGTATTTGGGAATACTCAGCAGGAAGGGGTTGATTACACTGAAACGTTTGCTCCTATGGCCAAAATGGTGACTGTGCGGACCCTATTATCTATTGCTGCTGTTCGAAATTGGGAGGTTCATTAGATGGATGTTCATAACGCCTTTCTGCATGGTGATCTGACTGAAGAAATGTATATGAAAATTCCTCCCAGGTTCTGTGCTTCCAACCCTCAACAAATCATTATATGGACTCCGTCAAGCACCTCGGTGCTGGTTCTCGAAACTTACAGCTTCTCTTCGTCAATGTGGGTTTGTACAATCCTATGCTGACTATTCTCTCTTTACTTACACGAAAAATGCTATTTTTGTGTATTCTTATTTATGTTGACGACCTTTTAATCTCCGGCAATAGTGCATCTTGTATTGCCCGATTTAAGTCTTACCTAGGGTCGTGTTTTCATATGAAAGACTTAGGTCATCTTAAATACTTTCTTGGTATAGAAGTTGCTCGGAGTCAGGCCGAGTTTTACCTTAATCAACGAAAATATGCCTTGGAAATTATTGCTGATGCTGGGATGCTTGGGTGTAAACCCGTGTTAACTCCGTTGGACCCAAATACTCAATTAGCTAACGCTTGTGGAGAATTTTATGATCAGCCAGACCAGTATCGGATTCTTATTGGCAAATTGATTTATTTATCTATCACACGTCCGGATCTTGCTTACACTGTACACATCCTTGCTCAGTTCATGCAACATCCTCGCAAGGAACATTGGGAAGCTGCTCTCCGTGTGATTCGTTTCCTCAAAGGTTCACCGGGACAGGGTATTTTACTTCGTTCTAATATATCTCTTTATTTACGGGCGTATTGTGATTCTGATTGGGCCAGCTGCCCAATTATCCGTCGGTCAATGACATATTTTATCTCTCTCGGGCACTCTCCTATTTCTTGGAAGACAAAGAAACATCACACGGTCTCTCGATCTTCTGCAGAAGCCGAGTATCGTGCAATGGCGATGACACTGTGTGAATTAAAATGGCTCACTCAACTTCTTATTGACCTACAAGTTCTAGTACAACATTCTATCCCACTTCATTGCGATAGTCAAGCAGCAATTTACATCGCTGCTAATCCAGTTTTTCATTAACGCACTAAGCATATAGAAATTGATTGTCACTTCATGCGAGATGCATTCCAAGAACGATTGATTACTCCTATTTATATTCCGAGTGATTCTCAACCGGCAGATCTTCTTACCAAGGCTCTACATCTCCCGCAATTTCGCAAGTTATCTGGCAAGTTAGGCATTTGTGATCTTCATGCACCAACTTGGGGGGGGTGTTGAAGTAGTTAGGATTATAATTGTATGTTGAGATGCTTTAGCTTAGCTGAACTGATAACATGCTGATATTTTGTAACCACTTCCTAGTTTATAGGATAGTAATTTTGTATATATCATGAGAATACAGAAAACAAAAGGGACAAAAAATTCAAAGAAAGTTTTTCCCCACTAGAAACTTTATATCTTAATTTCTTTTCTTTCAATATTTAACTATCATTCAAACAAACTCATCAAATGAAATATGTTAAACTAGTCAGCCACGGAAGATTATTTCAAATAAAAATTATTTCAAAATGATAAAACTTGTTTAAGCATTGAGAAATAATAATGTGAATTAAAATTAATTTTCGAAGACATATCTATAGGCCACATGATTTTATTGTTTTTTCAAGTTTTTTGGCACAAAATTTGTTTATTTTATCCTAGACAATATGATTAGTTGGATGCTTTTTATCATAATACATGTCCTTTTATATTAAATGTACAATCCATGATCCTCCCAAACTATTAGCAAACCAAAAAGTTGCTTTACATGTTTTCTTTACTCATAATTACAAGAAATATTCTTTCAATTTTTTTAAAAAAGTTTCTCAAATATCAAAAAGTATTAAATTGTTATAAAAAAGAAAAGGATAATAGTTTTCTTTTTGAAAGTTTAGTTGTCCTAATTATATAATTCAATGTCAAAAATTATTTATATACATTTATCAATTTGAAAAATAGTTAGAAATCCTATGTTCCTTTTCTCACCTTTCCACTAAAAAGAGTACTATTTTGTTGTTTTATCTTTTTGATTTTTTCTGACTACAGAAGTGTCCTTATATGTACATATTTAGAAGAAGAGTTCAATTATTGGCAACAAGAAGAAATGAATGTACAATGAAAATGCCTCACTCTCATAAATAATGAATTCGATCTAATGCCTAATTTCTCATTAAATCCAAAGGTTCAACTTCAGAGTGGCAAGAAGATAACGGGTTAGAAGTACTCATGCACGAAACTTCACTCAAAGAAGGAGGTCAACCATCTACCCGCATGGACGTAGCTCAGTTGGTTTTGGGCCTGCAGAGTTGGTCTCAAGAGCCAAGGTTTGAATCCTGGCAGCGGCAATATGGGAATTTCAATCTCTCCAATGTGGGAGGTGGTTCCTTGTGCGCACCAGGTCATAGCTTCCAGTCTGCAGGACCTCTGAGTCAACATGATTTACATCCTCCACCTGGGCGTCGGGCAGTCTAGTGGGGGCCCTGAGGGCGAGGGATTTCGCCTTTAGGTCCCAAGGAGGTCAACCATCTCTTATTTCGCTGAGTTACTATAGTGGAGGTTGAATTTTAAGAAAGAGAAAATGATAAACTGGTAATTTTATTTGCAAATGCTTATAATTATTAGAAAATTATGGAAAATAATTTATATATACTTTTTTTTTTAAAAAAATTTGGAACTGTTTGAGCAGTCTTTATACTTAAAAAGTATCTATTATATAGAAAAAATTCTGATAAGTGTAATTTCGCCACCCATTCTTCTAATCCTAGTTCCGTTGCTGGGAGTGGAAGTACTCTCTGATCAAGTAGTAAGTTTGGAGTTTCATTCACATACACTTTTTCCATGCATAAAAAATTTTTTAAGAAAAAGAGGATTTATCTTAAAAACAAAATATAAAGTGTATTAGATTATAATTTAATATGGAAAGAATTTTTCACTTGTTTTACATTTAGATTAATCCACTTTTCTCTTACAAAAGTTAGATAATCTCCATGTACAAACCTCAAAGAAGAAAATATTATCATTTTGAATAGCAATCATAAAAAGAATATTGATCTCTAAAATATACTAAAAGGTTATTAAAAAATATAAATAGAATAAATAAAATTTATAAATATCGGAAAAAAATTAAAAGTATATTTATAATTTATCAAATTTCCTGAGTTTAAACTAGATTCATGTTATTAAATATCGCAAAAAGAATTGTGTAATTATGTTGTTATAAAAAGTTTGGAATTAATTCTTATAAAATTATTAAAAGTACAATTATTCTATAACGAGAAATTAGCTAAAAATAACTATGAACTATTTTAACTTTTCTATTTATAACCATGAACTTCTATTTTATCTTTTTCTAACTATGAACTATTTTTATTCTTTTAGAAATAGTTATGAACTTTTATTTTATCTTTTTTAACCATGAACTATTTTTGTTTTTCTGAAAATAGCCATGAACTATGTTTGACTTCTCAAATATAGCCATGAAAGAGTTCAGAAATAATTCATGACTATTCAGAAGAACAAAAATAGTTAATGGATAGACTAGGATAAATAAAAGTTCATTGTTATAAATAAAAGATATAAAATAATTTAAGGTTAAAAAAAATTTATTATCTACGAACAGAAAAGTTAAAATAGTTCACGGTTCTATTTACTAATTTCTCTTTTATAAATCAAAATATTATCATTAAAGGAGCAAATAATATATTAAAGAACTTTTAATTTATTATAAAAGTTTTAAGGAGATTATTAAACAACTCATTATAGTAAATCTAAAATAATGAAAATGAATTAGCCAAGCCCTAAAGCCAGGCTCAAGCTTAGCCAGCCACTTTAATTAAATAATAGAAAAAAATTGGGAAAACAAAAAATATTTGTCTTTTTCTTTTTCATTTTTCAAATGTCCTTTTCACATGAAGAAAATTGTGTGTGTAAATGTTGGTTTGTTCTTGGCGCCAAATCACAATCACGGAGTACAAGTCAGCTTGGCGGTTTCAGAGCAAATCACTGACCCCACTCTTCGGGTCCCACTTTATTTTACTTTTTAGTTTTTTCTTTGCTGAAGGGTCCCACTTTATTTCACTCAACATCTCCTTTGATTCTCCATGCACTAGATTTTCAACGACTCCACTCCCCTACTCTCACTTCAAAATGAAAAGTTTTGTTACCAAGTTAATAATTTCATTTATATAATCCATAAATTTAGACCCTAAAACATAATATAGTTCTCAAAATATATTTTCACTAAATATAATTTTTAAATAATTTAAAACGATCAAAATGTAAAGTTTCAAATAAATTAGTAAGAGATCAAATATGCACATATATATATAAACATATAATTTTTTTAAAGAAAAATAAGGTAATAATTTTTTTAAAATAAATGAAATACATATATATATTACACGAACAATTGACATAGGATTTTCTCTCATGTTGTCTCTTGGATTTTCTCATTGGTTTTTTGGTGTCTTGTCTACTTTACTTGACCAACGTCGTAGGTTGCATTTGAGATTGAATATGTGGCCGTATTTATAGGGTTTGTGTTTGTGAGGTTCACTCTTTTTTTAGGAATTTTTCGCTTTTCTATTCATTATATTTATACTTTGATTCTTCCAAATCTATAATTTGTTTCTTTAATATTCAATTATCTATAATAGATAAGAATATTGAAAGTTGTAATTATTGTTCTTAGTTTGTAATCTATTGGTGGTTTGGGTTCGGGCATAACATTAGTTAAGCCTCTAAGACTCGAATCATAATTTCGTCAGAGACAATTGGTTGCCAAAAGAATAGTTCTATATTGGTGGTTTGTTTATGTAAATATGGTGAGATTTTTATGGTTTTGTATTACTGTTTATTTGGGTTATTTTTAGCACATTTTCTGTACTTTTAGAATAATTATTAAAAAATAAAGAAATTGAAACCATCCAGCGATCGACAGGCAATCGCAAACAACATTTAAAAAAAAACCCGATTTACGAATCGCAAATTTTGGTGAGAATTTGGCACCAAAACTTTGCGACCGAATATATCGGTTGCAAACTTCCCTCACTCGAAAGTTAGCGACCACATGTTGCAACGGCCATCGCAAAAATATATTTGCAACCGACGTCAGTTATGTACTTTTAGTTTGCGATCGCTTAAATAAGTTGTAAAGTCATAAAGTGTTTAATAGTGTTCGCTTTACGACTGATATTACGACGGAACAAAATCCGATCATCACATGTAGTGAGAGATGAAAGATGAGATGAATTATTTAGGTAAAAGATGGAGAGAGAGAGAGAGAGAGAGAGAGAGAGAGAGAGAGAGAGAGAGAGAGAGAGAGAGAGAGAGAGAGAGAGAGAGAGAGAGAGAGAGAGAAACACAAATTTCCAATGCTTGATTAGATTTCCTTATAGATGAAAATCAGAAGAGGGACAAAGAAGAAGGTAATGAACTGTAGAGGTGGTTGATGAGTCCCTCTTAAAGGCATTGACCCTTAGACCCCATTCTATATATTGATTTGCCTTAGTAGATTTAGACAAGAAATAATGCCACCAGAAATCTTGGCACAATACATGGATTTCAATTGTCTTAGTTTCAAAGAATTATATATCATATCAAGTTTTGAAAACTTGG
This sequence comes from Catharanthus roseus, assembly GCA_028651295.1. NCBI lineage: Eukaryota > Viridiplantae > Streptophyta > Magnoliopsida > Gentianales > Apocynaceae > Catharanthus > Catharanthus roseus. Next base: position 6,872,383 of record JAPQWS010000057.1, read on the forward strand.
CCTTGTGGTCATTTTTAATTAATTTTATTGACAAAACTCTATAAATATATAATAACATGCATCTCTTTTCCACTTCCATATTTTGAAATTCAAATATTTTTCTTTTGCAGAAGTTGGATTTCCTCACTTACATATGTTTGGCTCTCATAATTGAATTGAAATTAGAATTAGAATTCTATAAAATTTTAAGAATTTTAATTTTACTTTATTTGTTTGGTAAAATTATAAAATTATTATGAAATTCATTTTCTAATTCTTTTGTTTGAAAGTCTAAAAATATTATAGAATTGGAAGGAATTCAAAATGCGTATATATAAGAGAGAGAAAAAAATGAGTGTGTTAGTGTGTGTATGATTTTTAAAGAAAGAGAAAGTGATTCTAAATAGAGAAAGTGTCATGAATTTTGGTGCAGAAGAAGTTTTTCTTTTTTCTTTCTTTGGAGTGGGAGGTTTCTTTTTGTGGCAGGTGTAGTATTTTTTTTATCATTTTTTGTGAAAATTTTCAAAGATGGAAAAGAAAAGAAATGTTCGGGTCTGTTATTAGATAAATATTTATCATTTTACTAAAACAATATTTTTTTCGAACAGCAAGAATATTATGTATTTATAAAGTAAAAAGTTTAATCTAGATTCTTTTATTAATTTTTTTAGTTTATAAAATTTCATATTATTACCTGTGACATTCTTTAAATATAACTAATTTTCTTTTCTTTATAAAGTTTTGCATAGGGGTTTAAGCTAGTGATAAAATATTTCATATTTAACTTTCTTTCAAAAACAAATTAATTTTATCATTAAATCATCATTATTAAAAGAATTTTTTAAAATATCTATCAAATTTTTTTAAAAAAAATAAAATAGGCTCTAGAGGGAGAGAAAGTTGAGAAAATTTGTATTTGCTTAAAGAATAAGCTAAAATAATTTAATTAGTATTTATACATAAATTGAGCCTCTAATTCTGTAAAGGAATTACACATAAATACCGGAGCAAGTAGAAGATAATAGGTGGAAAAATTGGCTAAAACCACTTACATTTAATTCGTCATTACCAATCTATTTTTTAAAACATAAAACTTCTATATTTTATTAAAACAAAATTTATAAATATAACGACTTTTTTTAACGCGCAAATTAACGCGCAAATTAAACGGACAGATCCTCTCCCAGTCCCATTGCTGAAACAACAATATTCCACCAATTTTTGTTCATCAAATCAATATAGTTATTTGGATCCAAAGCAAAAACTTCCTTTTCCACTCATCCATCCATCCCTCCCATTATAACTCTCTCCAACTTTTTCTCCAATTTTTTCTCATCCTCAAAATAGCAAATTCCATTCCACACCGCACAAATTTTTCACCCAATATGAACCTGCAATGCCAACCCTTTTGTTGAGGATTTTCTTTGTATACAATCTCCTAAGCACATTCCTCCTCTGCTTGGTTCCCAAGAAGCTCAGGATATTTCTCCATACTTCTTGGTACCCTCAGCAGCAGGAACAGCAGAAGAATTAATACCAACAACAACAACAACAAAATAAGTCTCGTGCAATTCGAGGATCTTAAAGAGACAACCTCACAAATTAGCTCCTCATTATTGCATTTCACCTTATCGCGTATTCAATTTCAACTTATTAGAATGGATGCCGATGAGCTTAAACGCGTTTTCCAAATGTTTGATCGAAATGGGGATGGCCGGATCACAAAGAAGGAGCTGAATGATTCCTTAGAGAATATGGGAATCTTCATTCCGGATAAGGAGCTAACACAAATGATCGAGAAAATCGACGTTAACGGCGACAACTGTGTCGATATTGATGAATTCGGATCGTTATATCAATCAATTATGGACGAGCGAGACGAGGATGAAGATATGAGGGAAGCTTTCAATGTTTTTGATCAAAACGGCGACGGTTTCATCACTGTGGAGGAATTGAAATCAGTTCTAGCTTCCCTAGGACTCAAACAAGGTAGAACTGCTGAAGATTGCAAGAATATGATTATGAAAGTGGATGTTGATGGAGATGGTAGAGTCAATTTCCACGAATTCAAACAAATGATGAGAGGAGGAGGATTTGCTGCATTAACTAATTGATTTTTTTCAATTGGAGGAGATTATAATTACAGGAATTTTTTTTATTTGTAGATTGTAAATATTCATTCCTTTATCTTAATTTCTCAATTTCCCACTCCTAAAAAGAAAGGAATTATTTAAAAAGAAAAAAAAAAAGACAAACAACAGAGTAGGATTCTCTTCTTGTCTTCTTGGTGTTTTTCTTTTTGAAAGGCTTTTAAAAGATTGATTTTTTTGAAGAAAATGTAGAAATTATTCATAGATTATAGAATATGCCCATCCCATGATGAATTTTCCCCTTTTTTTTTGTTACTTTTCTTCAAGAAGCTTGAAAAATCCATGAAGATCTGAGTGTGAGATGAAGAAGAGGCAACCGGCAAGGGCTACGATGAAATTGTGAAGCTTACTACTGCTTTTGGGGGAGAAATGGTGCAGATGGGATGGGGGCGAGGGTGGGGGTGGGGGGTTGGGATGGTTGTCAAAAAATTGGAAGATGGTTGTCAAAATGAAACTCTTTTGATTTTGATTTTCATTTGTTAAATTAAATATATTCATTATATGATGCGGTAGTTTATTCATTTATTTTCATTTTAAATACGTTGTGTTTTTAAATTTAGTTAGTGACATATGCAAAATATTATAAAAAGAAATGAATTATCTCCTCTGATTCTTATGTGCAGAGTGGGGGCGCGGATCGTACTTCCACCTCGTTCTTGCCTCCTTATCTCATTCCATATAGGTATGAAAGTCATCCTCATTTGTGATCTAACTTTCGCTAACTCATTTTTATACCTGACTCATTCCGCATAAGGGGAGGGGATGCAATCTATCCCCATTTCCCACCCAATATCTAATATAAAATTTATTCTAGACCAATTAAAATACCATAAAAATAACAAGATATATATTACAAAATCAAAAGAATTAAATCTTTTAAAAAATAACACAATTAACATAGTCTAACAAGTCGTTAAACAAAAAAGTCTAGCCATATTGAAGAAAAACTAAATGTTAATATCGTTAGACAATCTTCAAACGAAATTTTTAATTCATCATACATACCAAAAAATAATTCACTAGGATCATCCGCAAGCATCTCTCATTTTGGGATAATGCGCATTCTTGACAATATGTCGGGAACTCATAAATTGTTCTTTAAATAACAAATATGCCTCAATTTTATAAATTCATTATCATGTTGCAACAATTTCGAATTACTCATCACCATCTCAACATGTCCTTAATTGTAACGAAAATTTTCCTTGTTTTCATTGTTTCTCTGCTCAACTATACATTAGAAAACGTTCAATAAAAATCATACAAAGTAGCAGCTTTTGAAAGTCTTTTTAGAAATAGAATTGCTAGTTGTCTCACTCTTCTGTGACCTATCCCCAAAAAATAATCCTTAATAAAACCTGGACACCATTTTTCGAACATATTGTATAGCTTATTCAACCATGTGTCATTGTGACACTCAAATTCATTCATCAACTTGCACCAAAAAAATGTCATTCAAGATATACATCATGTGCAATGTGTTAAAGTTCCATGAAACTATTATCGATATTGCATAAGAATAAGACTCATGCTCCATGCAATATATGATCCATAAAATTCAAATTCATAAATTGTATTTGTGTTCAGCACATAGTTAAATAGATTAACCAAACCTTCTTTTCACCTTAAGCTCTAAATATTCTTCTTAGAATTTTCACTAATGTGCCAAATGCACAACCAACGTCGTGTCTAGGGAAAAAACTTCACGAATAGCAGACACCATGGCAGCATATAGGTCACTCATCAAAGTGATTGGATGTTTACCTTTCATATACTTCAAAAATATATTAAATATTAAATAGGCATATGAAAGACTCTATTTTTTCATTGATGGAGAATCCACACCCAAACATTTTATTTCTACAATGATAATACATATCAAAGAAAGTGTAAGTTCGCATTTTAGGTTTGTCGTGTTAATTATGTAATTTAGCAAGGTGTTGTCATTTGGTTTACAGTGTTGCAACATATAAATAAATCAACACACATAATTGGTAACCCAGTTCGACTCAACAAGCTTACATCTGCGAGGCAACGTCCAAAAAGAAAATCCATAAGGTTTTCAAACTTCATATGTTACCAAAATAATTCACCATGTAGAATAACCACAAATAATTTTAAAAGACCAGGATTCTAAAAATCATCGTAAGAATAAAATTAAATATTCCAAGAGAAATTGGTGACAATAGAAACCTTGTTTGGTAGAGGTCTCCTACTCAAAGACTTAAGTTTGTTTCCAAATGTTGTTTAACTTGTGCTCAAATCTTCTCTAAGATCTTGAATATATGAAAGAGATAGAACTCTTTATTTGATTAGAGCTTTGCTTCTTCTTATCCAAATAATGTCAATCTACATCTTCGAATACAAGTAGGGAACTTAATTTTCTTAAGAGAAAGGACTACAAATCATACCATATTTACTAGTCTGATATATCATATCATGTACCAACGTAGATATCCAAATAAATCATAGTCCTTCCTCATTCGTCTATTCCTCCAAAAGAAATTGCATGATGAGGAATTGTAATTGACCTCAAAATCATAACAGAAATTCTTTTATGTTTCTTTTCTCCATCTAAATATTTGAATTAAAGCATTGGCATCTCCTCCATCCAACTCTTTTGATTTAAGTGAACTTAGACTATTATAGGCATCTCTCTTAATGTAAAACTAATAAACGGTGAACCCCAAACCTATTTCTTAATAACCCTCAGACCAGCAGCAACAGAAGCCCAACTATTCTTCTCAGAGATAACTAACAGATTTTTGTGACTGCCACACATAAGATATCTTTGATTCTTCGGACAAAGTTCATTGTTATGAGTACTTTCACGTCTACTCACTGTCCAAAATCTTTCATCATTCAACTAAAATTGCATCGTTGTTTTGCAACTAGTACAAATATTAATTTTCGAATAACATCTATTCACCTTTCTTTTTTCACTCTTCCCTTGTCTAGACATACAAACTATTTCATGTATTTGATTTTATTACCAGCCTTACACTTCTGTTTGTGTTTACAACATTAAATCCCAATTTGTACACTTCTATTCGTGTTTACAAACATTAAATCCCAATTTATATGCGTAAGTGTGTGTTTTAGTTCTGTCTTGTTAACTTAAGTAATTTCACCGTGTTGTGTTAAGTTTATCGTGTGACAGTATGTAAACATGCATAAACAGAAAAAATACAACCAATGGTAATATAGTTCGGATCAACAAGCCTACACGTATGGAACCATGCCCAGAAAGGATATACATTATAACAGATAGCAAAGTACAAAAAAAAATACTTAGCTCTTTAACACATCTAATGTTTTCCTTAAGAGAGATTGCAAACTCCCTCTGCACATGACATGATTAAAATCCCTTCAACCTCTTCAAGGATTCCCTTGGTAAACTGCTGCTTTACTAGACTCCTTTCAACCTAAAACCGCGTTGTAACGCAACAACACTCCTTGGAAAGGAGCAGACCTTCTTTAACAAAATCCAATGTCGAGAACTAATGATATAGTAGCTCAGCACTAGAATGAAACTGTTTATGCAAGAATAATAAACTTCATGAACTTCGTAATATGATTTTGCATAAGCTCAAGTTCAGAACGATGGATAATACTTCACTACCAACCCCAATGATATGTCCGAAGATCAATGTCTCTAATTGTAGATCGATATTGAGATCTTTAATGGTTGTAGTTCTTTCTCACCTCGTACCACAATAGTTGTAATTGTTTATTTGGTGAAATGAAAATGAGTTGGAACTTCCCCCAACAAAACCCAAAAAAAAAAAGGATTATTACATGTGAATAAAAAATTGCATTACCCTAGGAGGAACCCTTGTTCCTTTAAACCTTGGTACACGTAGTCCTTTATCTTGCAAGTACAATTCCAATTTTACCAGAGCTAAGGAAGAATCTAAACACACCATCAACTGCAAATCCCCATCAGCTTCATAATTCTAAAAAGCTGCTGCTTCCCTTCTATACACCACCACCATTCATCACTGCTTCAACATGCACGGTGTTTCCATCTTCCATTATCTTGCCATTCACCTGGATTCTCGGCCTCCACTCAGCAGGATCACCAGAATTCCCGTTCAGAAGTTTGTGGTTCTCTTCTTTAGTCTTGCTGTCTTTGGTCAGAGGTAGTGACAGTGCAGCAGCAGAGCGGTCAGGCAGTTCTGCATAGAGCAAAGAAGATCAGTGCTGAAAATTACCACAAATGTCACCACAAGATGATTTAATGGGAGCCAAAAGTGCACCTGGCAACGTTTTGTCAATAAAGAAGACCACTAAATTGACAGTATACCTAAAACACGAAGAAAGCAGTATTAGTTTAAGAACCCAACCCTCAAATCCAAATTTAGATAAAAGAACACAGCAAGAACCAAAATCCGTTACCATGCCACCACGACATCAACAGAATAGTGTTTTCGAGAAGCAACAATCAACAAGCTTTGGATTACAACTGTTAACCAAGCAATTTGCTTCACAAACCTAAAACAACACTAGATAGAGGCATTAGAAAATAGATCAATTCAATAATCCAAAATGATGATGAAAGAGTCCCTGTCAGACTCCCAAAAATTTTCTCCAGATAATTAACTTTCCAAGATATACAGAAGAACAACAACAACGACAACAATAAGAACAATTTGTAAGTGAATTTCCAGGTAGATGCTTAATCTAAAATCTCTCATCTTAGTTCACACCCTTTCAAAGTTGAATTTTAGTAATGTATCAATTGTGTAAATAAGCAATCCTTCAAGAGGTTTTGGATTTAAACACCAATACATCACAAATTATACAGGTCTAACTCATTTGCAGTTCAAAGTCTAGACATGATAGCCTGCCAAATATGTCATCCAAATCCAGAGTACAAAAAGTTTCCAAGCAAGTGGAATTTCTAAGGCTCTACTTGGATAGTGATTACGTTTGAGAAAAGTGTATATTTTTTCTTGGAGTTCTTGAAAGATAAATTGTTTGTAAGAGGAGATGAGGGTTCAAAAGTAAATAAATGACAGTACTTAAACAGTTTACCCAATTTCTAGATAGTTCCTAGCCAGCTCTTTAAACTATATGTATACCTCCTAAAACATTTATAATTTCAACTTCCAGCTTGTCATAGCAAGATAATATGAAATCAAATGAGATAGAAATTTAATTTGGCACTTGAATAAAAGTGCAACAATAATAGGAAGCCTGATATCTTACCTCCTTGTACCATATTTTTGGTAAGTTCTCACAAAGACAAGAGAGAAGATCATATGAGATGAAAATATCAAATCACCACATCCGTAAAGCACTCCTCGAGGAACTACCGATAATAACATCAAACACATGTATTATTGGATGACCTACATCCAGAAAACATGAAGTGAAATGTAGTTAGGTAAACCATCACTTACAGTTGATTAATAGAACTTCCAAAGCACTATCAGGACGTGGAAGCCTTGCAAGCTTCGAGCCCTGCATTGAGAAAGAATATTTGCTACTCATTATAAGTCATACAGACAAATCTATAAAGAACAGGGTACCTCACTAGAGAATAAATCTTATCCTTCTTAATGTTTTCTTAACTCGCGGCAATGATAATTTGGACCAGGAAGCTGAGTGGAATAGAAAGTAATGATACGAAGGATTTGACAAGCCTGCACAAGACAATTGAATACAGAAGAGTTGAAATTAAATTACCACCTCAGTCATGAAATTTAATCAATAAACGCAAGGTAGAAAAGCAGCTGTTGACTTTTCCCACTAATGTAAGACGTCAGTCCCTTTAAATGAAAATATGGAAATCTTAGGCCAGAGTACAAAGACTTGACATGTCTCAGCCTCCAGAAACAGCTGACTATTAGCTCATTATGATGGCTTAATCTAGTCTCCTGTAAAGGCAGAGAAAGGGGATAAAAAATAAGGAAGCAAAGAATCAAGGAAACACAACTTTATCCTTTTCCGCCATTCTGTTGATCTTTCATCTTTCCTTCAATAACAAAGGTAACTTTTAATATCGGTAACAATGATGTGAGGACATATTTAAGAGAAGCATTCAAATACAGCTGACAAATTTGTTCTCATAAGAAAGAAGAACAAGTAAATATATTAGAGATACCAAGAGAAGGTACTTACAACTAAGAACGCAAGGACTCTGCACCATATTAGAACTGTGTAGATTTTTTTGCTTTTGAAAATGAAAGGATGGAAAGTCCACTGAAGAAGAAAAATAAGAGTATATGCAGAGATTAAACATATGGGCAAGGGTGATATAAAACCAAAATCAAAATTTCAAACCAAATGTGTTTAAGCAGTAAAACAATCACAGAAGCAGAACAAACTCATATATTGAGAGAGAGAGAGAGAGAGAGAGAGAGAGAGAGAGAGAGAGAGAGAGAGAGAGCTCACCAAAACAAAAGATACAAAAATGAATGTGAACACGGTTTCACTTATGTAACCTTTATCTTGTCCGAGCTCCTAAAATGACATGATTGAAGCTAAGAACAAATCCACAGAAATGCACATTATAATCTCAAGCCATGAAAATGTAGAAGTAAAAGTAAATCTTACTGGAAGAAGGTAAAACCCAACATCCTGAAGAGTAGGTCCTGGACGATGTAGGTAATGAACTCCTCGAGCAGCCAGACCATGGATGTACTGGAAAAAAGTATAAATAAACTTCACATAAATAGATAGGCATCTAAGACACAAAAAGACGGAAAGAAAAGAGAGAAATGAACACCCCAGAGTTGGAGGAGACTCCAAAAAGACAAAAATAATAAATGTTCTAAATGAAAATTCACTGCATGCAACATGATCACATCCTAACAATGGATTCCCCAACACAGTAACTAAGGCCTGCTTACTTAAATTCAAGAAAGCTTCCCCAATGGTGCCCAAGCTTTTTTGCAAAAAATGCAAAATCAGAGCACTTAAACTAATTTACAATGAGCTGTACTTTTGCAATGTGAAGGGCTTAAGAGTCTGGAAATGTGGATTCCAGACAAAGCTAACTGATCTAAGGCGATAGAAGAGCCTCATGAGCACTATCAACATAAATGAAAACACCAAAATTCTTCAACAAAAACAAAATCAGAAACCAAGTACTGATAATTGTTGACCAACTATGCTGCTGAAATAAACAAATCCATTATGAAATAACATACAGACATAATCATCTAATCATACGTTCTTCAACTGATTCTCAGTTCCCAGGATATGACTAGGAGTTCAGCACAATGAAGAAATCAAGTCAATATTCCGAAGAAACCAGCTAGTTTGAAACTAATAATAGAGGTAGAGGTTGCTGAAAGAAGAAAACTCTCCAAACCTGAAAAATTAAACCACCGAGGATATACTTCCAATTCTCCACTAGAAGGTTGATTTCTGTAGCAGTCTCTGCACATAATCTTTTCCATAGCTTCTCAGCAGGAAAAGATAACAGCCAGATCAACAAAGCCCAAAAATCTCTTCAAAAGTTTTCTATTAAAGATGTAAAGAAGGGAGCAGTATGGCTGCAGCAGAGAAAAGTCAAACCTTTGAAGCTTCGCGACCAATGTAAAAGGACATCTTCAACTGTGTATGTAAACGTCACCACCAGTTCCATATTACATCATAAACCAACTCTTGTTACGGTCAACATAATTTCTCTTCATCATCTCACCACTTCTTCTCTCAATATTAGCAGAGTATGTCCTCTACTTCCAACTAACAAGTTTTTTTTTGGCGTATAAGTTCAGAGAGACTGAAAAGTAAATCAATTAAAGAGATTCTGCGAAAGACAGGAATCACAGGAAGATTCCCTTAATGGACTAAGATCTCAAAAAAAAACTTAATTCTGAAGAAATATTTCTAATTCAGTATAGTTCCATTTTTTTAATTCATTCACTGGAATGGTTCCATTATTTTAAGCATAAAAAAAATGGCTCATACAAGATGGACTGGTTTAGAAACTTAGTGAGAAGAATAGAAGTATAATTATCAGGCCAACCTGAACTCAAACCATTCAATCAAACACTCCAGAACATGCATAGAAATGTATAGAAGTCATACATAAAGATAAAATGAATCAACTAATTAACATTAAAACAAAAATTGGAGGTCAATGTACCTTGATTTGAGATGTTCTAATTTTTTCCTTTGATTCTCCCTCTCAATACCTGCACATAACATTCCAAAAAAAATGACAACAAACCCTAGAATATAATAGGCAAAACCACAATCAAAGATTCAATTAGTTTGCCTAATTACCTAAGATGATAAAACCTCAATTCTTGATGTTTCTAACTAATGCTTTGTTGCTGACAGGTAGTGAAGTTGGAAAATCAGATGAAACTGGGGAGTCCCATAGAGGCAGCCCAACACTAAAACAAGTCAACAACAATGCTTCCGATACTAGTAAAATAGTTTTATGCCAACAGTGGAATCACAGTAGGAAACTAATCTATGATCAAGAAAGCAGAAATCATTCAAGTGTTCTAAGCTGAAATCAGTCATCAGGTGATAGCAATTCAAGGTAAAAGGTCATAGTTCATAGACGTGTATCAGAAAAACGTCAATATACAAATTAGGAAACCATAAGTTGGAAACAGAATCTCTGGACCTTATGCTAGATGGACTAGAGATGAGTTGAAAGGTTGATAGATCCACAATATGAACAGCTTGTTCAAGAAATGAACAATTCACGAAGAACAAAAAAAATAATTTAAAAAAATTAAAAAAGAACAGTTCTAGTAGTCGCTGCTACATAGAGAAAAAGACAGAAGATTACCTTATCTAATGCAAGAAGAAAGCAAGAAAAAACAGATAATAACATTGATGTGGCCAGAATTGTTCAGCAGTTTTGTTCTTCTAAACATAGAGGTAAAGAAAGATCCGCAAGAAATACAATACTTAAATGCTTAATACACCATTTAGAAATCAAATGTTTCTGCTTTTTACACATGTACAGTATTCATATTTTTTATTGCGGTGGACTTGTCTATAACCTTACAAAACTTGGCCATATGAATACCAAGGTATATAGAAAAAGAGAATATAGGGATTTTCTTCACAGATTGCAAAGAAGCTCAATGTTACCATGTAAACAAAAAGAAATAAAACAAACCAAGACCAGAATATATTAGAGCACAAATACCTTTGATGCAAGAAAGACTAAAGCAGACAGAAGAAAAAGAAGGTGAATCCATAAAAGAAATTCTATTCAGATAACACAGAGAAGCCTGAGTTCACGTGAGAAAGAGCTTCCAATTTTAGAGGAGAAGTTAGATTTGTAGATTTTGTTCTGCAGATCAATTTTTCTCAAGGAAACTTTATAACAGTGCAAATCAATGGATCAATTTGCAAATAAATTGTTCTGAGGTTCAGCTTGGATTCAAGAACGAGAATTTCAAAGATGATATGCATACAATCATCATTTCAGATAACCCTATGAAAAAGAAAATAACTAAACCAGGGCCTCATACAGCAGCAGTCCCAAAAAGAAAATCATCAGTTAACCATTTAAACAAACACAATAGATATAAAAGGGATCGTCCATGAACCAATATGATATCAAAAAAATATGAACAAAAATAAGCTCTTGAAATCCTACGTTCAAAAAGCAAAAAATTATTGCTTGAAAACCTCAAATTTATCGAGGAAAAGAAGGAAAAAAAAAACTTACCGGGAGGCTGGTGAAGCAGAGTAGCATGAAGGCGAAAGAGAGCAGCGCCAATGAGAAAACTGTTACAAGAAAATTTTGTATTAATTACATGAAGAAGGAGGATTTTACGTAACGCAAGAAGAATCACCGCCGGAAAGCTGCCGCTGGAGAATCACCGAGGGAAGGCCGCTGAAGCTTGGAGGAGAGGGCGTTATTCTTATTCGCGAAGGACAAAAAGAAATGTCGCTTTAGTAAAAATCAAACTTTAAGTAAAAAAAAAGTAAATTACATTTACCTCCACTTAGGTTCATTCAAACTACGGATAGACCCCTAATATTTGATAAAATTACATTTTCCTACTTCACTAAATAAATGTTTAACATATTCATACCCGATCACTTCTTAATGAATGTTAATAATTATAAAATTAAAATGTCCACAATACCCTTATATTGACAAAATATTTTCCGTGTATAAATAAACCAAGCCGCTTGTGAACCACTTGCAAACTGATCAACTATAACTTAGTTCGGACTAACTATTGACCGAGTTCGAGCTCACCAACTCGCTAAACAAACAAATCTCGAATTCAAACCTTATTAATACTGGTTCGATGACTCATTAAACTTATCGAGCTAAAATATATATTTCTTTTTACTTCATTTTAATTATTATATATAATATCTCTTTAAAAAAATTAAATCCTTTACGAAATGATAGAATATTTGTACCTTATAGAGATTCTTTACCCTTGACAGCTAAGTTAGGTTTCATAAAGCATTATGAACTATGGCTTCTAACCGCTAACACCATTCTGGTGTTATTTGTACATTCTCCTTATAATATTTGTTTGAATTAATATACAATTTTCTCTAAAAAGAATTTTAAAAAAATAAAATTTTCCCATTGAACAACAATATTAATAATAAACGAAAAGATATATTCCCGTTCAACAACAATATTATATTCTATTAATATATATTCTATATATATATATATATTCAGTCACTGAGTAATGGTCCAAATAGTTCAAAATCTAACTCATTGAAGTAACTGCAGGAAGCGATTCACTTTCTCTAGCAACTCTTCCCCATTATTGCCAGATCTTAATATTCAGTGGTCAAAGAAAAAAATATGCAAAGCTTCATGTCAAAGCAAAAAGAAAGTAGTACATTTTGAAAATTAGCTTATACATTCCCTTTTTTTCTTTTTCTAACATTCAGTAGATGAATTAAATGGGAAAAAAAAGCACAAAATGAATCACTATTAGTATTTATAAGAAAATATTGATGTAGTTTATGTATAGAAGCTGGATACAACACCAATTATGATTTCTTCCATCTAGAACAACCAATGCTTCCTCCTCCCAGCATGCTTTACTGGTGCATCTAAAATAGTGATCAGAAACAAATCCAGAGTTCATCAATTCAGAAAACTAAGATAGGAATTTCAGTTTTCTATTCATTTCCATTTTTAATGCCGTTTATCTTTTTGGAATTTATTTTTCTTCTTCATCGATAACAAAGTAAACAGTTTATGTCCATTCATACCTCGCAATTCATAAAGAGAATTGTAGTGCACCTCAGACCAAAAGCTTAACCAGATCTCTGCACCATCAATGAACCAGAAAGAGAAGTGAATAGCTAACTACATTGTGTCATAACTTCCTGTAAATTCCCGTCTTCTCTCTATTGCTTTCATATTATTATTATTCTATGTTATCTCATAGGTTATTGGAATGGGTTACACATATTTTTCGGGAAGATAATTTACAGAAACAAAACTCCAAGAGGGGGAGAGGAGTCACAAATGCTGACGGAAAGCAAAGCACCTTAACCTTTTTGTCCAAAATATGGGAGCATGGTCCTGGTTTTACTTTACCAAAACTGTCTTAAAACTGTTGGAGGCATATACTCTTGTGTATTTTCCTTTTGGATGGAAATGGAGTTGGAATTAAGGGTTTATAAATGGAGAAAATATAATAATATAAAGCTGAAGTTGAAAACCTAAACACTAGGAATCGCTTAATAGGCAATTACAATTTGGACAGCCAAACAGACGTAGACTAACATAAAAAAATTGAGCATCCTTTAGTCTCTAGTGGTGTTATCTGGAGACAATTAAGGAAAGAGCTTTACCTCTTGTAGGTGTCTGATGTTGTGGAAGAATTTCAATAAAACATGTATCTCTAAATGATGTCAAAAGACATATCTTCGCTGCAAACTGCACACAAGCAACACAGCACCCATCATTGTTAAATAATAAGAAATGTTTCAGTTATCTCCATATTGACTCCCGATAAATGATATCCAGAAAACATATACATCTTATACAACACTACTAAACCAGCAGCTGATTATCTGGTACCTTGGGTTATAGAGAAATTTAAGCTGATCTCAACTATTCATCTCTTCAGAAAACTGATGTCAAAGTCCTAGACTAGCAAAACTGATAGTATACTTTTAACCCCAGCTTCAGGACTAAAAAATGAAGGAGCAGATAAAAAGAATTTATACCTACATAAAAGTGTTTTTTACATGGGTGCCTTACCATTCACATGCTAATTCTAAAGTCTTTTAACTGATTTTGTTGACTCCCCATATATATTCTGACTAAACCATCAGTATCAATCCAGAAGGCACAAAATTGTAGCAAGTGCATGAAGTCTTCCAAAGATTTGGCTGTATTTATTCAGCTTGTATCTTCTACCAAGGGTGTGAGAATGTTTTCAATGAAAAAACAAATATGGAAACCAACTTGAGGAAAAATGAAAACGGGTTATAATGTTCAAGGAAAACATCTCCCGTGGCATACCATAATAGAAAGAATATTATATCTCTTCATATTTTCAGTGACAGATCCTGAATACTTTTATCCCAAAATGGACTTGCAGTTATTTTAACATGACAAATTTGATAAATAAAAAATCATAAACATTAAAAGAAAGAATTAGAAAAATAAATGTAGATAAATCACAGATAAAAGACCTTATCAGCTGCTGCTTGCAGTGTAACATGATCCCCCCACTCACCTGATCTGCAAATAAACTTAAACTGAGTCAGAAGCAATAATGGAACCAAAAAACGCCATTAGAGCTGGAAAAGTTGCTCCTTGACAGAATCTGGACACTAAAACCAGACATAACAACTTCCAAGAAAGTATCTTACTTGGCCATTTTCTTGTAATAATGGTTGTAGTTCATCGGGACATAACCTTCATACAAAGCATGGCAGTCCTTGAGCTAAAAGAGAGGAACATTCAATCACATGAGAAATACAAAAAATTACTTTCTGGTAGTGCAGATATAACTGCACAATGAACTGAAGTAAGATCTGCCATTCCAGTGGCCTCATGGTTACCAATTCAACTAGAGTTTTCAAAGAAACCTGATGCAGGAAGATAGTTAAGTACACCCCTTTGGTCGCATGTTATGGGTGTCAAGAATAATCAAGTGAAAATAAAAAGGAAACAGTACTACGTCCAAAGGCCACAAGCATCACATGAAATTTGAGCAGGAAAACCATGTATAACTGGTAATGCAACTTACGGGAGCTTGAAGTTGCAGGAAATTCGATTCTATTGCAAGACAATATAGAATGCTACTGTTTTAGCATGCAAGTGAGGCCAAAAAAGCAAAGAAATAGCATCTGAGACAACTCAAAAAAATTTCTTCTCCAACTATTACTTTAACAAACATAAATTTTCAACAGATCTTACTACTATTTGATCCTTCAAAGCATCAACTTCAGACACTTGAGAAGCTACCAATGAACCAACCTGTTTCACAACCTCCTTCCGGATATGTTTGTGATACTCAGACGATCGATAAATCTGGTCTGAAAGAGCACGAAACTGAAGAAGAAACAAAAATCAACACTTGCAAAAAAAGAGCATAAGCAGGTCACAAAATCCATTAACAAACCTGACAATTGCCATCCCCAGAGACCTTAACTTCATATAGACCATAAACAGTTAGCCTGAAAGAGTGCCAAAGAAAAAGATCACTCAGCTTAACCTAGATGAAAGGAAGAAGAATAAACAAATTGCACCCCCTTGCCACCAACAAGAATAAACACATAATTGATATACTAACTCACAGATGATTCAACATCTCAAACACACACAAAATTGCAATGAATTTGTTCACTCGCCTCTGAAGCAACCGTTGGTAATCCAAAGTAGCATCACTTGAGTCAGGTATGTAGGAATTAATACGTGGTACATGCTGCCAAAAAAGAAAAAATATTAAGATACTTCTTGCTACTTCATTTTATTCTCACTAAAAAAAGTAAGAAAATGAATTACTTGAAGTTTGAGGGAAAGAAGGAAATCTGGTTCATGAAAGACCAAAAAACAAAGAAATAAACAAGCTGACTACTTTTTGTTTCAGAATGACTTATATCAAAAGAATGCATTGTGGTATAAGTATCCAACAGAAACTCCACTATTCCTTACTGCGCATCCTTCAATTTATTTTTCTCCCTTCAGTTTATTTTTCAGTGTAATCACAAGTTCCTAAAATCTTTAACCATGTCTTCCACTTATATAGTCTCCACATCTGATTCTTTCACATGGATCTCTTGTTCCATCCTTTCTCTTTCACATGTATCTCTACAACAACAACAACAAAATTTTTGGTGAACATGGCAATTCTTTATATGTAATTGCCAATTATTGCCCTCAAAGCCCGGCTGCTTGCACTTCAAAAATGACCAGGTTCAATTAGAACATTCATATCCCCAATTTACATACTATTTGAAATTCAAGCCGTGACTCTGAAACAATTTGATTACAATTCTCAAAAAGATGAGATGTAAAACATCTTTCGGGTACAAGTTCATGGGGGAGGGCAACTAAAGGTCACAGAAGGAGGTCACAAAAATACAGAGTGTTTCAATGGGCATTTATAGGAATCTTATTGTAAGGGTAGAACAACTCTAGCTAGCTTGAATAAGGTCAATCAGGGACCTGAGACAAAATAAACCAAGGATTTTATGATCTGGTGATGGAACATTTGCATTACCAAACTTAATTATCCACTCTCTCTACTTTCCTAAATTCTCCACTCAATTAACTAAAGCAATTAAGCATGCCTGTTCTATAATCTCTCAAATTCACTAAGATTTTTCTAATTTCCTGTAATTATTTTAGCATATCTTACGTGGAAATTTCACATTCCATTCAAGTTGGAAAATGTACATGAGCTTTGGAACTAAAATCAGAAGAGATATCAATAACTCGAACTCTTCAGAAGCACCCAGCAACACTGTAAAAGTATTTTTGAGAGAGAATTGAGTCATTTGGAAATTCATATAAAAATAAAATTTGTGACCAACTAAAGCCCATAAGTAGATTGCCCATTACACTGCTTCTTGATTTGCCCCAAAAGCACCCTCCAAGTGAGGAAAATGGGAGGGGATTGCACAAGAAAGAGCATATGGAAATTGTACACAAGCTCCACAAGCAGATACGCATTAAACAAATTGTCAATATAAAACATTAAAAGAACAAGTGAGGTCTCTATTTTAAGAAACATCATACCAGATAAAAAAGAAGTGACCGACATGTTATTTATGTTTAGGAGATCTTGAATCCTAGCACATTCAAATTACGGCTCATTTGATTTATGAACTTTGTGAACGGAAAGCCAAGTTGGATGAAAAGACATTAAGCAAAGAACTACTGCAATTCAGATAACTGCAGACTGACATAAGCTAAATAACATTGGGTTTTTTCTTTCCCTACAAAATTTGTTAGAAGGACTGCAGTAACATTTTCTGTTCATCCAAATGGTGATTTTTATCCAAAAACTATCGAGCATCTCACCGGAACAGGAGCTAGAGTGGAAAGACATTGTCCAACTCTGCCATCTAATTTAGCATACTCTTCAGAGAGCACAATGGCAATCATCTTATCATCTTCAACCGCATGCTGACTACTCGTGGAAGCTGCATTGGAAGCTTCATTTTTCATTACTTACAGCTCCAGCACACAATAATCAGACACTGAGAATGAAGATATTTTTCAGCTGCAACCTGCAAAGCAAAATCAAAAGTATTTATACTATCCATTGACTGATCAAATAGGTTATGCAATTTTACAAACACAATAGGGAGATAACTGGATTATCTTCCTAAAAGAGAAAATTTTCCATACTTGTAACGAACAGCTATGTCAGAAGAAGCTATTGGTGAAAATTTTTCTACTTTCTCTCTGGAAAAGTCAACTCCGAATAGATTCCAGAAAGATGAGAATTTTTCAAGCAGAAAACTAATTCAGATGCACCTAATTAAAAGAAATCATGTTCAGAACTGGTAAATCAATATCTAGAAAGTGGTTCTCCGAAATTAAATAGCTAATATATTTGGTCTACCAGAAAGTAGATCAACAAGGTTGCCTTGAATGGTTGGATATCCTTCTTCTCTTGTGCAGAAGGGGATATTTCCAACCGAGCTGGAAAGAAACCTGCGACAATTTCTATGGATCAGAGCGCTCACAAAAACTATTGGAGGCTAACTGGAACTGAAAATGTCCGATCACAACGAATCCTGTAAGATTGACGAGGAAATAATTTGACGGAGAGGTCACACGGCTAGTTTGGTGGATTGATCTGGAGAGAGAGAGAGAGAGAGAGAGAGAGAGAGAGAGATATTTGAGAAGATTTTAAACTTTGGTTAATTACATTTTCCCCCCAAAACTTATCCAAACTATTATTTTATCCCTATATTTTGTATATACTTCAAAGATATCCAAACAAAGTACCTAAGTTCGAGGAACGGACCTCGCCGTCTATATTTTCATTTTTCCCTTTTGATGAATCTGTAGTTAAGATACTTCAGCAAAGAAGCAGCAGCATAGAAGAACAGCAGCGTTCAAAGACCAATATATCAACATCATCTGTGGATTCAAAGGTTTGATTCTCAAAATTTTGTGCAGCTGTTCTTTGTGTGTTTTGCCGCGCTTCTTTTTCACAATTCTTACTTTGCTTCCATGAATTTCCTGGAGAAATATGCATTCATTTACCCCTCTGCCCTTTTTTCTGATGTGATAATGCCATCATAAAATTTGGGTGCTAGTTGAAAAAAGTATGAGTTCTAATCTTGGAAATGTATATATCTTGATGTTTCACTCTATTTTGAATTTCTGAAAGTGTTCTCTTTTACTTAGCATATTATGTGTTTGTATATATTACTGAATGAAGTGTAATGGTTGTAAGTATTTGTTGCATGTTCATCATGTCATCAGTCCTTACTTAGCATATTATGTGTTTGTATACATGTACCGAATGCTCATATGGGAAAGTTGACTCCTTGGCTTGGAACCTGGGAGAGTAGTCAATTTGGAATAAAAGTGCTGGTAAAAGAACCCATCGAACTAGTAATTATTGAATCAGTTGCTCTTGTTGCTTGAGTAAGTGTTGTTTTCCGAATGCTTGAAAAGTGTTGCAGGATTGATGATTATGAGAGGGGTTGCAAATTTGTTGGTTGCGAACTGACTCCGATCAGTGCCATTCTCCGATCATCTTTCTATGAAATGGCTGATTAAGCACCACTACTTGAAAGGAAACCCCTCCTAGCAGCAGAAAGCAAGGCTTGAGAGTGGGTGCGGTCGAATAATCCAATCCTTCCCCTACTTTTCATTCCCAACTCGCTTCTTGAGGAACCTGGCACCTAGATATTGACATAAACCAATCGCAATAACCCCAGACTTCCCTTGTTCCCCTGCCTTTAGCCCAGGACGGCCTGTGCCCAAAAGCGATGATTCACTTGTCCCCTTGTCCATAGGGACCTCTTGTGCTTTTTGAGTTTGAGCTCTTATTGGGGGGAGTGGAAGAAGTTCTTGAATTCTCTCATTTCTCTCTTTCAATGCTTAGAATCCAAGCATATTAATATAGTATATAGTATTCATGGAGTGTGTCAGAATATTCATGGAGTATATAGTGTTTAATGAGTAAATTAAGAAAGTAACTTAAGTTTTGTTATTTTATCACATGCAGGAATCTTAAATCACCCTGACAGCACAGTCAATTTACTGCTTCTTTCTCCTGTGGTGGCATTCTTATAGCTATCTTATTTAATGAACATGTTTGGAATTCGTGGAACATTGTTTCGATTATGTAGAGAAGTGCATACGGTGTCACGTGATGGTCCTAGCATAAGCTTAAAGAAGAAGATTGCTGAAATGGAGAAGAAGAGGAAACGAAGTAACCCCAGGAAGAAGGAATTATTCGTAGAAGTCCCTGAATCGAAATCCTTTCTTGATACTGCAACAATGCCAATGATACTCACTGTGGTCGGGACTGCACTTGTTGCAAAGCTTCTAATGATGGTACATTGAATCATATCATTCTTCTTTCATAGAATTCTAGTTCTGTCCATTTTGCTACTGCATGATGATATTGCATTTTATATACTTATCTTTGTTTTGCTGTGGCTATGAGCAAGATTTTTGCTTTTTATCTTGTTGTCTACAAACCCAAAGTGAGCCCTTTTTCTAAGAATAATTTAATCCATGTATAGTCAAATATTTGCTGCTGTTATCTGCAGAGTGGTTTGTAATAGCATGCTATTGGGTAAAAGGAAGCTGTTACATATTTGATTAATTTATAATCTTGGTTTCATGGCAAACTTGGTGTCTAAAACAAAATCAACCATTTGTCCTGGCAGTATGATGACTCCAAGTCTCAGGAAATGATTGAGCGAAAGATAAAGAATGCACCTCCGGGTCAAGGGACAGTTAGGATGCTTACACGTGAGGAGTGGGAAGAAATTCAAGAAGTCCGACCAAGGACTCCATTCGAATCAAAACTTGCACGGCCTAATGCACGAATAAGGACTGGTGATCCGTTGAGCTGGGTAATTTTCTAATTACTTAATTCATTCATGGAATTAATTTCTTTTAAGGCGACAATGTATGTCACTAAAGCACTCTCTAGGTTAAGATATTTGCGAATTGGATATGCAGATGGCAACTTGTGTGACATGTTTTTGCTTTCGGTGAACTTTTAATTCAATTCATAAAGAACATTGAGAATGATCTCTGATTCTTGTGCTTCCTTTAACCTTTTTTATCACTGAAAGTTACCGAAGTCTCATTAACCACTAAAAACATCGAAAAAATTCTTTGTTGGAAACTCCTTTATGAAACTCAAAGTAGATTTTCCTACTGGTTCCATATTGGTGGTTGAGCTAGAACTTTGAAATCCTTTGGTTCTTTATATGCTTTGCACTTTATGTATCTATGATAAGGTATTTCTTCTTCCTTTCCCCTAATCTCAGCTGTTATTTACTTACCATAAAAAGTTGTTGAGTTTGTATAAGCCCCGAACCTCATGCTATGTAAGATTGTTATGCTATTTAGATGCTGCCTGGTTGGACTTCTTCCATGTCTGTTTTAAAGCCTTCATGTTACTTTCAAGTATCTGGTGTTTGTTAAGGTGGTGGAGAGTGACTTCTTGCCGAATGTTGTGATGGCTGCTTCGCTAAGGAGCGCCTGCGCTTCTTCACCTTCTATCGTCTTTGTTTTGCTTCATTCCCGCACCACCTTTCTTTAAGACACTTGTTTGTTGTTTGCTTTCTGGTTCTCATTAAAGATTTAATGTTCATTCCAGTTCCCACATGTGCTTTGCTGTGTGCAGGACGATTTGAAGGATTGGACAACTGATATTTTAACAGATGCATTCACAAGAGTTGAGGAAAGTGTTCGACGCGATTCTAGTTAACTTCAGCACTCTTCTCTATCTCCCTTTTGTTCATAGTAACACTTCAGGCTTTTCCAGTTTTGCAAGATGTTTTACCTTTGTAGAAACAGGGATCCCTCAAATAGTCTAATGAAGCAACATGAATATACTCTGTACTTTAATTTTTAAGTAACTGGATATAGTCTGTTTTCATTTATCAATTTTCAATTTAAAGAAAGTTCGAATGGTGCATTTAGATTGCATTTCTAAGTGAAATTCAATGAAGAAATTTTCATTTTTTGGTCATTTTTCTTTTTCTTTTTCAACAAAGATGTACTCTTGGGAAATTTAACACAATAAACAGAAAAGCTCCGGAAGCATAACAGGAACACCAAACTGTTACTGGTTATTTACTACTACCATAAAAAATGCCTTCAAAGACAGCAGTTCAAGTCTATGCATCTCCTCACATTTGCCACAGAGAGAGAGAGAGAGAGAGAGAGAGAGAGAGAGAGAGAGAGAGTTTAACTTAAAAGAAATATTTACTCCCGTAAGCTGAGACGCGCATTCTGTACTTTAACAGAAAGCTTTAACTTTTGGTCTTCCATGTCCTTCAAAACTGCAAGAAGATTGGTCCGGTAAATCTCACATCTCTGATTTGTAGATTCAAGTTCTGCTGCTAACTGTCGGATTTTTCTGTCCTTCTCTTCCTGCACAGAAAGAGTTTCAGGCATCATCTTATTAGTACAAAATTTAGCTGCAGCAACCAACAGAGCATGCATAATTTTAAACCTAATGGTCCATTGCCTCAATTACATATGGACAACCAACTCATGTCTCTTACTTCCTCTTCCTTTTCCCTGTAGCCCTTAAACCTCCAAGGGAACCAAGAAAAACAACAAAAAATGTGTAGCTACTCACTCTGCCCAAACATTCATATATTCTCTCCCCTCATCCACTCCATGGTTACCCCTGTTCTATAGTTCAATACTTCCTTCTCTCAATGTTTCTTATTCAATGTTTAAGAAGTTGAAAAGATGAATTCAGAACAACAGTTAATATTCAAAGTTGCAGTGTTGTCAGTCAGTGATTATGGCTCTTGGAATCGCTGATCATTTTGACCAGCAAAAGACAAAAGAAGAAGATGAATAAAATGAGTATATTAGATTATTATATAGCTCAAAATGGACAGTAAGGAGATAAATGTTAACATTACATGGAAGTTAAGCATCAGATATACTAGATATCAAAAGCGTCATAAGTGAAACTATCTCAACCCATTTCTAGTAAATCAAAGAGTACATGATTTACGAAAACTGGAAAAAGTTTTAAAGACCTATGAAGGAAATTCAGATTATATAAAAGTGAAACTGGTACATATAAAATCTCACCGATGAAAGATTAGTTGTGGCTTGATCATCTTTGTCCACATGCATATCCTGATTGCTACAATTAGCTCGATTGTCATCTACTGTTGCCTCTATGCTTTTCTTCTTTGCAGCAGCCACCTTTTTCCTGGCCTCCTGAAGCGCATTCATTGCCACATTATAAATATGAATGGATTTTGCTCCTTCTTCCACAAATTTAATAGCCTCATGGCGTAGATTACTGTGGCGCACTGTAAAGGACTCATGAGAATTGCTTGGAAAATCAGAAGCACAATCCTTTATAGCACCACCTATTGCATTCTTGGCCTCCCTTGTCCACCGTTTCAATATATACAGAGAAGGGAGTGTAAGGACATTTTTTGCCCTAAACACTGATAGTATATGCCTACAAATGATACCAGAAAATTCAAACATGTGACAGCTACAATTAGCCTTCATTTCACATGCATTGAACCTGACAGTATGTGCTTTTTGCTCTTCACCGAATTTGGCCACGTTATATGTCATAATTGTTCCTGTGTCTTCAATTTTAGTAGCAGGATTGGCAAGTGTCTCAACCAACTCCCCTTGAAATTTCATGAATATTCTCCTTGTGTAGAGATCAGCAGCTTGTTTCTCCATAGGAGATGGGGTCTTTAAAATGGGGGTAGTATGAGTAGTATCATAGTCAGCCTTTAACTCTTTTTCATGCCAACTTGCTATAGCGTTTTCATACTGTTTAATCAACATCTGCATGGTGGTGCTAGCATTCACAAAGCCATCAAAAAATGAGTTTACTTCATTACTTCCACCAGCTGTTGAAAATTCCCCAAAAAAGGTATCTCGCATATATACAGGAACCCATTGATGACGGGCATTATACATGAACTGGAGCCATTCATTGTCCACAAGATGGAATTTTTCCAAAAGTGAACCCCAATGTGACTCAAACACTTCCACTGTCTCAGCTTCACTGACGCAATTCTTAAATTCAAATTCAAAAGTAGGATGTGTTTGATATACACCAGCCAGTTTCTCCTGTGTTTCATCAAATACACTCCATTTACGAATTCGATGACGTGCTTTTGGAAGAACATGAGCAACAGCAACCTGTATGAAATGATCAAGGTTTGTTGTCAAGGAAACAGGGCACTTTCCAGACATTGCTTGAAGCCAAGTCTGAAGGAGCCAAACAAACGACCTCTCAGACTCATTGAAGATTAATGCACAACCAAATAGTACAGGTTGGGCGTGATGATTTAGGCCTGTGAAAGTAGCAAGAGGAACTCTATAGTTTTTGCTCCTGTACAGCAAATCAAGTCTAACAGCATCCCCGAAGTAGTTGTAGTTTGTCCTAGAAGTTGCATCAGCCCAAAATATATTTGCACCGGATTGTTCATTATCACCCTGAATTGCATAGAAGAAACTAGCACTCTCTGTTTGCATTCTCTTTAAATAGTCTAGTACATGACCCCCACCACTGAGGGTTTTCTGTCTGCCACAGCTGATCATGTGTTATGGTCTCTCTGCGCCACAACTAATAGCAAATGAGAGCTTTAGATTTAATAAAACAAGGAAGCAGACTTACTAGCTTCCTACTTTCCAGTCACAAATTGATCTATATTTGCAAGATACTGTTTGTCCATCTTATTATTTTTGCCCTTCACTCTCCTTATTATGGAAATACGATGAGTCAATGCACTGTCGAGCTGGAACATTCCAAAAGCACTAGCTAGTTTGAACCATGACAAGTCTTATCAATCATTTAAACAGGGATTAATAGCTCTTTAGAGCACAAACACACCAATGGTAAGCTTATATCCAGCCAACCCGACCGACTTCACCAGCGACGAATAATATCACATATCCCTTTGTTCCTGAATCAAAAGGCTAAACAACACATTCAAATTGACAGAGTGGCCACATAGAGATAAAGGCCCAGGCCACAGCTTGAGGAGGAGCTTGGACCATCATGTAGTTTTGCTCATCAGACCACAGGTTCCCTATGTCTGTCTGTTCACAAATATATATTCTCTAGCTTTCTCTCTATGCTTCCATGGCATCAAAACCAATGAAGCGCGACCAAAGTCATTACTGCAATTTTATCATTCAAAGAAGACAATATAACATGACAAAGCATCAAAAGTTAGGGAAATATGCTAAAGCCATCAAAGAAAAATCCTAGCGCATGCTAAAACTATCAAACAAGAATATGAACACACCACGGACAAAAATGACTAAACGTTTGGGATTTTTTCATGATACCAACTCTAATAATGTCATCAACAAAGAAAAATTCTAAAACAAAAACAACAAATTCATGCTTAACAATCAATCACTATATTGTATTTTGGCAAATTTAATTCAATAATTCTTTCACCAAGGATCAAATTAATTGATACTTGGGCAAAATTATTTATTTTCCAACAGAGAAGGTGAATTGATTTAAGTTTTTCAACTACAAAAAATTAAACCCTATTGCAATTCAAAAAGACCAAAGGAAATATATACTAGTTTGGAAAGCTTGAAACATGAACATAAGCAGCAGCTAAAAAATTAAATGAAAGTCAAATGGGATTTCAAATAGATGCAATAATTAGAGAAAAATCACCAATTTTGGACTTCCAAGAAACTATTCAACGAAGCAGAAACGAAAAGATTATACAGTACACTAATTTGTTTGTTTCAATTAAAAATTAATAATCTATTACTTGTATAAGTGGTGGGTTAGGAGGGAAGATAGTTAACCTCGACTTAGAGAAGTAAGCCGTGCTCGGAGTCAAGGAAAATACGGAGAGATGAACAGGATGAATGACAGATGGTGGGGGCGTACGATAGCAGCACGGTGGAGGTGGAGTTGGTGGCGGAGGTGGTAGTGCTGAACTGCCGCGTTAGTCTTAATTTGGATAGTCCCAAAATATGGTTTTCAAGGTTTGTTTTGAAAAAACAAATTCAATAAAATCAATTCAGAAATCTAAAAATTTAACCTTAAATAATTCATTTTTCCTCTATTTTCTCTTTTCTCTAATTTTTTTAATACATACGAGTAATTTTAAAAATTATTTAGAATAAAAAAACAAATTTTGCATCAATTTTATCCCAATCAGTAAAATTCTTGGGCGATTTTGGAGAATTTCGCTAATTGTTTACATGAGATAACAAGACTGGCCAGCGGAGTCTTGAACCAACTTAATTCTTATACTATATTAAAATATTTTGAATTTGAGGCTATCTAATCTCAAAAGATAGTCCAGATTCAGGGCTCTAATAAACTGAAAAATCAAAAGAGGATTACCGATCTAATACATTCTCTAATAAATGTAATAAATGTATTAGATAGTGTACAATCCTGAATTGTCATACAAAAGTTTAAAATGTGAAGAGAATAATTTTGTTTTTCCTTTAAATTTTCACATTTCTTAAAAAAAAACCCCTCTAAAAACTAAAGAATGTGTAATATATATCTGTAGCTTCTCATATAGATGCTTCTGAAGGAGTCCTGGTAGTCATCTGGTCAACCGCATGCACAGTGTTCTGAAGTTCTTCCCATATGGCTTTGTACACCATCCTCTGCCTATTCAAGGCAGATTGCCCCTCAAAAGCTGAAGATATAACATCTATGCTGCAAAACATAAACCAGACACAAAATGTAAACATCTATCCTCTATACAATAATACAACAGCATAACATGATGAAAGGTTGTGGCTTGAGGGTAAAGAAATTTAACCTAACATGCCGACCATCGCCATAGGCATCCTTCACTGTGACAGAATCTGCATCTAGCTGTTCCTTGATCTGTTGAAAAATAGAATCAAACAACACATTTAGGAGCTCCTGACTCCAAGTTTTTGACATTTTAGGCTCTGAACGTTAGAGGTCCTTTCACATACTGATTGTTTTTTACACCAAACTTCAAGAGAAAGAAACTGAGACCCTTCGTCAAGTGGTGTTTCCTGAAATTGATAGTTGATCTATCTAGTACTACTACTACTACTACTACAGTGCAGAGCTTAAAAATGAGGTTAGGATAATCAATTGAAGCTTAAGTATCTTTTAATTTCCAGTGTTAGCTATTTGCATCATTTTTCTTCTCTATCTGACACTATTTGCTCTCCTCATGCAGCAAGCTACCTTCTCTCTTCATAATAATCTCTTTTTTACTCCCCACCTTGGGCTCAAAGTCTCTGGAGCCCTCATCTTTCCTTTAACTCTCCTTCATGAATTACTAAATTGTTGTTTTTGGGATAACGGTTTTCAAATGGTAATAAGAAGAGAGTTTATTTGTTGTAATCAGTGGTTCTAACTGACAATGGCAATAGGGCAAGGTGTAGCAGGTTTTGGTGGAATAGTTGTCGGCTTGATGATGGTTTCATGAAGAAAATTTTGGATTTAAGGAGTTGGGAGGACCAAAGAAAAAGTGGGTTAAAAGATGAGGGCAATCTCTGTAATCTTTAAGTTCTTGAGATTGGACTTAGGTGGAGGAGCTGGTTATTCAATTTCAAATTATGGCATAGGTGCTGTTTGTGGCTGAAGATGGTGGCAAATATAGCGTGTGGTGAGCATATGGAAAGGAACTCTTATGCCTAATCTAGTTTCTTTTATAAATTACTCATGCTGCCGTGGGGATAATCATCCCTTCTAAGCATTTGATGGGAATGGAAAACAAAGACTAAATCTTGCATCTCCAACAAAACAGTCTTGTTACCAGAACCAAACTGTAACAGCCCAGACAAGATGCTTTCGGCAAATAGTAATTTTGTTTGGTAGCAGTAACTAGTATGGGAATATGATGGTAGTCTATATGAATCATTTTTGGATTCAAACCAAAAATTAGGGCATTAGGGTGGTGGGAGGGGATCCAGCACCTATCAAAAACATCATAACATTCAGAAAAAGCAGCCAAAATTTGACACTTCAGAAGAATTTCAATTTCAGTAGCCACACTTTCTTATATCATAATGCAATAATTTTCAGAAAAAAATTGGGAACGAACCAGCAATAGTTGGATGCAACTTGAGAACTCAAATTGCGCTGGGATTGAAATTACTGACTTGGAAATTTCAGAAGAAATATAAATATTTATGCACGCATGCAAATCTCTTAAAAACAAATCTAACTCCAAATTTTTTTTTTTGAGGGAAATCTAAATCCAAATATTGTTTGTGATTAACTTTTGCAAAAAAAATAAATAAAAATTCTATTTCTGACTTCTGCTGACCACTTTTAAACCTGTAATGGAAGTGATAATAAACAACAAAATAGAAAAATAAGAGAAAATTAAATTTCAGAGATTTTATAAATCGAACCTTCTTCTCCATGGTCTTGATTAGGATAGAATCAACTGAGCTTGAATCAGAGACCTCATTTGTAGCTTGGACACAGAAATTTCTGCGACGTAGAATCGGAACAGTAGCGACCCTGAGCTTCTCCGTAACAAATACTGCCGGAGCCGAAGGTAGACATTTCCTTGTTGTTTGAGGCAATATGACAGCGTTTTTGCGGAAGAAATGGGATCCCCGGCGGCACAAGAGTATAGCTGGAGCCTGACGTGCCAGAGTCGCCGTCGCAGTCGCCATTTATGATACTAAGTACTAACCCACAACTGGTGGTGTGGAAGAAGAGCGTGTTTCTCGTTGTTTTCTAGATGTCCTCTGTTAATTATTAGGTTTAAATTTCAATTTAGTCCTTCAAAATCAAAGTTTATCTCAATTAAGGATTTACATTTTTTAAAATCCACAAGAAGCCCTTGAAATTGGTCACTTTGTGTTTGTGCCAATTATATCTTTTTCCTGTGATTATCATATGTAAATTTTTTACAGGGGAATGATATATATGTGATCCCTTTTCCACGAAAAAAAAAAAATTTATGCCTTTTTTCAATTTATCATTCCAATTAAGTGTAGAATTGATAGAATTTCTTCTCCACGCGCATTTTTAGGACATGACATAAAAATTAATAACATACAAAAAAAATAACCATTTCCAATGACATTATGCATATCTTCCCAAAAAATTCTATTTTGCGAGATAAGCATGTAATTCACGTTAACATAAAATTGGAGAAAAATAAATGTATAGTATATAGCTGTGATTATTCTGTATAACATCACAAAAAATAAATTTTGACTCAACTTGATAGTTAGCTAAAAGTATTTTTCTGCTAAAACGTAGGAATTTAAAAACTGTATAATCAATAATAATAATGCCTGGATGTACAAATCAAAACACATAAAACAGTTTACGTTAGAGATGAAACAGCTTCAATGGCACTACCCAGTGGCCATGCCGCCTCAACTAAAGAATCTTGATATTTCACCTTTTTCACCAATGTAATATCTTGCCAGGGATCAAGGCCTGTTCAATTTAATCATAAATCAATCAAATTTTTTGATGAATATTTCAATGATCCTACAGAGAAAAGAAAGCAGTTAACACATACCAAATCCATCCACGAGCAAAGTGAATTGATAAGCAAGATCCATGCATAAATATGGTAAGTTATCTGCCTCCACCCCAGGATATATTGATTTAGCATCCTCAAGTTTGGTTTGACAAGCACGCTTGGCTGCATCATGAAAATCAATTGGACGAACTTTTGCAACAGCCGCATCTGGATCAATAAAGCCCGCCTATATTTGGACAAAACAACATTATGATCGTAGAGTAGAGAAAATAAGATAACTACGTTCTCAATCCAAGAATCTAACTTGCATGTGCACATTTTTTATGAACAACTGAAGAAAGATTATTTTGTACCTCAGCAGCTCTGTCAAAGAAGAATGATGCAACAAAGAGACTCTTCTGACCATCTCCTCCGCCACCATTCCATATCCCGCCAAATGTGCATTTCATATGAGTGCATGTTGTTTCATTAATTTTGAGGGCTTTCAAAGCCATTTCTATGCATCTATCCAAACCAGAACCAGATGGTGAAGCTGACGATGGATAAGTTTTCCCTCCATATTTATACGACCCTGTCCAAGAAGTATGATATGATTCAAATAACAAAATCAGGGCCTTTCATACTTAGATCACTAAAACCTTTGTGCCTAAAAGTTCAGGGTCTGATATATTGAGTCAATTCCAAAACTAAGAGCCTCTTCAAATGTAAATCATTCAGGGAATAGTATTTGGTCAGTTTAAAAAACAGGAACATAAGTTAGTTCACGACTGTAAGGCATCTCAATGCGAAACCCCAACCAAAAGAGAACAAGTGGAAGAAAAATCAAAACACAAAGACCTATAAATGTATACATTCATGAAGCCAAAGATGCACACAAAATCAACATAAGATTTGCCAGAATTTCCAAAATTCTCAGGGATGAATTCACAAAATCAACAAATACGCAAAGCAATTCCAAAATCCTCAAGGATGAATAAACTGATAGAATCAAAGTTAAAGTACAGACAACATGCATGCGCGCGCACACACAAAAGATATTAGTCATTTCAACAACAAACCACCAATGGAGTTCTAAAAGTCGGATTTACCATCAAATCCTGCCAATATACATGGATTGCCAGATTCACCACCAATCTTCAAAATCTCAGCCCGAGCTGCTAGTAAGCCATAGTACAAATAACTGCAGACAGATGCATAAATTTTATCAATAAAAAGTAAAATGTTTTAGCATGTTTCATGAATGATACAGTAACCAAGTCCACATTCCCTTGAAGGAAAATACTGAATTTTGCTTTGGTAAGGATTAATGAAGAGCATGATCTAAAATAAACAAGCCGATACCAATGCAGAATAATAATGAACATTAACAAAAATGAGTACTTAATACACTAGAAAGGAAGAGAAAGACCTGTGAACATAAAGGTAATATTTAGTGCCCTTGAGATACATTTCTTGAACATATGTATCTTCTCCATCCAACACCTTTGGAGCCTTTGCAGCATCTGACTCAGAAATGGCATATGCCATTTGCACAGATCCACCACCAAGGTCAACAACTCCAACAGTGCCAGCATATTTCTTTCCCAAATTTCCCAGAAGATAGTTAATAGTTACCTGCATAGGCAAAATTTGGACACCGACTAAAAAAAACAGTACACATACAAAACTTCCCTCCCTCTCTCACATAGACATGCACAAAGGAGATCATAGAAAAGCCATGTTTTCTCCAAACCACTTTTCCCTCATTGTTCAAGTCTCATCAACAATATGTTCCAATAGTATGGATAAAACAATCCTACTATACAAGGGGTAGAATATAGGTCTTGTGGAAATCCTAGTTCAGTTTACATTTTATGCGCCATTCCCACCATAGCCATTACTTCTAAGTGTTGAGAACTGAAAAAGAAATCTAGATTACACTGATTTCTTGCTCCAATGTGAGAAATGCCTGAGTTTGATAACACACAACTCGGTTTTAATTTCTAAAAAATACATAACTAAAGAATTATACTCTGAAAAATGTATCACCTTGAATTACTCCTGGATATAGGCTTCAAAGAAGAGTCAAACACTGAAAATGATTTCTAAGGCCTTTAAATTTTCAGTGATTGAATAGTTCTTGAAAAAAACAATTCTGCTTTGGAGGAATATAAACTTATAAGGTAGCTAATGAGACAACAATGACCCTAGCCAGATTGACATAGTAGTAGTAGGACCATAATCCCGGAAACTAAAGATTTAACAAAAGCAGATTATTGCCCCTCTTATTTAACATGCAGTAAGTTTGCTATTTAGCACCTTATACGTGCAAAGGCATAGTAAATTAAGCATCATCTAGACCCCTTCCACAGAAAATGAAGGGGCAACAGGTTATCTTAACATAAGTTTGTGTTAGCACAAAGATAAGAATGTTAGGACTTATGATGTAAAACAAGCAAGCTGAAAAAAGGACCTCAGGACAAGATTGGATGAATTTGGCAATTTCGGGAACCTTGATCTATTAATTGTTACTTTGTGCTTCTGCAAAAAAATTATCTGTCTCTAAAAATTCAACTTTCCTATTGTTATTCCTAGGAAATTAACTCATGAAATCTCTAGTAATTCCTATTGGGTGTTGGTTACTGCAATGTTTGAGTAACAACTATGAGAAGGGTCAAGAGATAAATTTTCATAACAAATCTAATTAATCGCCAATATAAGAGGATGTTGCCCAGAGTTGGTATCATGTAATCTACTTTAAATTTGCAGTCACCAAAACATATTAATAACTATAACATCATTAAAGAAAGAAATGAAAATGCAACCAAGCAGTATATACATGCAACTTCGCTGAAGAGAAAGCAAGCATCCATGTAGAGATGAAGGGAAGAACAAATTAACATACCCATTGATAAGCACCTTCCTGATTCCCATCTAGAACTGATACCCAATCTGCCTTAGACTTGAGGGAGCTTTTGTTCTCTAGAAAATCCCTAACCTTAAAATATGTAAATCGTACATAATCTTAAACAATATTTGTACAACAGAAAACAAGACACAAACAAGGTAGTGAAAGACAAACTTTAGATCCGGGAGAGATAGTTTACCGCTTGCAAGATCCTATCTGAAGCATCTCCTCCCAGCTGCCGAAGACCTGCAGTTGCCTACAAGGGCATCAGTATCGAAAATGAGTACAAGAGAACAAGCTGAGCTACGAAAACATAATTTCTAACTACTAACCCCAACTTTAACTGGAGTCTTGGCACGAAGGTCTCGTGGAACTACAGCTTCTGCTTTCTTTAGGAGGTCAAGTAATGAATTGGCAGCAGCTTCGGGGTTCTTTGCATAAGCACTCAAACCCGGTTTGGTCTAACAATAATAGGAATTCATTCAATTCAAATCAATTGTTTTGATTCACTTGAAATAAACTAATCAAAATAAGAAAACAATACAGCATTGCGGTAAATAGAAAATGCTGCATGCAACTCAAACAGAATTCCAGAGTGAGCGAGGGATACCTTCTCAAAAAGCTCGAGATCCTTGCCAATGCGGACAAGATCTAGATGATGGTCAAAGCAAAAGACGTGTACACGGCTACCGGAGCTACCGGCGTCAAAAATGACGGCGTAAGAGTGAGGGGAAGAGGGAGAGAACTTGCGGGGAAGGGAATCAGAGGAAGGGGAGCGGGCAGAAGGCATGAGGAAGAGTACAAAGGAAACGAGAAGGAGAGGGATAGAAATTACGAGGATTAGTCCTCTGTATCTATGGATCTTATCGAAAAGTGAATCCTGAGGACGGTTACGCTTGAGCATCTTCTCCATTGGTGTTCCGCCGATGCCGTTTTGTTCATCAAAGAGCTCCGCGGCGGATGGAGACCGGTATCGGATCTGAAGGTTTCCCGCGGCGGCCTGATTTGCTTGTACGGACTCCAGCTCTTCTTCTTCACTTCACTTGTTAGGATTGAATCGATGAACAAAGGCGAGTGAGTATGATGAGATCGATCAATCGATCGATCGATCAAAATACTAAATGAATTTATATTTTGCGAATGAAATCAAATGAAATGCAGCAGATTCAATCTAAAAACAAATAGTAGTAGCAAATCGGCGGTTGAAACTGAGAACTTGAGAAGGGTTTTAATGACTGACAGCTCTCCTCTCCTCTTCTCTTCTCTTTCTCTTCAGACTTAAAACTGTTTGTTTTTAACAACTATTAGTAGTATTTATAGTTAATGCCCATCAATCTAACTAATTGATCAACCGGTGATTCTGCTGCCACCGCACAATGGACCATTTTCTACGTCATCGTCGAAGAGATGAACGGATCGGATTAAAAGTACTCTTTAATTCCTTTCTTCTTAATCACCATAAAATATGGCTTTCTCTAACGGTTCACTAAAACACAAGATTTATGTGCTCCAACGCCATTTTAGTAAGGCTTAATTCTAAAAAAAAAAAAAAACTGTTTAATTTGAGGTATTATTTATTAAGTATTTGTTAGTGAAATTTTTAGAAATAACAAGAAGACAATTTAAATAGAATTACTCTCTTTAAAGTTATATTTGGCTTGCAAATTTGAGAATTTGAATTAGATATTAGAAATTTATATTAATGTGCAAAAATGTATTGGGTTGAAAATGGACCATAACATAATGAGGAATATATTTCTATATAAATATCAGCCTGTAATTCTTCAAAATTTTAGAACAAACAAATAAGAATTATAACATACATATATATATATATATACCAAATCCCCTCTAAAGGACTTTTTAGTTTCACACGATAAATTAAATTTGATTTACATATAATTAAAGGGAAAATAGACTTTTGAATTTTTCAACTAAAATCACAAAATAAATAGTACTTAAGTGGCAATACCTTAAACTAAATGACACTTCTTTTTTTTTTTCTTGAATTAACCCTTCTTAGCAAGAGTATTGCTATAAACATATCAAACTTGATCCATCCAATATAGAGATAAAAATATCATTTATTGGTGAAATTAATTACACAAATAAGAAGATAGAGAAAGTACATTTCTCTTATAAATGACATTTTTACTTCCATTTGTTCCACATAATTAGTAATAAACCAAATCATATAACCTATTAAGAGGCAAAACAAAAAAGAGAAAAATAACTTGCAAATATCATGGACATTAGAGAGTCAAGTACTTACAACTCTCTCCAATCATGGAAACATGAAACAATAAAATTAGAGTTGTCATAGTTCAATTTTGATATATAAACTCGGGTATCGAGCAATTACGCGCCAAAAATATAAAATTTACCCGCAAAAATATAATGGGAAAAGAAGGAAAGAAGAGAAGACAGAAAAGACAGAAAACAATAACGATGAGATATTTCAAAAATCAGAAAAGAGGAAAATAATGGCCATCCTACCATGAGATGTGAACTAGAATCAGATTTCACTTGCTACATAACTAACCAATTAGAGATATACACACACACCCACATACATTTCAACAGGAGAAACTAGAGAGAGAGAGAGAGTAGCAGCAATTTTACAAAAATCAAAGCTCCGAAAGAATTGCAGGAATGTAGTGAGAGAGTTCTGCTGTAAGTGACTGAAAACCATTAACAAGCTGTGTGTGGAAGTCTTGATCTTCCTCTCCAATCAATCTGAAATGCACCCGAATAGCTCGCTTGCACACTGCCATAAATTCTAAGAGAGCAGCAATAAGTTGCTGCAACTCCTGTGAACGAAGCCTTGTGGCAGGTTCCCCTGAAAGGAAAGCTGTGCATACACTCAGGACACCACTGTTTACCTGCATGTGCGCAACCCGGTTCATGGTTAAAGTACACAAAAGCAAGCAATGGAGATGGACATCACTCAAATCACAAAATGACACAAGATTTATCTCTATACATGCATTCCGAGGTGTGAAGTGGGAGATGAGGGATGTCATTAATTGGGGGTTGGTTTTGAATAAGACAGACCTTTTGATTAAAACAAGTGTAAGATTCATGAGTTAAACACAGTATATAATTCATAAGTTAAAACTACTCACTTGAACTGCAACAGATCCTTGAAGTATCCTTTGTAAACTCTGCAAACGTGGGAGTTGATCGCCTTCAGAGCTGCGTGGTTCCTCAAGTTCATTCCGTAATGCAGCTGTCCTAGTCTCAATCATTCCAATTGCATTTTCAACTGGGGAGAATTCGAGTGATTCAGATTTGGTGACCAAAAGCCTGTTCACTAAGGCAGGGAAAGAGCCCTCAGTCTGCAAAACTGTTCGACGCTTCCACTGATCTTCCAACCCACCCTGGGTCTTTCCATTTTTTGTAAAGGGAGTATCGAACAAGAAGCGATCAAAGACACGTGCACGAATGCTTCCAGTAGAGAGTGAAAATATCCTTTCCCTTCTGCTTCCCAGATCCTCATCTTCCATGACCGGATCAACTGCAGTTATCTGTAGGTAGCACACTCCTGGCTGCAACTCCTCTGCTTTCACCTGTCTAGAGTCGGGAATTATATGCAACGTAGTTCCATCCATTCTTGATTCATATATATGACTGAGCTTTTCCATGATGTCACCCAGCCGCACATCACGAGGTTCCCTGTAAACATATTCCTTTCTATCGAGCTTCCCAAATTTTTCACCATAGAATCCCACCCGATAATACGTGGCATCGGTGAATGGAATAGGGCTTGACTCTTGCTCAAGGATTGATTCATAGATGTTGGTTAACATTGTATGGCATTTCGCAAGCTGTCCATATGACCTCCTACTTTTATAGACTGGAATCACAAGCTCTAGAATGCTTGCACAAAAATGGTAGAGCTCAGCTTGAGAGAAGAGTTTATTTGCAAGCTGTAGGTACTTGACAGCCGAATCAACTGTAAGTTTTGAAGCACCATAACCTTCCACCTCTGCTGCTGAGGCCTCAGATGTTATCTCACTGCTGACCATCGGGCAAATTTTACGCAAGGCATTAACATGTTCATTGCTCCACACACCATCATTTCTGCTCACGAGGGCCTAGAAACAATTACCCATTTTTGCATAAGCATCAAACTGAAGTGTTTACCTCTTTCCTGATATATTCTAATTGAATCAGGCTTAACATAAAACTTCAGATAATTGGCTTCATTTAGTTTAATACGCATGAGTACATATCAACTTACTCATAGAAAATCAGATGGGAAGAATAGATTAATGACAAATGGGTATTTAAGAACATATCATGACATGTCATGAACCTTAAAACTAAAATACAAACTAAGAGACATAATAGACAGCGAAAGCATAGAAGCTATACCTGTAGTCTCCCGAACAACCCCAACAATATCATAGAATGCTAAGAAAGAAAATATCCAACACCAATTGCACTACTCTTCCTCTAACATTTGTACTTGCAGTCGTTTGGGTAAAATGACAAGGTTTTCTGGTAGAATAATACTAATTGCCATGCTGAACTATTGCTAAGAAGCTACTACTTGGTAATTTTGTTCGTGGAACTTAATTAATGGATCATTCTACCAATCAACCAAAAAATGTAAAAAAGGACGCTTGTCAAATACCCTGTCAGTGTGTCAGATAAAAAAAAATCAAATATTCATGTCTTTGTCTATGTGAATTAGTCAACTTAACACCAACCACCATTCCTAAATCTCTGGAACCAAAGCATGCCCCACCTTCTTCAATCATAAATAACCAAGAAGAACCATAAGTAAAGAAATTAAAAGAAAAACTTGCCTGCATAACTACACCAGCAACAGCAACGGCACATTGTGCAGCTTCAGCCCAAGACTGCATCTCCTGATGTGCGTCACACAGGTGTAGCAACCACATTATGTGAAGATCTGGGACAGGTGCAAAGGCCATCGCAAGTTTGTAGAAGCCCTCTGCAGCTCCATATCTATCCACTGTCATAACAGATGCCTAAAATAAAATCAAGACAACAGGTTACAGCACAACATGGTGAGAAACTAAACAGGTTTTCCAATATAGATAAAAATTGGGAATGGATGTCAAATGATACCAGAAGTGCATGTTCCAGGCTAGCATCCAGAGCCAAAAGAAGGCTGTCAGAAAGATGTTTCACTTCTGACCACGACCAGATAATCTGTGAAGGTTTCTGGGGGACTGAAACAAGCGCATTTTCTGGGAGGCCACATTCTGTTAGTAAGTTTTGACTCTTAGATTCATCTGCCATTTCCTCCAATGACTTTCTAAGTCGGCGTGCTTCACCACTTTCCTCAAGTGTTCCATCAGATTTCATCTGGGTCACTTGGACTTCAGACATCAACTCGGATAGCGTAATAGTAAGCATAACTCTTAATCTTGCTGCTTGCAAGAAGTAAGAAAAAGAACTCTGCGATACAAAGAACTTTACTGAATTTAACAAGCATAAAAGGCAAATAATAAGAATTACTAGAAGAACATCAATTACTCTACCCTAACGAGTATCTGGAGCCCAATAACAGCTCTTTTCCTGATATTGTCATTCCGGAACACTGCAAGCCGAAGAAGATGAAAAGCAACTTGCTTCAGGAAGCGATCATTTTCCCTTGCCATAAGAGTCGCTCCATGAAGTTCAAAGATACTGTTGAAGACAGGAAACAGAGCTTTCCAGAAAGCAAGTGGCTGATTACGTGAGAAGACATTGTTGAATACAGATGTAATGCAATCAAGTTTCCCATAATCAGTTGCAATACTGTGGGTTGCAGCAGTTCTTGAAAATTTGTCAGCTATTTCCAGAACTTGCAGACTTACAGCTGCACTCAGGTTTTCTTCCCAGAGTTCCTGAATTTATCAATTGTATTAGCTGGACAGTATTGTTATTTTACAACAATATTGGATTCACCAAAGAAACATCATACCAGTTTTTGCCTTAACATAGGGTGCAATGATTCTCTCAAAGCTTGGGTTGAAGCTCCAATCCTAGAAGACTGTGCCTGAGCAAGAGCTTCTCTTAGGGAATATGGCTGACTGGGAGAACTCAGCTGTGAACTAACTCTCTGCCACAAGTATCCATTTTCAGGCGTCCCTTGAGGCTGCATCAATTGCAGATTTTCAGTTCATGGACCAATGACAGCCAAGGAATAGAATGAAAAAGGAAAGGGAACACCAAAAAAAGATGCACCAGAGTTTTCAAGACATACTCTCACATCATGTCTTGCTGCCTCAGACAGATAGTGGTTAATTGCTGGTGAAAGTCTCTCAGAATATTTCGGAGATGAAGGCTTATCCTGCCCAGGGCTGCGAGAATTGCTCATGAGCATGCCATCAGCAGGTCTTCGGTGCTGAAAAATTATTTTAGGGCCAACATCAGTAGCCAACAAATAAGTTGATGAGCAGACATGTTATGTAGAACTATGATCATAAGCATGTACAAGGACTTGCGTTCTCCACATGATAGTATTTCAGGAGGCAGAAATATGTCAAACTTTATATCTGCTGAAAACTGCACATGCAAAAATATACAATAACCTTATTGATGTATATCCTCGTCAATATTGATTAGAAGAGTTAGCTTGAATGGATCGCTATTGGTTCGATATGAATAATGACAGTTGATTCAGTATGTCAAGGATACAAATGTATCCGCAGCTGAAAAGCCGTTGCTAGCGCATATTTTCTATCAGAACTGAATGATTAACCATTTAGTATAAACATTTTCATGGAATATCAAAACAGCAGCACGACAATTTTCAATTATAAATGACTAAAAGGAATTGAGCAACTGAAATGAGCAAAGTAGATGAAAACAAGAATTTGTAGCTGTTGAGAGAATGACCCTGATTATAGAATAACAGATTGATTATATAGCTTAATTAGTGGGATCTCCATAATTATTGAGATCATTGTAAATATAGTATGTAATATACTATAAATAGACAGTGCTTGAGAATCATTGTACTCACTTAAACATTCTCAAATTTCTCTCTATCTTTTCTTTGTCTATACTTTCTCTCTCTAGACAGTAGCAACATCTAGACAAAAAGGGAAAAAGGGAAAAACATATGGAAATATTGTACCTCAAAATGAATTAGGCACTCCTCCATAAGTTTAAAAAACAGCCTGGTACGAGCAATACTTTGTTGCCAAGCCTTCACAAGAGAGTCATCATCCAGGTTGCGTATTATTTGTAAGACAATAATCAGGACTTCGCGTTTTTCTATTGCACTCAGATTGTAGAAGACTGGCATTTCATCTAAGATCTGCACCGATCAACTTCATGTGATAAGATAATGTCTCCCTGATGTCTTTTCGAACGTGTAAATGTAAGTGCATTAACCATTATATTTTATCGTGGCAAAATTTGGAGGAATCCAGACAATCTAGAAAATAATCCCAGCTTTCTATTAGCAAACCTAACAGGAGGTTATAAAGATGCGACACCGTTTTGATTTTACTTTCTTTTGGGAAAAAAAAAAAAAAAACTCGAATTGTTGACATAGGGATATCTTAGAGGTTATGAAATCCTAAGTAGAACTTGAAACACCAGTAATTTAAAATAGAGCCGTTAAACTCAGGTGTCTACAGTAACTCAAAAAACTCCGAATAAGGAATTAAATGAATCTTCAACAAACAAAATATACTCTCAGAAAACAAGTGGCAAAACAAATAATAAGTCGACAAGGGTGTAGCAAGAGTTGACTTGGAATAGTTCCAGTTATTATGACCAAGCTCATATGCATATTTATACTTCGGCGTAAATGTCATGTCAGGGAAGTTTCCAACAAAGAATGCAGCATAACATATAACAAAGGCTAGGATAGGAAACGGGATGAGAAAGAGTTTTTTGATGAATAAAATAGATAAAAGGAAGAAACAAATAAGAATATGGGTTTAAAACACCATTTGCGGCTAAAGAGGCTGCCAGGTGCTAAGGCAATTGAAATTGGTCAGAAATCACTAAAACAGTGGATCAACAGAGGCTGCCAGGTGCTAAGGCAATTGAAATTGGTCAGAAATCACTAAAACAGTGGATCAACAGACACGACGAGAATTAGTAAATTGCACAAAGAAAGTACCAAACGGAACCAAAGAGAATATCAATATCATACATAGATTTTGAAATTGGTCAGCATTTACAAGACAAAGCTGATGGATGGTCTAGTTTATTTAACTTCATTAAGAGTTGCATAAGAAAGTGATAATCCATAATTACTCTCATCATGAAAGCTTTTTTAACCAAGAAAAGTGTTTATTCCTTCTATAAGCAGAATGAAGAAGGGACAAGAAACACATTGGAAAAAAATTTACTTTAAATGGCTAAATATCAGGTTATTTCAACAAACAAGAATGGGCAATTGTTCACAAATTCTATATGAATTCTCAAGGCCAATTAGCAACTTGATGCTTAATCATACTTTAGTTAGTTGAAATTCAAGGACTAGAAGAAGATATTCAAGTTGATGACAAAGAAATGCACACTGTTTGAATATAGTAGGTCCATTGTCATCAGACATGCTAGTTTCTCACTCTTTCCTTATTCATTAGGTTGCTAAGTCAAAGGGCTACATCCGCCATAACCAACCATCTATCGATTCCTTGTCCACTTTCCCTTTAGAAATGCTAATACTACAACAACAGAATTTTATGATAATAATGGCAAAACATCTCAAACTCCACACTACCATCATCCAGCACTTCACCTAAACAAAGAATATGGATATCATATCTAGTGTTGCTTTCTTGAATATACAGAAGATGAAATGAAAGAAACAAATTCCAGGGGAACTCCAATCATGAAAGGATAAGTTCGAATATATTTAACTTTACTGAGAATTACTAAAGCCAATGCACCTGTCCAACCAATGGGAAATATAACTGTGCAATATAAAGCTTATCTTCAGGCCTCTGGTAGCGAATATCAAATTCATGCTTGCACAAAAGGACAACTAGAACTCTAGCTGCCTACAAAAGTGCAGAAGGAGATATCATTAATATCTAGATAAGCCAACTGAAGAATCAGACAGTAATATCGAGTACTACACTCACCTTTGCTCGCATAGACAAATCATCATGGTCCCAAGTAAGGAAAATCTCTTGTATTAAGACAGATGAAAGGTAGTTCCTGTAATTGAGAAGATCGCTTGTTATAAGAAATTATTCAAGAGGATGTTTGACGTAAGCAGCTCTAATACACATGGAGGATTGATCAATCACCATAAGACTCAAAATATGCTGAAACAAAAGCCCAACAATCTCATCCGAGCATTTATATCATGTTCCTCGAAATACTCAAAGCTACAATTTTTATTCTTTGATCGGACAGAGCTTGGCAGAAGACTAGCTGACATATTGTTAAATGCTCGAGAGAAGGTTTGAAAACAACAAAAGCACCACACAGAACACCTAAGCTTCCATAAATCAATGATAAAGATCATAGATCATTCAAGAATGCATATGCTAATGATGATTAGGAAGTTATGTATATATCTTTAATTAATTAAAGCAAGTATATCTGTTTTTCCGTTTTAAGCAGCTCATTCTTGTTCCTAGTTATATATAATTTCTTGTAATTAGCATAAGGTGCAGTTTACCAGTCAAGGTGTATTTGGTCTGAAATAGAGCATAATTGAGCCTTAGTTATATAAGAAATTCAAAACTTGCATGTCTTAGTGCACATATTCTGATTGGTTCAAATTATGCAGGCTTCATCATATTGTTACATCTATAGTAGTTTATCTCCTTTCAATCTCTTATTAGCTATCCAAACACCATAAAGGCTCAATCCTCTCCTTCCCCCTCCCCTATTCTTTCCTTTCTAATTACTCTCCTTTCCTCTCCTTTCACTTAATTCAAACATGTCCTAGACACGGAGAATACTTAACAATATATCTCATAGTTTAACTTATAGG
Source organism: Catharanthus roseus (assembly GCA_028651295.1). Classification (NCBI taxonomy): domain Eukaryota; kingdom Viridiplantae; phylum Streptophyta; class Magnoliopsida; order Gentianales; family Apocynaceae; genus Catharanthus; species Catharanthus roseus. The sequence goes on from JAPQWS010000057.1 coordinate 6,914,414, forward strand.
AAGCCCTAGTAACTGAAAACAGATAACAAGAAGGGAAATATTGAAAGAATTGTGGATATGGGTAATCAAGTACAGCATAACCTTAATCTGGAAATGAAGAAAACTAGGCTCAACAAATTCATGAGCTACACTGGTATAAGAATTAATATGAACACTTTTCAGATAGTATCACCAAAGGGAAGGTTGAAGGGCACGGAATTAGCATCTGGTAGTAAAAGACTTGTAAAGTTTGCAACTTTTACCGATCTGAGGGATCTCTCCCAGGCATCTCCACAAAAAGATCATGATCACATATAATCTGTAGAAATGTGAGCTTGCAATCATGCAGCACCGGCTGACAAACCCCAGAGAATTTATCCAAGTACAAGGATACCTAAAGAACAAATCAAGGAAAAAGACCTTCATCCAATGCCAGTTCCTACCATGGAGAATGAAAAGACATAGTAACAAACTCGAAAAACAGTAATATCCTGCAAATATGCAACTTACATTCTAACACCCGATACGATGAAAAAAAAGATTGGAGAAAAAACAATGCGAGTCATATTAGACGCTGGTAGAGAACCCTAGTTCATCAGGCAATAGAAAGAAGTCCCCTTAAATATGTCGGGATTACCAGAGTTCTCTATCTTTTCTTCTTTTTTTTTTTTTTTCCCTTTCTAAAATATCAGATCAATGAGTTGCTAAAAAGTATACCAATAAATATACCCAAAGCAAAGACAAAGTTAATAGAGCAAAGAAAGCTTTATTTACAAAGAGTTCGTGGTTCCATGAGGTGAACATCAGAACACATCATGCAAAGTCTTTCTTTAAGCAATAAATGTTAGAAAGGAGGAGGGATCTTGGAAAATAACAGATGCCAATGATTTCTTTCTTCGTAGAAAAGCAGCCACCCAAAAGTAACAAGATAACTGCATCCCATGAAGGAAGTATGATGAAGTAAAGATTTTTGTCATTTTAAAAGGAGTCTATTAATAATTAATAGACTTTAAGGACATAGTGTTATCATTGTCAAGGGGAAGTCGGGGCCTAAAAGATGCAAGAATAAAACTGGTGCCGGATTGGCTGGAGAGTCCAGTCCAGCACCAGCTGCTTCAAACAGGCACCGGTCTCGATCCTGTAAATCTCCTCCAAGCTTTTCAAGTTCCTTATTGGCTTCCATAAAGTTCCTTGAGAGACACAAGTAATCTCATGTGAATTTCACTTAATTCTTCAAAATTAAGGAACTCATCATTTGATGAAGTAAATCACCAACAGTTTTACACTTTTTCATTTATACCTTAATTGCGCAAAGAAGCTAAAGGCAGCAGAGATCAGGACGTCACAGAAAGTATATGAATATGAATCAATATTGCATATCTTTAACTTCAGAGCAGTAATATTAAAATTATAGATCGGACCAACAACTGGAAATTACTTTTGGATGAATACTCGCATATACATACTAGATTCTGTTTTTATTATTTTATACATTTTGCAACATCTTCTTATGCTACAACCTCTAACCGTTCCCACAAAAATTGAATGATAAGTATGGGTCAAGCAGAGTTCTTCACAAAGCTAACCCATTACCCTAGATGATTGACTAAACATCAAGAGACTTCAGTCTAATTGATCAAACAAATTAAGTGTCGCTTTTCCATGCATTTTTTTTAACTTGAGACCATAATCCACTTCTTGAAGACGAGCAAGTGAGAAGAATATTGTCAAGAGAAGAAAGTAAAATCTCCACAGATCTAAATAAGAAGCATACCAGCTCAAAAACTTGACGAGGCTCAATGATAGATAAGAGGTCGTAACAAAAGAAAGCCAAACTGCTGTTCAAAAATTTTGCCAAGCCTAAACCCTTCTTGCAACGATCATGAACTTCAGTCAGAAGGCAGTCATACAATTGCATTATACATCTGAAGACACCTTCTTTCAACTGCATTGGCGGAACATCATCACCTAAACGAAAGACCAGAAAAGGAAAAGGATAAAGAAAAGGGGGGAAAAGCAATAACTATTCCATTCTCATCAAGATACGAACACATATCATGGAAGTATAGAAGGTGAGGTCTGAGTCATTGGGACTATGTCCCTGGGGACATAAAATCAGTTCAATCTCTCCTCAAACTAAAAAACAAGAAAACCATAAATCTCTTGGTTCTACTATTATGTAAGATTATAATAAAGGTCACCAGAACAGTGCTGCACAACAGTTTAGAGACTACTCACACCATAAGCTTCAGAAGTAAATGGAGGAAACATTATTAAAATTTTCTAAGCACTATAACAATGTTTTGGGATGGCTCATCCTTCCATATGTTCCTCTCATGCCATGTTTTTATTGTAAAAACAAAAATTATTCACAACTGGAAGAGTAACTCCAATGCAGGTGTCTTCTTTCTGGATACATTATTGTTTTTCCTTACTTCCAAAGGCTGAAATATATATCCATGCATTTCAAGTTGATGCAATAAATAATAAAAGTCTTTACGTACTAAAGCCAATGAGATTACAAATCTAATCAACATCACACAATACAGATCACTAGGATGAGTATTCCTTTTTTTTCTTTTTTTTGGGGGGATGTGAGGGCCCACCGTTTTGCCAAGCAAGAGCTGAGCTCATTTTTCACAGGAACACATACAATAAATTTTTAAATGCTCTAAGAAAATAACATAAAAATTGGTGTATTGCCCCACCAAGCCCCTATTGCCATAGTTGTAGATATAGGAATTTTGAGAATACGCCTTAATGACCAATGATTAACAATGGCTCTGATGGGTGGTTTTGCAACAGATTTTCATCTTAAGAACTCTTTCAATCAGAACATTTGATTTTTGTTTATCATGGTGGTAATGTCGGGGATAGATTCAATATGATTGTAAGTCAAAAGGCCCAAATAGAAAATTCCCAAATTAATTTTATTGAATAAGAAAACATTCCAAATGCGCTCTATTCCTAGGCAGTTATGAATATGTCTGACAGCACTTGAAGGGTAAATGGGATTGACAATAAGGGTAAAATGGGAATAAAACTAATAATCATAGCACTAATTCACGAGATTGACAAATAAATTATACCCAAGAAATGGAAACCTTTGACAACTAAAGCGTAACCGGAGGAGGATTTGTGGAATAAATTTAACTCTTCTGGACACGTTATCTAGCACTATTTTTCCTTATTTTTAGAGATAATGGAATTTCAAATCATTTCTTGAAACTACTTACCCCCTTACCCTCCATATCCACTTTAACCATCAAATTCCAAAGATAAAAAATGGACACCCTTTTTTTATTGAGAGTAGCAACCTGTCCATGCCTCATCTATTCTAGCTTCTCAAAAGAAAGAACATGTATGCTTACATGAATATATAGGAACATCTTCTAAAATGGCACATTCAATTTCATTTAATAAGAAATCACCTGCAGGAATATTGTGAAAGAACAAACGAGTTTGCTCCAATGCCATAGATTTGACGATTAGCTCAAGGAAAAACCAAGCCATTGCCAAAACATCATCATAAACCGGGCCAACACGATAGCCTTTGGCCTACATACAAACAATGGTTAAAAGATGGATAGTAAAGATACAAGACTGATGCAAGACAACTCTGTAAATAGTTTTCTGCTTACTTTTCTCATTATTTATGTGTGTTAGGGTGTGTTTTGGTAATTGTAGCTTTGGATGGGCAACTTGTTTCTATTGCGTTGGGTGATTATGTAATGTGGATGTATTTGTGACAATTAGTTGGTTGGAGCTGTTTGAAAGTTAAGTGGTCCTTAGAAGGGTCTTGGGCAATATTGAAGTTGGCTTCTCTTAGAAGCTTTAGGGTAAGTGTAAATAGAAGTCATCAGCCACTTTAGGGGGACCTTTTCTTTGTCTTTGGAAGCAAGTTTCTGCAGAGACCTGCAGCTTCAAACCAGCTACGACGCCTACCAACCCCACTACCGCTGCTGTAGGCGCGAGAGGCTAGCAAGAAGCAGTCATTACTGTTCAGTTCAGGACTGGCACACCTAATTTCCTGGTGTTATTTGTGTGTTTTGTTGCTAGTCCTGTTTATGAAGACCCTATAATCCATAAACAAGTTGTTCAACTTTCAGTTCTTGGATTTTCTACTGTTTTATGTTTGTTATTGCACATTTGGTATCAGATCCTACTGTTTTCTGTTTGAATTGCATCAAAGACCAACACGTTCAGTGATGCCACAAAGAAATTCTAGCAATTTAAACACCACAAATCACGCAAAATGTTCTATTATGCATTCTTAATTTAAAAACTTAGACCTTTATTTCCCATGTAAACACATACCTTACTGCGAGCCAAGCTTCCCCAAACAGTTGATAAACCAGGATATACTGGTGGCTGGCGGCCCCCAAAATCATCAAAAGCATAATCGACATAGTTTACTAGAAAGACATTCCGTTCAGCTTCATCAACAGACTCTTGCTGCACCCTACAGAATATATCATGTTAATGAACATTGGAGGTAAAACAGCTCTCAAGCAATAAACTGACTTAAAAAGCAGGCGAGTAAATGAGCAAGAATAGCAGAAAAACCATATCCAAGATAGTTTGAAATCCCCAAGAACCCTCGTGACTGTTGATACCATTTACAGCAGTCCCATAGAAATTTGAAAAATATACCTTGTCAAAATGTTAACCATGGCTCTGAATGCTGCAACCTGGATAGAAGGGGAATTGGTAGAGGGGATATTACAGAAAATAAAACAATTATAACATTAGGACCCAACAAGTTAGACGTAGAGAAATAGAAAAACAATAACTAAAACTATGTATGAATTAAGAAAATGCAAAGAAAATTACGGACAAGTGAAGGATTTATTGAAAAACCTGCAGAGTTTCTCCACCATTCCCAATAAGATGGAGAAGCATATTTAAGATTGGATGAAGAAACTGGAGCAAAGCAGTAGAGTCCACATTCTTTAAGCTGTTAATAGCCTGCATGAATGCTCAAAACAGTTCCAATCCCATCACCGATTTAAAATCCCAAATTCAAATAATAACATTCAATCATATCTTAAGCTATAAAAATTAGTGAAATGCATCCAATAGTACCTATATTAGAATTTGCTTCCCCAGCATGCATATGGTAAGATGCGTCAAAATCATTAGTGGTTCATTTGAAGAACTACTTTTAAGCTGTTAAACCTTAATTAAGGTACTAAGACATATGCAGCGTAAGACAATCCTCCTCTCACCATGCCTAAAACAATCTAACACCATTAACTAATCTCTGTGCACCATAACCCTTCCTCATAAAATAATGGCCCAGTGTATTTTCATCAAGAATAAGAAAGAATTTACTTTTCATCGTTACCTGATAACAGGATACAAACAAACTAAGCAAATACGGCAAGATTTTCAACAATATCATGTCCTGTAAAGAAATTCCTAAAAATCCCTAGATAACTGAAGCTAATTCCTAGTTGCAAGTAAAGAAGTAGGCCTTTTAACTAGTATTCTCTTCACCCACTTGTCCACAATTGTCATCAATTTGTGATGTCAAGAAGGTATTTGTTAGTTTTTCCAACTTTACCCTTGGCTTTATTACTCTACAAAACACTGCATTAATTAGATTACAAATTTCAAGATGTTAATTTGGTCTTTTGACTCCTTAAATTAGACCAATCTAATGGGTTTCTTAATCTATGTGAACCTTTAAATAGTGACAGTCATTTGGTGGACAAAGGAAGTAGCCAATGCTTTTGTGAATCCCTTGCACAGCTTGCCAAATGCACATAAACACTTGAGCCTTTTCAAATTTTAGAGTTGAAGGGAGTATGTTCTATCATCTCATGCAAAGCTTAGATGACACAGAGGTTAAGATCCATTTCATAAGGCTGCATAAATGATACAGAGTTCTCAAATTCAAAGAAGTTCTCGTGTCATGTTAGATGCCTCAGAAATTAAGATCCATTTGATGAAACTCATGACAGGTTCAGAATTATCAACTTCCATTCGACATGACATGTACTCTCTGAACATAAGTCAGACCAATATACAAATTCTCTCATTCCATCCCTTGTACATGGATAGAATGCTTAAGGTACACAATCAAGATTTAATAGTTCAAGATTCCCATACAAAAACTGGCTTCAACAGCACAAAAAAGCACATTACATCTCAATGATCTCATCACCTTTTCAGATTTTTGAAACATCAAAATCAGTGCAAGTCTTGGTTTGAAAGTTGCTTGTATTTTTCTAGTACTTCTAACAATGGCTTATCGTGTTATTGTGCAGTTCAGGGACTTGTATCCAAGCCACAGTTAAGATTAAAACTGAAATTGACAGTAGTAAGTTTTGAAGATTTGGAACTTGAGATATATCCTATTATTTTCATTTCCTTTCCAGTGGGGTCTGCGAGGAGATTATGGAATAATACAAACAAACAAGAGATAGTCCCTCACCTTCGGTTCCTGTAATCTTTATCTGGGCATCTCTTTGCTTTATTGCCTCAGAAGACAAATACAACTCCATGTTTCCGCCGTCCTATTAAATTTTTCTTTCATTTATTCTCCCTTAACCGCTCTTCAAAATTTACATACACACAGCAAGACATGAAATTAAAAGGCAGGGGCAAAACAACCACTACAGTGTATAACTTAACATCCTCTTATCTCATTTTTTAGGGTTGAAGGGATTGTGTGGAAGTGGATTCAGATAGGAATGGTGTATTTTACGTAACTGGAGAGTGAGGAAGGGATAGAGCACAAATGGAAAGCAGTGATTATATCTACCTCAAGTAGTTCAGATCCCCAAGGTGCACTTGTTCGAAGTGTGTGTCTGTCATACTCCAGGAAAAAATCTCTAATGCGCTCGCTAATGGGGTATAATGATGAACATAATCGTAGACGAAGTCTAAATACATTCTTCCCATCCTCCAGGTAGTCCAGTCTCTCCTAGAAAATATGGCAGAAGCAAATATTAGCAAGAGAAGGTTATCCAACTATGAGAGCAACAAAATTTGCATTCAGCTCACAATTAAATGCCTTGAGCAAAAGAAATATCTAACTAGTAAAACTGACAGACAGATTTGTGAAAATCTGCATCCACCAGGAAGAAAAAAAGGTTTACCTTAACAGTATCTTGAAGATAATGTGGAATCAGTTCTTTCATTATAGGCAAAGAGATCTCAGACCTGAACCTGAATGATACCATGAAAATAATTAAAGAATTGCAACCACCATAAACAAATCATCAAGCATATATACCATAAAAATCAAAGTGTATGGAACTTTCATACCCAAGAAAGAGATTTTAGATTGTCGTTTTTAGCTAAACCCCACCCCCCAAAAAAATTTGAAAAACAAAAAGAGAAAAAAGGAATATAGCACACAAACACGAGAAATACATATTTGAAAAACAGTTTTTTGAAAATGTAAGAACTAAATAAACAGACCAGAGTCAAATAAAGACGTGAGAGCAGTTTTACATCAGGCCACCAGTTCTACAATATATGTGATGTGTTTGACAAACATGTAACATATCTATAAGGTATCTTCCCTTCATTCCCAGATGGCAGATAGAAAACATACATATGAGGAGCCCCCATGCAAAGAAAGCCACTTTCCAGGGAAGGAGATAATAGAATTTTAAATTTCATTGCATTCCAAACGAGTAATTTGAGCAAGGCAGTACACTTGAGCACACATTAATAAGTCATTTTACTTTTAGAGATTTTAGAAAGCATGGAGGCAAAACAAAAAGCAATCAAGATGAGGAAGTACTGTGCGTGTGTAGACAACGGAAGTGAAGCATATCCAATAACAACCTGCATACAAAAGTAAACCAACCCAAAAAAAACCAAATGACATGCCATTAATTATTTATCAAAAAAAGGAAGAAAAAGAAGAAGAATGCTAAAGAATATTGAACTTACAGGCTTTGGGGCTTCTAGCTTTGTTTGTAGGTCAATGTGAAAGAAAGTAAACAAAAGGTGATGCAAAGGTGTCCAGATAGCAGGCAACGAAACTTTGATCTCATCATGGTAGCAAGCAACCCTAGCCCCAACAGCAACTTGTGAATGAGCCCATTTATGAAGCGACACACCTGGCTCTCTTGGATGCATTGCCTGGTGAAAGATAATTGTATGTGAAAACATATGCTGTCTACAACTGAAATCATACTCAAAGTTTATGCCGATACACCTACCTCCAAAGGATGTTTACGAATATCTGAATCATCTTTCCGAAGTTCAACTCGTATAAACAAATTCCTTTTCCGACTCAAATTGACGGTTAAGGGATAGACATAAAGGCAATGGAAGAGCTGCAAGAACGGCTCATTCCTTGTTGTCGTGCGGAAGTCAAAAGCTTGGAACTGTAGAAGTAGTAATGCATTTCATGCTCGTTAGTCAATGTACAAAAAAATCTTACCAAATGAAGCACCAACTTTACACAAACAAATCAAATATTATCAGTGCAGAATAATCTTAGCGGGATAAATCTAAGGCATACATCATTAGCAGAAAATTCTGGATTTCCCGGAGCAATTGATCCATTTCGAGCCAGATCCTTTCCATCAACATAATTTGACTTCGAATTGGCAGTCTGAACTCCATGAGAACCGTTACTGGAGCATCTAGTAAAATTGAAATCAGTCAACTGGTCCCCATGCTCAACTGAATCATATGCTGCAGAACCACTTTCCAATGTATTTTCTGTATCTATAGAACTAGCTTGCAGTTTTTCAATCTCCAGTCTTAAAACACCCTTGACAGGTTTATGAATCTTCCGCTTTGGATCCTAACATTTGAATAAATAATGGAATTATAAATTTGAAGTATAATGCAGATATAATTAATGCAAAAGCAAAAGCAGCATTAACGTATTAAGATTTTAGAAAAATGCAAGACACCAACCATAAGGCCAACAAAGAAACAGATTGCTTAAAATTTTTCACATTTAAATTAATCAGCATGTTCAAAGAGGACTATTTTCCTCTGGTGCCAGCTAACGCGTGTTTCTGTTTATCTTTTCTTCTTTTTCTTATCGAATATGCATAAGCCATCACAGTGAGTGAATCCATATCTCATTACTTCATCTCCCTTGTAAGGAAAATAATTCATCAACTAGTTTTCACAAGAAGTTAACTCCAAACTTACTACAGTAGAGAATATTTGACCATCTCTCATGACCCTCATTTAGCGCCAACTTCACAAAACACAAGAAAAATAAATAGAAACGATTTTGTAATTATCATAATTTATTCATAAAGTACATGCATGGGTTGCTAAGACATCCTGTAATCATGAAAATGAGTACAACAGGCACAAGAAGCCCTCAGCAGAGACTGATCCGCACCTGAAGCGAGTCCTCAGTATATCCTTCTTTAACTTTATTTAAGTTAGATACTTCAACCACAACTGCACTTGAATAGCCAAGCTTCCCATCCAAAGTGATCTTTGCAATTGGCTCTGAAGCATGATCCTGAGGAGCTGAACCTGATAAACCAGAAGCAAGTGGACTGCCAGGGGAAGCAGACCCAACAGATGCTGCAGAAGCATTGCTGTCAAAGAGTGGGATGATGGCCCAGGCAAAAGGCTCTCTATATGGCATGATCCGAGTCCACACTTGTAGCTTCTGCTTCTCTCTCTCTGTAAGGTGCACCTAGTCAATCACAGTTGACATATACAATAGTAAAAGTAGAAGTCAGTAACATCAAGGTTAGAATAGAAAGGAAGAAAAAAATCCAATGATGCACGAATCCATGAGACACGTAATGTCATCCACTCTCAACAGCTTTTATATGCAGCAAGCATATAACAATACCCGTACTATCCTACACATGCAGACACACGCACGCAACAGTGCCTAGACACATGCAGCTCAGTATTACAAGAGAGGCTATTTCTGCATACTGAGGCAATGACTGAACAGCTGAGGAGAACCCTGAACCAAAACAACATCTGAGGTATCAATCAAGCAACCTACTTGCAAGAAGGTTGGCGTTATTTCCTACAGTAATCAAATCCATAAGCAGAACGTTCGATAAAAACAATGTGTTCAAGCCATATCCTGTAAACTAATGAGAAATAATTAACTCAACCATTGAAGAACAATTTAGCCTTACTGGTTCTTTCCGTGAGTAAACTGAAGGAGTCACCCCACCCTCTTCAGTGGCGGGCTTTTCTAACTGGATCAGTAGACAAACTGATGCTGATGGGGCATCTAAATGGAAAACACCACGACGATCGAAAGAACTGCTTGCCTGTTAGTGGTTACATACAAGTAGTAAATATTGCATGAACAAGTGATTGTAAGCAAGAGAAAGCAAACTCAAAGCAGTGGAGATAACAGATAGAATAGAGTTAACTTCCTAGGAGACCAACAAGTCAAAAGTAAAAAGGAATGAGTGTATATATGGCTTACATCTTGCGATTCTGGTGGTGGCACATGAAAAATGAAATCTTCGGACAGTTTTTCTCTTCTCTCTCTATTATATAAACAAATGGTGCCATAAAACGGCTCTACAAGAAAACTTTTGAATCTCAGATATGGAACTTAGGCAGCTAAAAACCCAACAAAGATTAAGCATATTTATAAAGAACGAAGTGACGGTAGAAAGGATGACTAAAAACTCACCAACTAATCCTGCTTGAAACGACAAGGAGAGAACTTTTACAGCAATCTTTAATCCACTATAACCAGAAAAGGATGCATTAACGTGATATGTTCATAACATACATACGGGATTATCAATATGTGAAACAAAAATAAGGACGAACTTGGATAAGGATGGACAGATATACAAAAAAGGGAAAATGCTTTAATAAACAGCAATTAAAACCTGGCATGTTGAGGTAAATGAGTTTCCTGATTCCTTTGCCCAAAAGTCATTGACCTCTCATTCTCCCAGTCAAAAACAGGTTCATATGCTGGTAACGGTGATTCACCAAAATGCTGCAAATAATTGGTCGCACAATTTTAAGGATGACTACAATAGCACAAAAACAACAAAGATTGCTTTGTTCTCCAATGCTTAAAATAAGCAACTTATAGCTTATTTTAAGCTATAAGCTGTTTTTAAACCGTTCGCGGTTGCTTATTATATATATTTTTAACTTAAAATAAGCTAAAAAGAAAAAACTATTTTTGAGAAGCTACCCTAGAGGTGCTTATTGAAACTACTTCCGCTTGTTGATGCTATTAAAATTAAAAAGATTAGATTAACTTTTAAAACAAGTTTTTTAAAAGCACTTTTGTCAACTACTTAAAAAACCACAAGCAATGGAGAACATGCCCAATGTAAATGGACAAATCCTGCTAACCCATCAAACCTTATAATTTTGTGAATTCGATAAGCCAGTGAAGTTAGATCCCATAAATTGCGATCCAGATGTGCTGGGGAGTTCTTCATCAGTTGGATCTTCAGTCTTTGTCTGCCTAGCATCAGCAAGATGCATTTCTGTGACAAAGTAATAACAGTATCAGCAACTTTACACATAATTAATGTACATCAAATGAAACATTTCCTCATATCTATTATAGTACTACACAATCCTACACGAAATCTTCTCAATTTTCCAGTAGGATACACTTCTATTTCTACCTCTCAGCCTCCCCACAAATTCATAATTTAGGAGAAGTTGCAAGCGTTAACCAAAGTAACAAAAGACATTAATATATTTATTTATTTATTTACTTTCTTGGTACAGATTCAAATCCTCTTATTTATTTACTTTTTCTGAAACTCCAAGAGTTTAGATGTCCGAAAAAATTCACAAATGTGGCGACCATATAAAAAGAGCCCTTGAATGAAAATAAGGTAACATTTAATATGAATGTAATTTTAGTACTGTCTTACGGGTAAAACAGACACTTGAAACTTTTTTTATTTTAACATCCTACACCATTCATCTGTTTCTCTCCACTAGTAGAGAAAAGATTTGGGGTCTTGGGATGATGTCTCACCATACCATTTCTTTTCTTTTCTCCCCTCATAAAAATCTCAAACTCATTAAATCAAATCCCTTCTTTTCTTCCCACTTATGTACTACCAAACGAGCTTAAGTGTTACATATTTGCAAAACTTGGTTTTATCAAAAAAAAAGTTTGGACATGTTTTAAGTGTATACTAGCCTTTCGGATTAAAAAATATTTTGAAAACAACGAAGGAAATTGCTTCAGGTGACTCACAAATTAAGCCTGGTTGGGGTGAAATCAGGGAGAGGAATAAGAAGGGATGTAAATTAGGACGTGAATGTGTTAATTACGTTGTTTGGTTGCAATGTAAAAGTGAAGATGACGTAAATGAGGAGGGGGAGCTCTCAGCCTCCACGTGAGCAAATTAGCCGCTCCCGAAATGGACGGATTGGGACGTAAATAATATTAAAAAGTCCATTTTATCCTCTTAAAAATTAGTTTATTACAAATTTTTCCTAAACTAAACTCCTACCCCATATATATAATATTCCTAACTTTGTGCAATGGATAAAATAGTAAATTATATATGATAAAAACTATTTACCTTCCACTTTTCACCCCAACCAAACGGAGGGGAGTACCCTCTAACCCCTACCAATATTTTGAAGTAAATGAATATACTTCCCCTAGTGGAAGTAAATGGTGTCACTCCCCCTCCCCTCCCCCTTCGCGAACCAAACTAGGGCTATGTCACGGGCTGAACCTTTCATCCTAGACTTCGTCCTAACTCTTCTGGCGGCTACTGGACAATTCAAACCGTCTGTGCATGCATCTTATGTGTCTAACAGCTAGAAAGAATTTCCCATGGTTACTTTATAGCCAAACCAATTACTCCACTATAAATACATAGTTTTTTAGCTTTTCTAAGGTTGAGAGAGCTAGCGAATCACTGCACATAATTCTTGAAACATCCTTAATATTTCACTTCCTTGAGATACTCATCTTTATCAAATTGTAAAAAGGTTGTGAGATAAGGCTTCCTTTTGAGTGTGGTTGTTAAAGGGTCACCTACATAGGTTTAAGACCTTCACGTGAGCAAGTAGAGGCTAGAGTGAGTCCGTGGGGAAGGCGTAATACTACTCCAAATAGTTCGAAAACTTGAATCAGGCGATCCCACGATTGTAACAAGGGCTGGAAAAGGCATAAAACCATTCTGTGGTGATACCTTGGTACAATCACACACTAGGAACGTTAGTGGTGTGGAGATTGGAAATCCTAGGAGCTACCTTAAGTAGTGGATGTTGGCTTCCGGAGTCAAACCACCACAAATCATTGTGTTTTATTTTCCTCTGCCTTACTCTATTTCAAATTCTTTTGTAATTGTTTGATCTACTATTGAAGAACATGATTGTGATATACTTTGGATTGTTTAAGTACTTTGGATATCTTTTTGATCATGAAATGCACTCAAAATAAATTGCTATTGTTTAAGCTTGAATGCATAATCACTGTTTATATTGATTTTGTATCCATTATTCTTTATCGTCTAATCATTGTTGTAATTTCACAAATGTCTGGTGACATGGAACACAAAATGACAAAAGGGTCAAGATCTGGAATGTTCTAAGTAAAGCAATTGCTTTACAATTCAGCTTTACTCTTAAAAATCCTAGTTTAATAAGTTTGGAGTATTTTTATATTGTTTGTTTTTTAGAGGCCTTAGGATTTAAGATAGTTAAACTGAAAACCTAGGATTAGAGTCCTTTCATGAGTTTAATTAGCTATGATTGCAGTATTTTTTACTTCTAAATTCTAGTTTGATCAGTTTTCCTAGTTATGGTTGGTTTAGAGTCTTTAAAGTATCTTTTCCTAGATAGTGGGATGCGGTTTTCTAGTCTATGAACGTATGTTGTTTCTATTCAATTAATAAAATTTACAGAAATTCTCTGTAATTCTAGTTGTGTGATGCAATCAAAGACTAAGATGTGACGTCTTACAGTTCTCGGGTATGACACTTGGGGTTATTCTCTTACTGTGATGCTAAGGGTCTATCTTTGCCTATTATTCCTACAATTTCCCTTGTTTTCAGCATACTTTCAAGATGTGACGTCTTACAGTTCTCGGGTATGACACTTGGGGTTATTCTCTTACTGTGATGCTAAGGGTCTATCTTTGCCTATTATTCCTACAATTTCCCTTGTTTTCAGCATACTTTCAAACTGTTTGTTTTCCTCCTAAAGCTAGCATACTTTTTTGTGGGTGGGATTTCTTGAGTTTGTCCTGCATAAGTTTGATATCAGAGAGTTGATCCTTTCTTTGGTAGAAGTTTCTCAGAAAAAAAAAAAGGAGAGAGGAAAAAGAGAAAAATCAGTTCTTTCCTTTAGCAAACACAGTTTCAATCTTCCTAAAAGTAAAGAAAATCCTTATTCTTTCAATTGCTGCAAAGCGATACAAAGCTTTTGGACACCAAATTCAGTGTTGGAACCGGTGCATACAGTAAAAACAAGTCTAGATCATCCAATGGAGAGGCTAAAGAGGAAGAGGAAGATGATTGCTTGAATGAGTTCCCAGAACTCGAAGATGAAGATCTAGATGATATTCAGGTAGATACATCACTAATATTTTATCTAAGACGGATTCTTAGTGCACCTATACAACAGTGCCGAGAACATCCATTTTTCAAACTTTCGTTTGTTGTGAGGGTGTAACTTGAAAGCTCATTATTGATGGAGGTAGTTGTGTGAATGTAGTATCTGAAGCTACAGTTGGAAAAGGTAAGCTATCTACAAAGCTAGCTCCAGACCACATAAGGTGGCATGGCTTAATGGTGACTTCTAACCCAATGACTGACAAATGTCCGGCGAGCTTCACACATGACCACTGTAGCCATGTTATTTGGTGCTATGTCATTCCAACGACTGTTGCCCATATTGTATTAGGTCAACCATGGCTCTATGACATAGAGGTGACGAATGATGGGAAGGAAAACACAAAACCGTTTGATTTTAACAAGAAGAAGACACAAATGGCTCTATGATCAATTGCTTGGAACCCATGGGAGGAAGCCAAAATAATGAATTTGGTTAAAGCAAGCGATTATTTGTTGATTTTGAAGTCGTATTGTGGGGTGTTATATCAGGAATAATCTCTCAAGAGTTCCCAACCATTCAAGAAAGTCATCAACATATTGTAGACCTAAACAAGAGATTTTGGTACATCATTCTAGTTGTGAACTAGCAGAGGTTTGTCAAACAAATAAGCACTTAACTTGGAACACTTGATTATAGTTTAGCTTTACTCTTAAATATCCTAGTTTTATTAAGTTTGGAACATTTTATTATATTGTCTTCTTTTAGATGCCTTCGGGTTTAAACAAGAGATTTGTAGACCTAAACAAGAGATTTTGGTACATGATTCTAGTTGTGAACTAGAGAGGTTTGTCAAGCAAATAAGCACTTAACTTGGAACACTTGATTATAGTTTAGCTTTACTCTTAAATATCCTAGTTTTATTAAGTTTGGAACATTTTATTATATTGTCTTCTTTTAGATGCCTTCGGGTTTAGAATAGGTAGGATGAAAACCCAGAATTTTAATCCTTTAGTGAGTGCAATTAGTTAAGATTGCATAATTCTCAGTTATAAATTCTGATTTGACTAGTTTTCATAGTTATGGTTGATTTAGAGTCTCTTAAAGCATCTTTCCAAGATAGTTTAGGATTAGGTTTTCTAGTTTATAAATGAGTTATCTATTCCATTATATATACTTTTTCTATTCAATTAATAAAATCTACAGAAATTCCCTGTAATTCTAGTTGCGTGACGCAATCAAAGTCTAAAGTGTGACGCCTGTGGTTATTTCTCTTAGAGTGACACTAAGGGATTTATCTTAGCCTATTATTCTTATAATTTCCCTTGTTTCCAGCATACTTTCATAAGGTTTTTTCCTCCTATACCTAGCAGACTTTTGTTCCTTCTTGCGGGCAGATTTTCTTGAGTTTCTTATGCATCTTATGGTGATTAGTTGTTAAATTCTTCACCGAAGTGATCATTTTATGTATATGTTTATTTCTGAGCCTTATTATCATCCTATGATGCTTTACTTCCTATGCAAAAGAATAAATATCATTTACTTAAAAGCCTTAAACAACATAACCACCTTTATCTGGTTTGATGCGCTTTACATGTAATCTCCACTTCTTTCGGTGCCAACAGTTTAAAATTTTTTCTCTTATATATTCCTGATTTCTTGATGATGATCAGTGTGGCTCCACTTATCTGTCTAGTTCAGCTGGAGTTCTATTACATCCGAAAGCAATGTTTTAATCATAGATGACCACTCAACTATTGTGCCCCTTAACCCACATTGAGAACCTTAGCTCTAGATTTAAGTGACGTTTCATCCCAAACCATATCTCATCCTCTAATTCTTCAACATCAGCCCATATTGGAGCTCCATTTAGTTTCCGCCAAAGTTTCATAGGGCATGATGAAACTTCCCTACGAGTATTTAGTTTTGACACAGATTTAGTAGGTGCCATTAACCAATCCACTGCCTGTGGATCACTGCATAGTTCCTCAATAGGCATGAAGACGTAGCACAAGGCTCCTCGTGCTTCTTGGGAGCCCATCTCAAATCTACTTATCCAAATCATTCTATTCCCCTTGACTAGCAAAGGATTCATTCAAAATACAATCTCCAGCAGGAAAAGTATCAGCTTAAAAATGCAGGCCAGAGAAAGTAAGGATGCCAGAGACTTAAAAATATTTTTTAAATGGCTGAATTTGATTTGTCCAAGTTACATATTTAAATGAAGAGAGGACTTCTATATCATCTTGCATATCTGTTTTAACTCCCCCTCCCCCTCCCCCCTCTTTTTTTCCTTCCCTTGCTTGCTAACTTAAATGAAGGGAGGGCGACCAAAGCTGCCCCTAAGTATCATGCCTTAATTGAGGACTCCAGTACCATTTGAAAAGCATCTCATGATTTCACTCCATACCATATTCAGAAGCTTCAACAATTAGCCAAAAGTATCTTTAACAAATACAATGTTATCATTGCATCATCCTTACCTGTTTCAATATCTGTATCAGGCCCTTCAAAAATTTGACTTTGAAATTGAACAGGGCCAATGCTATCATAGTGGCCATACTTGTTTTCATCTTTTACCCAATCAGTCCGGTAGCATTGGACAAGTTCATTCAAATGCGGCCACTGTTCCAAGTTTTCATCAAGCTGCATGGAACAAAAAACATTTAAAATATCTCATTGAGCCCAAGAGGTTCAGTTATTAGTTAATCAAATGACAAGATACAGAAAAGAAATTCTGAACTCACAAGCGGGTCTAACTTCAAAGACGCAGCAAAAGATTGGCGCGGAATCCTTCGGAAACGCTGACCGCTGGAAGTAGAATTCTCCATGACTGAAACCAACGGAAATGCGTGAAAAAAAATATATATATATAAACTGATTGGTTGAAAAACAAAAATAGAAAACTGGATCGGGAAAATAAAGTGAAATGCAATGGCACTTAAGGGCTCTGTAGCTGAGTAGATTGAAAATGGCAGTCAGAAGGTTGAGATAATGCATGCTAGCTAACTAGTAGTACTTGTACTTCCTCTAACAAAGCAGAATGAAGGATGGCCAGAAGAATCACATTTCAAGTTCGGGGACATGAAAATTATGTCGAAGACAGGAGGAGATCGTACACCTGAAGATAAATCTCCGGCAAGAAGTTCGTTGGCCAGTCCTACCGGAACAGATCGATCCGCATTGCAATTCAGCAGCAGCTTGTCTTTGGGCTTGGGTTAGGGCTTCAACTAGACAGAACGTGAGCCTGGTTTCTTGGGGGGCGGGATGCCTCCTCAGTCCTGCCGTTGTTAATTGATTGCTTCTCGTACTCGCTACATAAAGTTTTGGTTGGGTGCTCCTAAATCCACTCCAAATCAGTCAACACTAGAGCAAAGGTCAACTTTGTCAATTCCGGAGTCGAGGAACCACGACCGGAATCATATTTTTTTCTATTTTTGAGAAATCCTGAAAAATATAAAACGTTTTAATTTTGAACACAATATTAAATGTCTTGAAAATAAAATAAATTTTTAATTACAATATTCTATTTACCTTACATGTATGAAGAAAGAGATAGATAATGGTAATAAAATAAATAAATACAAATATAGGTAAATATGAAAAAAATTAATAAATATTTATTAAAATTATAAAAAATCTTTATATTTTAATCATTATCCATGAGACTAAAACCATTATATTTCTAATAAAGATAGTAAAATAATATGGGCATTGTTAAATGAAACTCCGTGCAACCCACTTCCCTCTCTCCAAAAATTGTAGTAATTATTTGAATATTTGAATAAGATATATAATTAAATAATTCACAATAAATAAAATATTAACTATTAAATAATTCATTAACATTCCAAAGTAATTATAAATATTAATAAAATTAATAAGTAACATAAATATATATAAACCCTAAATTAGGACATTAACCACTAACATATACACATTATAATATAAGATTAACTAAAAAATTAACATAATGGTATAAAAATAATTAATATAACAAATTAACAAAAGAAAAACAATTCATTTAAAAAAATAATTACTCAGCGCCAGGCTTTAGCGTGACTTTATGGTATCCAACACCAGGTCCTTCGATTCGTGCCATCGTTTGGCGTCGGTAATTAGATTTTCAATGAATACCTTAACGCCGTTGATTTGTGCACATGAAAGTTTTGTCCACATAATCGTTGGTATCGACGAACAGCCTCTCACGTCAATTGATATTTTTTAGCTTCAGTATTTTTTTATAAAAAGTTTAAACGGTTAAAAAAAACGATATACTAATCTTTTTTACGATTTTTAACGGTTGGATTTGATTGGATCATCCTTTGAAATATTCGAATATCTTGAGAACTTGGGAACTTAGGGAGGAGAGAGAATATTTTAGTTGAAAAATAATTTTTTTGGAAAGTAAATTTTATATTATGACTTTAATTTATAAATCCCAACTTTAAGGACTAAATAGGAAAAAAATAAATAAAAAAACACAGTTGCTTCGTTCCAAAACCCACCACCTGAACACAGACATTCTTTCGTCCCAAGGTTCGGAGACCTGCATTTTGCCAGATACTTGCGGCAAACTCGAATACAGCCGAGGTAGTGGGCACTGCGCACAATTTGAATCATGTTGCGGGAACGAGTTAGGCGGGTTACGCTGCCTCCTGCTAAAGAGGTACAAATTTTTTTTTTCCTTGCCCCTTAAATTGTGATGTCCTTTTTCATCTTAATCCATCTTTAATCTAAGAATCATCAAATTGTTCGAAAATTGCCTTTCTTATATTTCGTAACACGAATTTATTTCGATATCGAAGAAAAACTGAACTATGATTCTTGTAAATCGGATCTATGAAAGGGAAAGCAAGTCCCTTTATGAGTGTGGTTTAGTTAAGTTGATGGATTATGATGATAATTCCACCTAGCTCAATTTTCAGACTATTGAAAAGCTCGAGAAAGTTGTGAACGAAGGGAATTACTATGGAGCTCAACAGATGTACAAGTCATTTAGTGCAAGGTACTTACAACTTTTGAAAAGATGCATACTTGAATTTCTCATTGAGTTATTTAGCAAAAAAAAAGAATTTCTCATTGAGTTGTTTTTTGCATTGACCTTTCTGTTGATTTTTTGAACTATTTCAGGTATATATCAGCTGAGAGATACTCCGAGGCCCTGGATGTTCTCCAGTCAGGTGCTTGCATACAATTGGAAAATGGACAGGTTACCACCCATCTTTTGGATTTCCATGTAATAGACTTAAGATACATCATGTCGTTTTTTTACCCCATGTTATATCTTATCTTTTGGATTTATCTTGTGGTTTTTTTCTATATGCATTGATGTTATTTTTCTTTCAGGAACTTAGATAATCTTGACACTCTCTTCTTTCTTTTGCATCCACCCATACTCACTCTATCATATCTAGGTCACTTGCGGGGCTGAGCTCGCTGTGTTGTTTGTGGAAACACTTGTAAAAGGAAAATACACCTACGATGAGGACACTCTTGGTGAGTTCTCTTCTTTCTGAAGCTTGCTTTAGACTCCTTTTTGTTTTATGCTTCTTTCTAGGTTTCCTTTTAGGTTTTAAGGGTTGGTGACAGGGGATATAGCTGGTTTAGAACTTTCCTTGTCATGTTTTATTAAGCTTTTCTGTCTGGCTATGTAGTTTCACATCGCCTATCTTCGACACATCATTGCAATCCTTTTTAAAATTTTTTGATGCCTAAATAAGAACTTTTCTGACAGATAACTAATAGGCAGATGGCACTCTGCTATTATATATGTTTCTCTCGAGGCATATAATTCCATTGCGTACTAAATCATTTTCGGGCCTAGGGATGACTTTGAAAGTTGTGATACACTTAAGGTGTAAATGAACATAAATACTGTTATTTTAGACAAAGAAAAAGGCATAACTTGAAGAACTATTGCACTCCTATGTAATCTCATCTAGAGGGTATACCTGCTTGAAATGAATATACATCTGCCTTTTGATGACTGCAATCAGAACTTTCGTGGAAGAAGAACCTTTTCTGTGGAAATATGACCACAATAAATTTCTCATATAACTATTGGATTTTTCAACCAATAAACAAAGGAATCTTTCAGGACATTGCCTTTTGTTTGTGGAGGCAAAACCTCACCAAGAGAACTCTATTTTGTCATTCCATAGTCGCTTCCTCATTTGTATCTGTTACACTGATAATTTATAGACTTAAAAGCCCTAGAAGGCTAGAACCAAAAGTACTTCAAAGTAAGATAATTTATAAAAGAGGGAACCGTCGACATAAAAAATTGCTGCAGGTTCACTTCAGTTAAACTTATTTCCTGCAAGTTAAGTTACAAACAACCTGGAACACAATCCTAGAGAGTGCAAGACTCAACATTTCTTACCAAAAAAAAAAAAAAATTTTCAACTCTATTGTTGTATGGGATCTAAAAAGGCCCGACTTGTTTTTGTATTCTAAATCATCATATTTGTTTTAGAATATCTTGGCTGTCTATCAGCGACTAGTTTGTTTCTCTTCATTTTTATGACAAACTTTTCTTTAGATCGTGTCAGGAAAATTTACAAGAAGTTTCCTCGAATTTCTGTGCCACAACATTTAGACCTTGCAGAGGATGATGACATGCAGCAACTTTCTGAAGCGTTCGCTGCTGCTAAAATACGAGTTGAAGCATGCTCATCATTTTTGAAAGCTGCTATTAAGTAAGATATTATACCTATCCCTCCTCTCCTCTTCCTTTCTCTCCCTAGGGGTAAAATTGTAAAGACGCATGATTGCTTGGATTACTGTCACAGGTTCATAGCACAGATATCTCTTCTTGGGACTATCAATTACCTCTGATCAAATTGTATGTTTGTCATATTGTGACCTCAGTTGCTTTGTCACTTGTGTGATAGGAGGCTACAAGCCCTATGGATCTTATTCAATTGATATTTATGCATAAATGAGCAATTGATGCGTAAATGTCTGATTCCAACTTCAGATAATAGCCTGTACAAGGAGTAGGATAAGGGCATATAAGTACTAAGGAGCAACGTCTCAAATGACATAGGAAGTGTTGTTGTCGTTATTTTTTATTTATTATTTTTTTGGGATTCTTTTCACTGCCCATTCGAAAAACGGGAAAAAAGAAGAAAGCTGGTTTCATACAATGCGATGATGATGTACTCATTTCCTAAATATGTTCTCTATCTTTGACGTCTGTGCAAACTCTTATGCTTTTCCCCCTTTTATTAATTTTTTAGCTACTTGGTCCTTGTACTGCTAGGGAAGGAGAGTAATTGAATTAAGTCGGCATTCGTGCCTTGAGTATAACGTAATACAGTTTCTTAAAGGATTTATAATTACATAGTTTCATTCCAGGTGGTCTGCGGAATTTGGAGCACGAAGGAGCGGATCCCCAGAACTACATGACATGCTTGCTGAATACATATATTCCGAGTCCCCTGAGGTGGTACGTATACTAGAAAACCGAATACATATATTCCGAGTCTCCTGAAGTGGTATGTCTACTAGAAAACCATATGTTCCTGGCACTGGTTCATTTTGCGTTTTGAAACAAACCTGATTTACATATAAAATATAAAATATGAGTAAAATGCTTATTTTGCAGTATGAATTTGGTTTTGTTTGTGACTCATGCTATAGAGGTGGAATGTTTCTCATTCATGTTGCACGCTGTGTCCCAATTAGAATACACAGAAGACTTATCTTTTGATTTGCTTTTTATGTTGTAAAATTATGAATCTTATTAGTTGAAAGAAGAGGTAAAAGGAGGATGAGGAGCAGTTAAGAAAAGAAACTAGAACTAGTTATGATTTTCCTTGACCCCCCAAAGAAAGAACTTATGCTTTTCTGTCTCTCTGTGAATCTCTGAGTGTGTTAATTGCTGATGTGCAAGCCTCAAGTGGAAGGAAAATATCCATATCTCCAAATAATTCATTAGGTATATATTTATTTTCAAGATCCTCCTATTCTATCCTTTCCATACAACTGATGAATCTCAAATCAAGAATTGAACAGTAGGATTTTGCCTGGACTGTTTGAGAGAACCAAAATTCTGAATCTGCACAAATTGTACTGCAGCATGGGGACAAACCCACGTGTCATCAACAAGACAAACCAATTGCTTTAGAACTTCCTTACTAGGTCAAATTAAGGAAGACTTGATACCTGATTTGGTATACAGACTTACCAATCACGCTGCCAGCAGTTATTTCTTTCTTCATATGAAAGTTTTAGCTTGCTTTCTTGGATTCACAGTCCTCTTTTTTTTAGCTCTTCTTTAAATTTATGGCTTTTCTTCTTTATATGAAAAACAGTGATCTAAAATACATTAGCGGATGTGCTACAGAGGATGTAGTTTCAACGCCCCCGTTACTATTCAACCCCAGGAATTGATATGACGAGGAGTTTCATGCTTGTTTTGTGTTCTTGTCTCGTACTTAATTATAGTTTCCTGTTGCTTTTGCAGGACATGGTTAAAGTGTCTTTTCATTTTGTTCGTGGGAAGAATCCAAAGAAGTTTGCTTCAACACTGGTGAATTTCATGGGCAAGGTGAGCCTTCATGTTTCATAATCAAGACGTTTTGTATTAAACTCAGTACGTGAAATACCATAGATGAATGTATAAAGCATGCAGTTAAAGAGCAGTGAAATTCTTTACTTGGCAATCTGAAGCCGAAAGCACAGTGCCAGTGCTTTGCTTTGTCTGTGAAAAAGATTAGGGCTTTTAGTTTTGAAGTGTGTAAAAGTCCTAAAGGATGGGCCTTTCGCTTTTGCAAATTGACTGCTTGCGGAGGTCTAAATTGAAAAAATATTGGTTCAGTGTGCAATGATGGTCCTTGAACATGGTGTCTAGACTCGGAAAATGCACACGATCATTGTTATAATGAAGTTATCAAGGGGATTATCTTTTCATTTCTTGCCATTGTTATTGCCATTTTCATTAGATGTCTTTGGTATCAGTTTTTTGTATCCTTCTTCAATTGCAGATTGAATTTGATGTGTGATATTGATGTGCAGTGTTATCCTGGTGAAGATGATTTGGCTATTGCACGGGCAGTTTTGATGTAAGTTTCTTGGTGTTGGTATAATTACCAAAATATAAGTATATGTGGTGTTTGATTATCCTTGGGCAAAAAGATGTGCTTGATGTTTGAATTGGTACCTCTGCCATTTATTCTGTATGTTCCACTGATTTGTTGGAGGCAAGTAAAGCCATTGTTTCTTTGGCCATGTATTGAAAAGGTTACATCTTACACCAATTAGGAAAGATTCTTAAAGTAAAAGCTTGACATATTCCTTATATCAGCTAGAACAAGGAAGACTACTAATTTGGACCTGTGATGGTACAAAAAATTAAGCCAAAAATTGAGCTGTTGATACTTGAGATCTTCTCTCTTGTTGATGAAGCTGCAGCTGAATTCGTTTACATTTTTTCTTTTTGGTGGCTGAATTAAAGGTTAAGTCATATGAGAACTTTAGTGGCTAACCTAACTTGAGAGGTTTTGATTTTTTCATGGAGGCATTTTTGAAGCAACCACAATCTAGAGAGCTCGATTTACCAAAATTAAAATTAACTCCGTTATCATTTCTTCTTACTTTATTTATTTATTTTTTCTGGAATTCTTCTTCTGACTTTAAGGTGTTTCTCTTAGGTATTTATCGCTTGGTAACTTGAGAGATGCTAATTGCATCATGGATGAATTACGGAAGCAACTGCAATCTAAGGAGCTCGACTTTCCACAGTCAGAATTAACCCAGTTTATCGATTATCTTCTTCTGACGTAAGTTGTTTCTACTACAATTTCATATTTCTGAAGTATGTATGCCAAAATATTATCAACCAAGAGAAAGTTTCTTGAAAAACTCTGAACCTTTTTGATGAAGAAGCAATCTTAAGAGCAATTCCTTTTCTCTTCTCTAAACTCCCAACTTGCAAATGTTGAAAACTAAAAAACATTGTGGTTTTATACCTTCTTCATTCTATCATTGCATGCTTACAACTTGAATCACGGGACAATATGTATCGATCAACTTGTAATAAGAAAATACTTTAGCATAGTAAATGTTTGACTCGTTAAGGGAGCAAAAAGGATTCTTTCATCACTTTTCTAACTTCATCAATTTTTATTTGGGCAGAAGTACAAGTTAGGGCAATTAGCATTTTTGGTATTGAACTTCTTAAAAAATTTCATTTTCATCCTCAAACTGTTTCTTGATCTACTTTCACCAACTCCCTTAGTTCCAAAATCTTAACCTTTTTGGGTCCTGGATAATACTGATTTAGTGTATTAGTTTATGCCTAAGGCTTGATATAGGTTAATTACTAAATCTGAATTCTTTACAAAATGATGTGAGTGCTCGCTCCCTCTCTTTCCACAGACTCAGATATATACGTGCCTGAGATTCAGTATATTAGCTGAAGACGTATTTAATTCGTTACTCTAACTTAGAACTCTTTCCTTGTAGAATCTTTTTGCAATACTATGCCTGAGTTTTAATTATTAGTCCTCAAGCTTTAATTAGCTAAGTGCAATCGCGTTTATAAATGGTTTGATCTCTCTGAATAAGCGGAGTTCTTTAGATGAAGAAAGGTTTTACTTCCTGTATCCGGCTGTATCCTATAGCACTTTTAAACATCCCAAATTTGTGGCAGAATCCTACTTGAACTTGAGTTTCCTCTAGGAGTGTGGATATTCTTTAGTTTGATTGGTGGTTGTATTTAATTTCAACCCTGTAATATATACAAGAGGAAAAAAAAGAAGGAACCTTGTCTTTGTGTTGTATAGGTAATGATGGATTTCAGGGGGTGGACAACCAAGATACCTCCAGTATTTCAAATTGATGGCTCCGTGTTAAAAGAAAAATATATTTTGGGCAAATATTTGTTAATAGCAGAGAATAATTCTGGACGGTGTATATTTTGGACTAAAAGAGTATGATAGTAGTGTGTAGATTCTGCTATGGGAGCGTGATCCACTTAATTGGACCAGCCCAGTCCTAGGTGATGATGATAAACGGAGATTACTTGTTCTTTATGATCAACTTGTTCTGATATCTGACTTGCTAAAGGTGCTTTTTGTGACGTGAATCCTAGGACTTGTCTAGTCATGGATTCTATTTGTCATATTCCTCTCACTGTTTGGTTGTTTGGAGTGCTTGACGACCCCCTGGTTGTAAATTTAGGTCATCTTCAAGAAAATACTAGAAATTCTTGATTTTACCAGTCAATTCTTAATTAATCTTAAGTTGATAGTCCAAGTCTATTTCTTGCCAGAGTAACAGGCTTTGACTCATATTTCCTGCAAACATATAGGAAATCTCTTGAGTATCCTTTGACCTCATTTCCATTAGTAAATTCCTGAGACATTTTGAGACTGCTTAATCTTGTTCTGGGACTTGAGGGTCACAATAGGCCTTCCGGTTTGAAATGATGACTAATTGAAATAGACAAGTTTTCTGCATCAGTTTTGTTACTTTACCAGATTTGTTGGCAATCACTTCAAGTCCTGACACTGGTTCTGAAAAGTTATGGCTTCTAGTTTCAGACATCCAAAAAAGTTTGTAATCAAATAGACTATCCAAAATTGACTCTCTTTGAATTCTGATGCAGGTTGCAGAGGGATGCTTTGCCTTTGTTCAATATGTTGAGACAGAGTTACAAATCCAGTATCGAGAGAGAACCGATATTTAATGAGGTAATGAGGTGAAAACTTTCTTCCACTGTGTTCTGTGCCTGTATGATTAGAAATTGTGTCTTTCTAAGATGCTTGATCAAAGCTTACCTCACAGATTACCATCTATTTTGGAGGTTGACCATTATTCTCTTTGTTGTTCCTTTTTCCCAATACTATCATGGTTTAGTTGCTGGATGAAATTGCTGAGAAGTTCTATGGAGTACGACGTCGAAATCCCTTGCAGGGGGTGTTCGGAGACATCTTTAAGGTAAATGGTTATTGTCATACATCCTGATTGGAAACTAGGAAAATATTATGTGCGAGCATGGCTGCTTAAACTTTTCTTAATGTCCTCTGTCATTTGATAATCTGGCCAAAGGGTTCTTTAAAATAGACCAATTACTAAGAAGCACAAAGTAACAGTTGAAAAGGTGATATCTTTGTATGAACAATTTCATTTGGAGTGATGTTATTCGGCTAAAATTTAGCCAACTTAGGTGGAGTGTCCTTTCAACCGAGGGGGACTTGTACCTTTAGAAGTACACTTTTCCTTAAAATTTCCAATTTTGCCTCCTGCTAAATGGCTAAATGTTTAGTCCCATAGCATTTTTATTTCATTTGTTGATTACTTTTCTTTAATATTTGAAATGTTGTTAATTATTTTATCTTTCATTATTCACTTTGCAGATGATGGGTGGGGAATAGGGGAAGGCAGGTATTTCAAACTGCACATTAATGAATTGGCAGGTGATCTTGATAAGTACCATAAGCCAAAGAATTCAGGGGAGTCATCTTAATCAAGACTGGGACAAGTTTGGCTATCATTTGAATCTTGGTGTCTTTAGGCTAGTTATTATATTAATTTATTGCAATATTGATTTAAAAGTCATTCTCTCTCTTATAATGTGCTTTTTTGTAAGGTAAATAAAACATTAAATCCAAATGTTGGACTGATGTTGTAAAATTCTCTTAAATTAGTTTGAGCACTTTTTTGTTTTTCTAGTGTTGAAATAACATGAATGCCATACAGTTTAGCAAATGAAACTCTTGGCTCTTCCTCTTCGCCAGACTAGTGAGGGTGGCGTTTTAATGCCAGTTCATTCATACCACTTTATATATTACATCTTATCACTTTCTAATTTAGTATATCTAATGGTTGGTGCCTTCTTTTCTGTACATAAGATAGTGACAGATAGGACGTATTTGTAGATATGTATCCTTTTATGTCTATGTTCCGTTGTTTTTTTTTTTTAATGTCTTTTATTGTGCCTTGTTATTATAACTATAGTCTGCTCTGGTTATTGCGGTTATTTTGGCCTCAGGCCCCTTTCTCGTTTTTGTCAATGGTGAAATGTCCTTTAGTTAAGTTCTGTTTCAATATGTACCCCATTTGTTTTACTTTTATTTGCTGAAATGAAACACCAAATTAATAGATTCAAATCCTTTATGAAATGTTCTAAAAAAAAAAGAAAAATCCTTTCTAAAATCAGATTACCTACAGTAGGTGAACACATAACTTGTTCTTCACAAAATCATAGAGAAAAATCCCCTTGGGCAAGACTATCATTAACACACGAATACTTGGCTCATCAACCTCTCAAACTAAAACAAAAATCATCACTAGGATGGAAAAATACAATGTTAGTTAAACTAGAATGATAAGATGGAATTTCAACAACTTTCCTCATTCATGATATCCTAGCATTCTTCAGAGACCCTGAGATTACGACGCCTACTGGAGTTTGCATAGTATACATTCCAAGGGTGGCAACACAAGAGTCATCTGTCCTTAAATGAGGCTGAACCAGTTCCCAAATTTTTTTCTTCTGTATCTGCCAAAAGAATGAAAATTTTGCAGCTTAAAATGGCAAGAACAGAGAGGTAAACATGCTTCAATAGTAGCTGAAGAAGGAAAGTGAAAAACACGTCTTGTTGGAGACAATACGCAAGTATATTTTGAAAGAGATATCAGACCCTGTGAGTGCCAACCCACTTGGGTACGAAATAAGCAAGTATATACGGTAGCTTCTAGGCATATTGGATGGCACTTGAAGCTCACTTACTCGTATTATGAAACTTGGGTAAAAGTCACAGTGCTTTAAAGAATTCAAACTTGCAAACTTTGTTTTTAAATTTTCATCTGCTCTTCCTTTACCTTTCTGTCCATTCCCACAAATATCTGATACAAGTATATTTTGCAGCATATATAAGGCGTGCATGCACATGTATATATATATATATATATATATATATAAATACGAGTGGACATCTTGTTCTCAAATGACAGTAATGCACCATGTTCATGTCAACCAATCATTCAGCCACCTCCCTGAAATCTTACACAGCATAAGCTTAATTCTTACATGGTACCAAGGTTTTCGCTTTTTTCGTCAAACATAAGCTCAAGGCAAAAAGCTTTTAACAACCTACTCTAAAACAAAGCAAACCACATCTTCTCTCACAAATAATTTAACTTTCATGAAATCCAAGAAGAAAAAAACTCACTTTTTTCAAACTAAACACCAATCCAAACTCAGACCCCTGAGAAGATATAAGAAAGATGCTTCAAACAACTAACCAACACAAACTACATTCCAAACTAACTATTAATTGTATCAATGAACCTCCTTCTATTGACAGTCTTAGAAGTGGCTAATGTGAGCAGCATCTTGCAGTACCTTAGCAAAGTTCTAGTTCCTTTTGCAAACTATGAAGATAAGACAATGAGGAGCCTAGCCTTATACAAGGTCTTGCAAGTACCTTATTTCAGAGAGTTTATTCATATATTTTGTATAGTTTTTAAAATAGTGAATAATATAACAGAAACTAAAAAAACTATATTCCACAAAGAGAAGTAAACCTGGTTGGGTGATGCAGCATCAGGCAGATTCTCAATTTCCTCTGTATTGCCAAACCATATCCTTTGACCAGGAAGTGACCCCTCAGGAGGCACTAGAAGCTCTACATTTTCATGTGATGCATCAGAAGCTGCCATCAGCATTCCATATGACTTCACACCTCGCATATTCCTTGGCTTCAAATTAGCGAGGACGACCACATTAATGCCCTGGAAACTAGAATGTAGGTTAAAATTTTGTATGAAAAACAGTTTCAATATTTAAGAAAAGATCATGTCAAAAAGATTTGGATACTTTGACTAGGATTGCAAAACTGGACAGTAAGTTAGCTAATGTTGTGGTATATCCAGATAAACCAATTTAACTTGCAAAATGGATGCCAAAAGCAGAAAACTCATAGTGTGCCTCTAAACCTACCCATAAGAGGAAAAAACAAAATGAAATTCAAAGGTCATCGGGAAAAGCTTAGAGCTAGTGTTTGAGCTGGAGAAACACCATATGTGCAGCATCTGAGACGAGTTCTTAATATCTCAAGACAAAAATTATGTAAGAGGTATTCAAAATATTTTTCCACAAATTAAAAAGAAAGACAACCAAAAAAGAAGCCATCTTAATTTTCCTGAGTGCTTTTTCAGTCTAAACAACTAAAGGAATCAAGCTCTCTTGTTGGACCATTGCCGCTACCAAAGCCCAACCTCTGAGCAAGTTTCAACATTACAAGCTCCATGAGTTCATACCCAAATGTGTACAGACGAAGATTCAACACTCTAACATCACCTCAGGGAAGATGATCTAGTAGGAGTTTTCCCTGTTTGTTTGCACTTGAAACAAAGAATATATTCTTTGATCGAGCTCCCTCCGGAAAGCTAATATATGTCAAGGGACAAGGATATATTTGCATTGCTAGATTTATCCTCCCTACCATCCAAAAGAAATGTCTTTATTCCCCTTTTGGAAGCAATGTCAAGAACAGTGCCAATTATAAATAAATACATGGAATGGAAATCCGAATAGCGCAGCAGGTAATTCGGGCTAAGATAGACTGGAAAAATTAAAGTCAGTAGAACAAGTTCTAAAAAAGGGCCAAGGAAGGGGACCTGAAGTTGGTGAAGGGGCACGTATTTGACCAGGCCGCTGCAGATAATTCGTGGTTCGGGCTCACCGACGTCTACCTCTTCAACATAAAGGGAATCGGCCTCCTCGTGTCTCCAGGCCTTGATGATTTTCCCAACCCTAATGTCCAGAGTGTTGGCCGCCTCTTTAATCTTCACCAACTCATCTTCGGCGGTTCCACTGTGATCTATCACCGACGTGGTCGCTGGCTCTGCCGCGGCGTCGGAGGACGCGGCAGTGCAGAAGAAGCATTCCTGCATTGCTCTTCTTCTTCTTCTAACCGCATTGTCGTAGCGATGATACAAAGTGGGAAAGGAAGGGATTGATGCTACTGCTACCGCTGCCAGTGAAACATTATTTTTTCTATTGGTAGCTTGCTCCGGCGAAATTCTCGACGGAAGTAGATGACTAAGTCGAGGACAACGGTTGTACGACAGCAGGAACGAGGAGGAGCTGCCGCCACCGAAGACGGAGCAACATCTTACAAAGCTGGTGGCTGCCACCATACTGGGAAATGAGAAGAACCCCTCCCTGTTTGGATAATTCAATACGGTGCATTATTGTATTGGGGAGTGGATAAATTATGGCGTCACTGGAAAAAAATTCATTTTTCGCCAAATCATTTTCTCTCCCTATATATATATATATATTAAAGAGTCTGACTTGAAAATATGATATTTTCAAGGGACTGCAATGAAATTAATCCCATCACACTCAAACTGATAACCGCTTTATCCAACAGGTGAAATCCCTAGAGTTAATTCTAATCCAGAAAGTGCTTGGAGGACAAGAGAAAAATTGCTGCTTTGAGAAGAAGGGCAGCTTCTGTAGTTCCAGAATCCAGCCTCGGCCGCGCCTATTAAAGAAAGGTAAAAGGGGAGACGACACTAGTGATTAAACCTAAGACAACTTGATTATGTGATGATTAATATGCAGTTTTTTTCCCAATTACATTATCATGAACTGCCTTAGTACCTCTTTGATGGGGTCGGAGAAGGACCAGCGATATTGTTGTTTATGGCTAGGTTTGCATAAGATTAACAAAGGTTGAAGCTTTTATACAATTACCGTAGTTTTAAATTTCCTGTTGCGCAATTAATTAATAGTAGCACACAGCTCTGCACTATGTTATCCGTAATTCTAATTGTTTTACTTAATGAACTCTTAAAAATGCAGATTCCGTCCTTGATTGTCTGTGCATCCGTGAGTTTTATGGGT
Organism: Catharanthus roseus; assembly: GCA_028651295.1. Taxonomy (NCBI): domain Eukaryota; kingdom Viridiplantae; phylum Streptophyta; class Magnoliopsida; order Gentianales; family Apocynaceae; genus Catharanthus; species Catharanthus roseus. The sequence continues at coordinate 6,945,747 of JAPQWS010000057.1, forward strand.
TAGAGATTGTTGTTCTTCACAGTAGACTCCTCAAAACCGTGCCTGCCTTTCACATTATCGGCTTTTCTGAATCGCCATTAGAGGTTTACTCGTTACCACCTTGATCCAAAAAGAAGCAGCAAAATGCTACTATTAACCTCTCTATCTGTGTTGCCTTGTAAATTTCTCCAATTGAATTCTTGCACTTTCAGACTGCAAAATACAACTCTTTTATATCATAATCTCAACCGTATCTGTTGTCATACTCCGAATTATCTGTCGTCTTTAGATGCTAACTTGAGAGCCGATTTTAGAAAGAGACCACGGAGTGCCTTGGGGTTGTCTGCTGGGGAAGACATTAGTGATTTTCTTGCTGATGAAAGCCTTTCTAGCTTTGATTGGGATGATCATGGACAATTAGAAGCCGAAGAAGATAATGAATCTCCATGGAAGGAGGCAGTTATTTACAAGAGGAACCCTTCACTTTCACATACTGAATACTGCACAACCCTGGAGAGCCTAGGACTAGCGAATCTATCAACAGATGTTTCAAAATCCCGAGCTTCAGTAATGGGATTAAGGGTCACAAAGACTGTAAAAGATCATCCTGACGGAACACCTGTTTTAATTTCCCTGGATGTGACCAGAAAGAAGCATAAGTTGAGACTAGATGGGATAATTAGGACTGTTATTACTGTTGGCTGCAACAGGTATTCTTTCTTGCTTCTCTTTTTGTCAATGTATTATCCATGTGAAAGCATATAATGCACTTGATTTACCTTGTTTGTCATTCCATTGATGATCATAAATGCTTATTTTAGGAGATAATATGCTCCGTGTTCTTGATTCTTGATGTTTTGATATGTGTACTTCAGGAGTAAATTGGTTCTGAATGATGTTATATGTGCTTTTTTCCCCCTGATAGTTCAGTTTTGTGTCCTTTTCCACATTTTTTATTTTGTATCCGATTTTCTTGGTTTTCACCCATGTGCATCAGCTAATTTTCCACCTTTCATAGGCAATGATAAGAAGTTATACCCATTAAGGACTTCTGAACGATATACTTGTTCACATTTTTTCCTTGAACACATATACCTGTCATGCACGGAAAATAATTTCCAGTAATTGTATTTTAGAATAGTTGAAACAGAAATTTATTTTATTTTTGTTAAAAAAAATACTTGACTTGAAATGATAAGGGCAAACCTCTTGCCCAGGTTGGCATAATTGATGATTTAGGATAGTCAGCATCATCCCTAAACAAAAATGATCCCTGCAAAATTGTTTATTTTTCAAGCTTTTCTGTTTTCAATCCCTAGAGTTAATATATCCACAAAAGGACGTACATGTTACACATTTTATATGTACAAAAGGACGTACATACGTACATGTTTCTTAGTTGCAGAGATGTGGTAGCTAAGAGTAAACTTATGGTCTTTGTCTCAGTTTATGGAGCCTGTAGTGTGCTTTATGAATATAAGCGGATATGCAATTCTTGGATGTGAACTCAAATGGAAAATCTGGAACCATGTATCATGCACAAAAATGTTTTGGATTGGTTTTTGTCATCCCATATTTTCTACAGCAGGCCTAGTTAATAACTAAGCTTTTATTCTCATCTATACTGAAGTTGTTGTTCTTTGATGCTGTAGATGCGGTGAACCAGCTGCCAAGAGCATCTTCTCCAATTTCTCACTTTTGCTAACTGAAGAACCGATCCAAGAGCTAGAAACTATAAACATGGGTATAATATATGGGAAAGAAAAAAGTAGAGGACTTGGGAATACTGAGGTGGAACAGGAAGATATTGATGATTTGATTGATTTAGATGATCAACTATATTTTCCTCCGGAAGAAAAGGAAATTGATATTTCGAAGCACATAAGAGATCTGGTGCATGTGGAGATTACTATTGATGAATTGTGTGATCCCAAGTGCAAAGGCTTGTGCCTTGGATGTGGTATGAATCTCAACGTTGATAGCTGCCAATGCAGGGTGGAGGAGATGGACAGAAAAAGTTATGGCCCTCTCGGGAATTTGAGGAAGCAGATACTTCAAAAGAAATAAATAGCATGCAAGTTAACATAACATGCCTCTATTCTATGAAGCGATCGAGTATGCTAATGTTTTGCCTCTGCATTATAAGGTTTGAAATGTAAAGCATAGAGAGAGCATCAGGAGGAGGCAGTGGCAGGCAAGGCAGGCATTCCCATATAGAAATCTTCCAGTCAAGTTTGATTTGGTGGTGTACTCTTATTGTAATCCCAAATGATTTCTTTGTCTTTTCTTGTTGATAGTTGCCAGCAACATTCTCTGTAATATCTTCTCTTAGTCTTAATGTGATTTTTATTTTCTATTTAGTAATTTTTATTAATAACATACTACATTAAGAATGTTACAGAAAGAGAATTGTACGTGCATTGCAGTGCAGGTAATTGGATGTATAGACAACAAGACATATCCTGTCATATTCTTTGAGCTATTTCACCCACATTTTCACCACTACAGTTTGATGTTCTCTTGATCTGCATATCTTTTTCAAGCCTGGAATCCTTGATGATTTTTGCAAACAATCTTGTTTGAGTATTAATTTGTCTAACTCTGCCGAATGTCTAGTCTGGATTAGTCAGTGTCCAATACTCACTCATGGACCACGAGACTTGTATTAAGTAACATTTACCATACATGGGTACCTATCCTTAGAGACTCTGCACTACAGCTTGGAACACTTGGACTCTGCAAAAACAACTATCACCTTAGTTGAACTTGTTGCTACATGCCAGAACAGGATTATATATTAGCAGTCACATACAAAATTTACTAGCAATAGTGACGAATTTACAAGAATTTCTTTCATTATATTATGCTTAAAATATTACATACATCAGCTAATTAACCTGTTGAGACAGGAGGACTAGAAGCCCTTGTGGACCCAATAGTATTTCATTTAGGAAACTTAGCAACCCAAACCAGACAACAGGAGTTACATCAACTCCACCAAGGGGAGGAATCAACTTTCGAGTTGGGACGAGAAGTGGCTCAGTTGGTGCATATGCTATTATATAAGGGAATTTACCAACTGGTAGCTTTGGGTACCAGGACATCACAATTCTTAAAATGAACAAAAATGCAAATGCAGACAGGAAAGGCCCCAGGATTCCAATTGCCACCTTTGCAGTTGCAGGGTCCAAATCCATTAGCATCAACTGCTGCTGCATCACCACTGCTGCTGTTGTTACTGCAGAGCCACTCCAAGAACTAGCAACATCTTGTCCACCGCAGAGAGGCTGATTCAATATGATCATCGCATCCAATGGTGAGAGATCAACATGGATATCAGAAACCCCCGGAAAACAACATACAGGACATTTAGAAACACGGTATCTATTGCCAAGAAACTTAAAGTTGGCCTGTCAAGTGAGCAAAAAAAAAAAAAAAGCTCGTCAAATTGGTACAAAATACAGACCTTTCTAGTTGTTCATGAGGTAAGGGATTTAATTATCAAACAAACATATATGCAGCTCAATGGTTATGGGGGTCTAAGGATTCGATTTACAATAATCTAGAGTGAAAAAATGTTGCATGTTTCATGGATAATGGAACTGAAGAAAATAATGTCATACACCAAACTTATTTCACCAGAATTATCCTACGAGTTACAACCAGCAAGACCAAATCAAAGTAGATGTATGGTCTAACTTTATTCCAACTATGCTGATTCCTAAAAAACTCACATTAAGCGTTACTCTACTTCAATGCTGTACCATCAGTGATCTCTCTCCAAAACCTACAACATATGAGTGCCAATTACTAAAGAATCATTGACAGCCAGGAATCACGAGAGTACAAGTTGGAAAACTACTTTCCATGATCTAATACATCTAATCGTTTCAGACTAGCATACACTGAGCCAACAGGGAAAGCCTTCCGGAATAGCAAAAAGCTTCTACTCAGCAAACTCAAAGAAAAGAAAAGAGAGACATTGATTCCGCCCTTCTTAGTTCAAACTGAACAAAAGCTGAGAGTCTGAGAGTCTCCAACCAACAATAGTATAAGCCAGAAAGTTGTAGAATCAAGTTTGACTGCCAAAAAATACTTGCTATTACACCATCTTGTGCATCCCTGTGAAGCATTGCAACTAACTTGTGTTTTCAACTTCATTTTACATTGAGGAGAATCAGAAGGGTTCTGGAAATGAAGTAAAATTGTCGAGGATTGCTGAGTTGCTATGGGATCTAATCTTGAACAAGAAAACAGGAAGAGAATTGATAGTCTCAGGGAATTTTACTGATCAGAATGTTGCACACCTCAAGAAATGCCAACCCAAAATCACAAAAAAATCAATTGAATTCAAACCATATGTTCCCAATCCTTTCTAAATTCCTGCAGATTTTTTATCCATTTGAAACTAATAAGCAAGACAGACAGAGAGAGTTCCTCCCAATCATCAATCATATATTAAAACGTAAGAAAAAGGACAAGATTGCTACTTGTTCGAAGAATTCAAATGGGCCAGATGAAGAAATCAAAGAGGAGGAGGAAGAGAGAAAATAATACCTGGCGGCTTTGGCGTTGGCGTTTGGGGAGAGCAAATGTTGGAGGGGAGAGCAAATGCTGGAATGAATATAAGGAGGGAAATGCGTAGGCATTGGAGCAATGAAGAATCCTCAAAGAATCCATCATTGTATTGTATATGTCCCTTTGTTGCCTCCACAGCTCACCACCACCGCTTCCCCACTGCTCACTCTTCTCTTCTCTTCTCTGGTGGAACTCCACAAGGTTTATCTTTTATTTTTTCCTCCTTTAAAAAAAAAATCATTCTTTTCTCTTCTTTTATTTTAGAGAAATTAGCCAAACAAGTCCATGTCTAATTTATATTTTACCATATGAGAACATTATTTATTTATTTAGTTACTTTTACCTAATAAAGTTTTATAAGGATTGAAAATATTCTGATACGGTACTGATGGGTGATTTTTGGTCAATTTGTGTCACGTGACACTCACATATTATCTTTAATAAGGGTAAAATTGTCTAACTACTAATTTAACCACCAATCAGCAAGTGGACTTGGTCGAAAATAACTCAATCTATAAACCGATTTGAATAACTTTTAGGTTATTTCGACTCATTCTAGTTGTGAGTTGCACTTAAATTAGTTGGTTAGACAATTTTACCCTTATTAAAGATGACATGTGAGTGTCACGTGACACAATTTTAGTATTTTGATGATTTTTTATAGAACTTTTTAGATTGAGGGACTCAATTGAGACAATGCTATTTTGAAGGACCAAATTGAAATTTGATTCATCCTAGTTTTAGCTCGTCTTCATCTCCTTCTCTCCTCCTACCTGCCGCGTTACTCGCTCCTCCCCTTGGGCTTTCACTCGCTGCTGAACCTTCCTTCCGGCGGTCTTCTCCCTAATGGAGGCGGTGGTTGTGGATGCCGGCTCTAAGCTTCTCAAAGCTGGTTTTTCCATTCCAGACCAAGCTCCTTCAATGGTATTGTGCTAACACTTCATTCCCTCTTCGCTCTTTATTCCGGTGCTTCTTTCTACTTAAAAGATACCAAAGTTCAACATAAAGTTCAATCTTTTTCTTTTCCTTTTGGTATTTATGCTAATAGTTTCATCGATCCTCTATGTCTGTACTGTTAATTGAATTGAGTAGTAGGAAATTCAGCACTGGCATTCTTGCATAAACCCCTGTAAGTCTTATTTGAAATGCGCTCGAAGCAATAAATGTAAAAATCAAATGAGTTTCTGCTCATTTTTCAAACTTTCAGTTATGTTCATCTTTGCACTATCGTTTTGAGCTTCATTTTTATGTATTTATTTAGCAGCAAAGTGTCTAATTTTTTTTCCCTCTGGCAGAAAATTGTCTGACTTTTTCTAGTAATTTCTTTAGGTAATCCCAACACAAATGAAACGCGTGCCTGAAGATGCTTCCTTAGATGACCCTCCCTTGTTTGAGGATGTTACCATTGATCCCATCGTGCGAGGTTTTGTTAAGGATTGGGATGCAATGGAAGACTTGTTACACCATGTTCTTTATAGTGGCCTTGGTTGGGAGATCGGCAACGAAGGACAAATTTTATTCACAGATCCACTTTGCACACCCAAGGTTTGGTTCTTTTTCTCTTATATCTTTAATTATGGTATCTATCTATAATCTAGAAATATGTTTTATAAATAGGTATACTCATAGATGTAAAATACCCAATTTGTTCATTCAGAAGTGCATTGCTGTACTAGGAGGTCGAATAGGAAAAATTCAGCAGGAGAGTAATTACTTAAGTTCTGGGTTCAAGTGAGCATGGGTCACAGTTCAGTGCATTGCTTCTTTCGGTGTGAAAAACTTACAGTATAAAGAAATTAAAGTTCAACGAGCACATTTGAAAGTAACATAGATTTGGTCAAAAGTTTCAGAGCTTATTCTTGCTTGCGTAATGTTTTCAGACACTTCAGGAAAGGTTGATCATTGGAGTAGTTTTATCTCAAGTATGTAGTAATTTATTGGCATCCTAATCATTAATCACCCGCCAATTGAAAAGGCACATGTGGATAAAACTACAACCTATAGTATTGTCCACATGTTATGTTGGCTATTTTATCCACGTGTATATTTTCAGTTGGTGGATGAACAACTATTGGGATTCCAGTAAGTTACTATGTACTGAGATAAACTGCTCTCATGGAAGAGTTTGTATGAAAAATAAAGCCTCAGAAAATACTTTTAATTTTTTGAAAAAAGCATCTCCAGTATTTCTTTCAAAAGTATGTATTTTAGCTCTCTTTATATTCAAAGAGAAAAAGGACTGTTGAATGCTTAAGCATATCTGTTGCGAGATGAAGATTTTAGGGTTTCTGAAATCTAAAAAGAGGCACTTTGATGATTTTGGTCTTCGTTTTGACTTAAAAATATTTTATCTTCGTTTAAGTAGCAAGGCTGTTGAGGTTCTTCCTGGATGATTAAATAATAGAATAAAAAGATATTTATTTACTATGAAGTAGCATGTGTTTATAGTGAGTTTTCATGGATTATACTGTAACATCTATTGTTGTGTTCTGTTATCAGGCTGTTAGGGAACAGTTGGTGCAATTGATGTTTGAAACATTTAATATCTCTGGCTTCTATGCATCTGAACAAGCAGTATTATCACTTTATGCTGTAGGGCGCATATCAGGCTGTACAGTTGATGTTGGTCATGGGAAGATAGGTATCTCAATTTCCTTAACCCTTTAGTTTATGATCTTCTTTAGTTTTCTTTTTCCTTCTTATTCTTTTTTAAAAAACTAAATAGGTATAAAAAGAATATTCTATTTAGGTTTGAAGGCTAAGTAATTGCTATATATTCATGACCTAGATAGTTGGCAATAAGAGTTTTTTAGTCTTTAAATAAACAAATTAGGCCAAGGACAAATTTAAAGGAGGGGAAAACAATAGATTTAGGCCAATGGTAATCAATGGTAATTTAAAGGGAAAAAGGACTTGGGCCTAGGATCTTCAAGTAAAAATTTACTGTAAGCAGCAAAATCTGATATCTATGGTTATTTTTAATTTTTCTTAATGTAGCTTATTTTAAAACTCATTCTGACCTAAAGCAGGTTTTAAGGTCTGGGTAATAAGACGTTGAAAAAGTATACGGGCTTTACGAGCTTATCTTAGGACAATGCATGTATGTAAAGTATGATGTCAAGACCCAAAATTTTTGAAATGTTCAGGGGAACTGGGGTCTTTTACCCCTCCAGAAATTAATTGCACAAGTTTCATGCATTATTTTAAGCCCTTTTTGTTTCTCTTCTATATTTAATGGAATAAATCATGTTCTTTCAAAAGATGAAACATGTTTTGTATGAACATGGATGAAGGCATTTTCTTTATTTTTAAAATTTTTAAAACATAGTCGTGTAGTTATTACGACCAAAACTTAGGATATATTTGGATTATAATTCAATGTAAAAATGAAATTCACTTTTCTCATTGTGGATTCCATTATTTCTCACACAGACTGTAAAAGAAATATCTCACATAAAAACTTAACGTTTGACCTTAGCCCTAGTTTGGTTCACTAAGGGGGAAGGGAAGGGGAAGGGGGAGGGAGAATGACGCCATTTACTTTTATTTAGGGAAGTATATTCATTTCCTTTCAACCTGTTTGGTAGGGGTGGAGGGAGGTAAATCAAATTTACTTCTCTTTGTTTGGTGGGTGAAAAGTGGAAGGTATATAATTTTTGTTATATTTAATTGACTATTAATACACGCGCTTTGGAGCATTGAACAGAGTTAAGGTTGCTACAGAAATTGGGGAGAAGTTTTATTTAGGATATATTTGTAATAAATAATTTGTATCTTTCTAGTCATTTACGTCTCAATCCATCCGTTTTCGGACGGGCTGTTTTGTTGATGTCCCCCTCCACAGATACATTCAACCTACTTGTATGTTGCAACCAAAAGACATAAATAGGACATCTACATCTTGATTAACATCCCCTCCCATTTTTCTCTCGATTTTCGCTCCAACCAAACTAAGGGTTAGTTACAATGCAAGCAGAGCCTTAATTTTCCAAAAGCGTTCCTAATTTTGAAACAAAGCAATAGTTGGGGAATTTTGATCTTGTTAGTATCTCTTTGGGATTTCTTTCTCTTTTCCCCCACCCCTTTAGTTCTTTTGGTATTTGGACTCTGAACATTTGGTATAAAAAAGATTCTTTTCTTTTAGATATGCAAGCAGGTATTATTTGATCAACCAACTTTGGCTTTTATATTTGGCCTCTGAAGTTGTTGTGTTTGTTTCTAGAAAGCAATTCCTTAATCCTTCTTTGCCTGCCCTTTAGATATTGCACCAGTTATTGAAGGTGCAGTTCAGCACATTGCTTCTAGAAGATTTGAGCTAGGTGGTATGGATTTAACAAAGCTACTCGCACAAGAACTTGCTAAATCCAACCCACATGTGAAGCTTGATATGTCTGACGTTGAGAAAGTAAAAGAACAATATGCATGTTGTGCTGAGGATGGCAATGCTTACGAAAGGATTCAACAATCATGTCAGGAAGAGCAACACACGTTACCTGATGGACAGGTTTGTATTCTTGTATTCTGAACCTTCACCAGTATCCAATTTTGTTGGGAGCACTGAGCAATGAATGGGGTAATCATTGTTTCTATGCTTTAATATCTTTCAACAGTAAAAACCATTGAAGAAACAATTGTTATATGTTTGAATGTTGATACTTTTGCCACATGACAGTTGGATCTTTTCCCATTCTTTGAAGAATCTGTTAATGGCGTGATCTATATTAGAGGGGGGAGTAGATTACATTTGAAGTTACTTGCCATGCAAACTTCATGGAACATTTTAACATTCAAGTCCTTGAGAATTGTGCTATCATCCCTTTCTTATTCTGTTGTCTATAATATAATCTTCAAATCAAGTTTGAAACATGGTGAAGATCAGGAATGTAATCTTCAGTTCCTTATTCTGGTGCAAGAGAAGAGGAAAAGGAACCCCACCCCCGAAAAAAAAAAAACTTGGCCACCCGAAAGACTTGTTCGGGAAGTAGCTTCAACCTAAGTAGTTATGTTAACCTTTATCAAAATTCTTGCCTGATACTCAGATGTGAATTCGATGGGCAATTATTAGCATCAAAGAAGTTAAATATTGCTAAAAGGATTGACTCAGTTACACTCTCTTTCTCTATCTAAAGGACTGCAGAAGCAAACTTCTTTCATGATTAACCAAATTATCAGTTTACTCTTATGGTGATTTCTATATTCCGTTTTATCATATTATTTTTTCCATTTACAGTTTTCTCAGGTAAACCTTTTAAATTGTGCTTGTATATCCTTGTGATCAAATTTCAAACTTGGTCACTTCAACTAATCCTGCTAAACCTTTATTTCTGTTGACCAATGTTTGAAGAAGCAAAAACTACCAAAAAACTAGTACTGCCCATTCAAATCCACTTGAGATTAATGTCTTTTTCTCTTCCCCACCTTCACTATATATATATCCACGAAGCTCTGTACAGATCTGCGTTTCTGTCCGAAATAAGTTTATTAATCAGAAGAGAAGATGAAGATGGTCAGGTGACTACTGGGTCCTTGGTGGTAGGTTCAACCTTTTTGAGGTTTTTTTTTCTTTAATTGCAATCAGGTCGTAGCTGGGACTTGGAATTCCAATAGTTTGACTGGCAAAAAGACCAATGTTTTTGCAGTGTTTCTAAATTCAAGATAAAGGTTAAGAACAAGCATGAGACTTTCATTGTGAAGGAATCAAACACAGTGAAGGAAAATTTATTTGTCAGCGATAGCTTTTTGGCAAAAAACTTCTCCGTTCAAATCAATGTTTGCTTGTCTCTCTGTTTCAGGTGATCAGAATTGGAAAAGAAAGATACACTGTTGGTGAGGCGTTATTTCAGCCATCAATTATGAATTTAGAGGCTCATGGAATTGTTGAGCAACTCGTTCACAGTATTTCAACTGTATCTTCTGAAAATCACCGCCAGCTTTTAGAAAATACCGTACTTTGTGGAGGAACCGCTTCCATGGCAGGTATTTTTTTTCACTCATTGATCTTTTTACTTGTTGTAGCTTGTTTCTTTTTGGAACCCTGTCTTTTTACCATTTTTTACTTTACTGCAAACATGTTGAGTTAGTATTATTTAGCTGGGGAATTGATAAGTTTGAGGCTTTAGATACTTGAGGTGGGACATGGATGGCTTTTATTCCTATTCTTCTTTCACAACTTGCTTTTTCTTTTCCTTTCTGATAATAGTAGGCAAGAAGTTAGAAATGAAACATGAGACCATAGTGAAATTCAAGGTTGCATCATTTACTTGAAACATTCTTTCCCTTCATTACTCATCTGTTGGTGTATTATTTTTCACATGCTGCAATTCCCGACCAGTTGAACCTCATATGATATCTAGATTGCAGTTCTTGTTCGAATCTCAGTAGAATATATTTCTTGAAAGTAGTTAAAAAATATTTGGTTTTGATGCGTGCGAGCTGCTAAAAAAGTTTAAATAATGAGGATAAGGTCTTGAGAAGAGGCCTTTGGCGTATATCGTGAATGTTTTCGTCTAGTGAACTGCTCTTGTCTCTTGGCTTGAAATACAGGGTTCGAAGATAGGTTCCAGAAAGAAGCTAGCCTTTGCTCATCAGCTATTCGTCCTTCCCTAGTGAAGGTAAGTTATTGATTGGCAGATTAATGAAAGAAATGGGTGCTTGATTTTTGAAGAAAGGATAATAAATGGGGATTGATGATGTGTTTTTATTGGTGCAGGCACCAGAATATATGCCAGAGAACTTGATTACATACTCTGCATGGGTGGGAGGTGCCATACTTGCCAAGGTTGTTTTTCCACAAAATCAGCATATAACCAAGGCAGATTACGATGAAAATGGACCTTCAATTGTTCACCGCAAATGCTTTTAAGATGATGATTCCATTTTCTTATTTCTTCATTTGTTGTAAATTCTTAGTATTTATTAGACTTTTATAGTAGCTGTTTTCATGTGTGAGGGTGATCGGACGGACGCTCTCTCCTTACCTTTTCTTTTTTGTTTCTGACACATTAGGGCCGGAATGTGATTCGAATCTATGATCTTTTGTCCAGTTCTACTACACTATTATCTTGCCAGTTGCCACCTCTCCTCGCTAGTTCACCTGGACCAAGACTAACCAAAATGATGCGCCCGCTTTTTTTATTTTTTTTATTTTGGGCAATTTCCATTTAGCTGGGCTCTGCTGGACCCGGGTCTAGCCTGAAGTATAAATAAGAGGGCCGACGACCCAACTTGATTGGGTTCCATACTATTAAGCCCAAATTCGGCCTGTATAAGTTTTGGCAGACTTGAAAATTTTATTTTTTAAAAATATTTGGGTTAATAAAAAAAGTAACTCGAATTTTGTCATTATATCAATTAAGTATCTAATTTTTTAAAATGAAAATTAAGCGACGATTTCGCTTTTTTAGTAAAATAAATTGAATGGAAATTGATCCTAATATAATTTGAAAAATCAATTTTATTTTTCCATAGGAGGGAAGTTAGTTATTAAAATGGAATGAAGAAATATAATTAAAAAAATTATGAAATGGTATACTTTGACAATAGGCAAAGTTAAGGGTACTTTCTTCGTATTAATCTCTTGTTAGGATATCTTTTTAATAATTTTACAAATTTTGGAGGGTAGAACTTTCTAATTCCTATAATACCCCTTACCTTTACAGTTGATTGCTAATAAAAGAAAGATTTTTTTTAAGCCATTTTTTCTTCTAATGGAATTTGATGGAGTTGTGTAGAGTTTTTTTTTCTTTTAATTAAATTTCTTATCTCTATTTTAAATTCCCACATGTATTTTATGGGTACCCTTAAAAATAAACCCATTGGAAATCCTAAGACCACATGTCAAAACCCAACCCAATGATTCTTGTATTCATGTCCAAACAATATAAACCACATACATTATACCATTAGTAGTAGAAATCAAATTCCTCAAGGCTTTCTTCTTCTTATGAAAATGAAATTTACATCACCTTTGAATATATTATAAATAGGGGTGATGTGAGAAGAAGACCTAAAGAAAGAAAGAAAGAAAAGAGGGAGGTAATTAATTAATTTTGCGATGGGCACAATAGACATTACATGTCCAACTCCAATTCATATTCTTGCATTTCCATTCCCAGCAAAAGGCCATATAAATCCTTTACTCCATTTATGCAACCGTTTGGCTTCCAAAGGTTTCAAAATTACCCTTATAACCACTGTTTCCACGCTTAAATCTGTTAAAACCAGCAAAGCCAATGGCATCGACATTGAATCCATTCCAGATGGTATCCCTCAAGAACAAAATCATCAAATTATTACTATTATGGAGATGAACATGGAATTATATTTCAAGCAATTCAAAGCCTCAGCTATTGAAAATACCACAAAACTCATTCAGAAACTCAAAACAAAAAATCCTCCTCCTAAGGTTTTGATATATGATTCAAGTGTGCCATGGATGTTGGAAGTAGCACATGAACAAGGTCTTCTTGGAGCTTCTTTTTTTACTCAACCTTGTTCTGTTTCTGCCATTTATTATCATATGCTTCAAGGGACAATTAAGTTACCTCTTGAAAACTCCGAAAACGGCATGGTTTCTTTGCCTTATCTTCCACTTTTAGAGAAAAAAGATTTGCCTGGCGTTCAACAATTCGAGGACAACAGTGAAGTTGTTGCAGAGCTTCTTGCTGATCAGTTCTCAAATATTGATGATGTGGATTATGTTCTCTTCAACACTTTTGATGCCTTGGAGATTGAGGTGAGTTCGGAATTAATTACTTTTTTTCTTCTGTTTTTTTTTCACTTGTTTTGTCGAAGAAATTCATGTAATTTTTGAACTTCAAAAACTAAGATTAAATTATTATTATTTTACTTATAGGTAACTTAATTTTAATTAATTTGGAGAGGTTAAAATGATTAAATATTCAAATTTTAACACAAAATTAGACAAATTATATATACTATATAAAAATAAAAAAAAAGAGGGGCTATGTCCCCTTTGCTTCACCTCAGCTTCACACCAATTAATACTTGTATAATCTTTTATGAATGAATAATTAAAAAAATTTCTATATAAGGTATAATTGAAAAGAAATTTATTGAATACCACCATAATTTCATTTTGTGAGATGTAAAAAAAATTTGAATATGTGTGGATTATGACATCCAACATTGTTTCTACCAATTCTTTGTATAATTTTCGGTAATATTTTCTTTTACAATATATTTTCTTCTTAGTATTTATCATTCATTCTTAAAGTTTATTTTTTATTTTCTCTTTACCAGAATTATGATACGTAAAAAAAGTGAGGAAAAACTTACCTTATTATAATGATGATAATCATGTTGGTGAATTTTTTTATTATTTTTTCAGGTAGTGAATTGGATGGGTAGTAAATGGCCAATTTTGACAGTAGGGCCAACAGCTCCAACCTCAATGTCCTTACTTGACAAAAAACAGAAGAATTATGAAGATGGCAGAAGCATAAACTATTTATTTGAGACAAACACAGAAGTTTGCATGAAATGGTTAGATGAAAGAGAAATAGATTCAGTTATATATGTATCATTTGGAAGCTTAGCATCATTAACACAAGAACAAATGGAACAAGTTTCACAAGCCCTAATAAGAAGCAATTGTTACTTTTTATGGGTAGTTAGGGAAGAAGAAGAAAACAAACTTCCAAAAGATTTCAAAGAAACGACATCGAAAAAAAAGGGTTTAGTTATCAATTGGTGTCCACAACTCGATGTCTTGGCTCATAAATCAGTGGCATGTTTTATGACGCATTGTGGATGGAATTCGACGCTGGAAGCTTTGTGTTCAGGGGTGCCTATGATTTGTATGCCACAATGGGCAGATCAAACTACTAATGCTAAGTTGATTGAACATGTTTGGAAAATTGGAGTTGGAGTTAATAAGAGTGATGAGAATGGAATTGTTAAGAGAGAAGAAATAGAAGATTGTATAAGACGAGTTATTGAGAGTGAAAGAGGGAAAGAGCTCAAAAGAAATGCCATCAAATGGAAAGAATTGGCTAAAGAAGCAGTAAGTGAAGGTGGAAGTTCTTATAATAATATACAAGAGTTTTCTTCAAGTCTTTTATTTAATTGAGTTATTATCATAGGAGAAACTTTCTATAATATTGTAGGATATTAATAATGATATTGTTCTACGCGAAAGAATGATTTTAATAAAGAAAGCAGAATATATGTAAATCTTTTTTTTGTTTCGCAAACAAAAATAATGGTTAAATCCTAATTTATGTATTTCATTGTCGAAATTAAAAATTTATTTTGTTAAAAGAATCCTAATAAAGATGTTGAAGAATATTGCTCGAATAAAAACAGAAACAGAAGATTCAATCTTCAAGAACAGAAATCAAAACTAAGCAATAAAGCAATCTGTAAAATCAACACCTGGAGAGAAACCAAAATAAACAAAGAGTTGTTCTGCTTACCACGGCCCCGGTGAAACCAGCGACAGAAAATCAAAGAGCTGATCGAGGAGTTGAAACCAAACGGTCGCCGAGCAGCGGCAACGCTGCGTTGAGGCGCTGAAAGTAAGCAAGGGGATGAGCGGGTGTTATACCCTCAGAAAAAGCCTCAACCTAACGGAAATCATCGGCAACCCTTTTCTCTATTTCTCTCTCTTTTTCTTTTCCTCACGGCTCACTCTCAAAGTATACCAACAGACAATCAAATGTGACAAAGAAGACCGGTGAACAACAGAGAAGCATAGAACACCGGAACAGAAAGAGGAAAGCAGCAACGGAGCCGCAGAATCAGGAGGAAACCAGAGAGTCCTGAAAACTCCAAAAGATAGAGAATGAAGAGACGGTCAAGAGGAGGAGAGGGGGAGACCGCATAAAAACGAAGCAGCAGCAGCATTAAAAAGAGGGGAAAGCCGCGGGTCACCAACGGACGGCTCGGGTGGCCAATCCGAACCGCTCGGGCATCCCTTGACCTAGTCAAGGAAAAAATACAAAGAAGCCTATTTCAAAGGGCTAAGGTCCATTACATCATGGCGTGAAAAAAGGGGAAGGAGTAATTGAACTAAAAAATGAAAAAAATATTGGAAGAACATAGGTTTGAAAAGCCTACAAAAGAATATAGAATTTATTGAAGTCCGAATACCTACAGAGGTTAAGGAAAAATTTCTGCCCTTGTCCCACGAAATGCTTTTCTTTGTTAGAGGACCCTCATAGTCTAACTCCAGAATTGCTACGGGACTATCTTCTTATTAACAATACTGAACCATATAGTCACGAGAAATCATGAACCAAAATAACTTTGGACACTTAATTATTAAATAAAAAGTACAAAAATGTATTTTAGAATATAAATATAAGGTCATGAATGATAAGAGTCTTGATGAGTGTCCTCTCAATGTTATCTCGATGCTAGCTGCCAAACAATTCTAGTGTCTGGTCAGAATGCCTCTTCTCTTTCAAAGGCAAAAGGCTAGCGGTTCTAGAAGAATTGCCTCCAATGTGTAATTGGGTGGATAAATGTATAATTATTTAAGAATATTCACAATCAAATTAATATCAAAACACAAAGAAAGGGTTGTTATTGAAATTGGCCAAAGCCATTACTACAATTAAAATATAAGTGTTACTAAATATAATGAGTATTCAGAAAGTATATTAATTATATTTTATGTATTATACTTTCTAATATAACTATTTTTTGTTAATAATAAATTTCTCTTAAGAAATTTTAAAATTTTTATTTTATATTTTATTAAATTAGTTAAAAATAAATGGTCCTGGCAGAAACGGTCAAAATTGTAGGCAGGCTAAGGATAAATGAATTGTCACAGCTTAGCTTAGATACGCAATGATGTCAAGAGTTTGTTTTTATGGGCATGGGTGGTGGTGGGTTGGGTTAGGCTACACCTACACCACCCCTTTCCGAATATGTCCTCTTGCTCAGGCTCAGGGAGGGACCAATCAACACCTCCCCACACAAAGCTGCTTTTTCCATTTCCTCAAGCCAAGGGTTTCTTTCTTTTTCTTTTTTTTAAAAATTTTACATTTTACGAATTTTAAAATAAAAAATTACGATCCAAATAGAATTTTATTTTTTTTCGTGTTTTCTAATAGCATTAACAAAGTTTATAAAATGAAATATATCCATTTATATTTTGAAATAATTATTTTAATTAATTATGCCTCTCTTTAAATATTTTTTATTAACTATTATTATCTTATATATGTAATTAATATTAACTCTCTTTGTGTGAAAAGCTTAATTCATTTGCACATCTTTTATAGTACTGTTTTCTCTGTTTTTTTTTTACTTGGTACATTTTGGACGTTACATTATACTCTTTGAAAAAATATGAAATTTTAGATGTTTTCTTTGTGTAGACTAGAATGCCGTTCATAGTTTTTTTTCTTCTCATTATTGTTTCACTAGTTTCTATGTTAGAAAAATATAAAGAGGTTGAAATTTATCATTAATGAGAGGGTTTTAAAAGAAAAAGTTTATTAAAATATTGTAGTAAAAAAAAAAAAAGTATTAAAGAAAAGAGTAATAATCTAAGGGTGATGATGGGCTATTTTGGATAAGAAGGTGCACAAGCCCACGGCGAAGGTATCAACCCAAGGCATGCGGGCTAGGCCCAATCATGGGAAAGAATAAAAAAAAGGTGCACATAAAATAGGCCCAATGGGATGTTGATATAAGAACATAGTGCAGCCCAGGCCCAACCCTGAGAAAGAAAGGAAAGTTGCGGCGGGAAACGGAAAGCGCGCCGAATGTTGTAGGGCGGAGAGAGAGTGAGAGAGAAGAAGATGAAGTTCGCAGTGAAGAAGGCTTTGAGTAATGGAAGAGCTCGCACCGGAGTTTTACAGGTCGGCGGCAGCAGCTGCCCCCACCCGATAGAGACTCCGGCTCTCCTATTGACCACCCGCAAAGGCCTTCCCCTTTTTATTTCTCCCGACCTCCTCCCTTCTCTTCCTTTCCCTGATTCTCACCTCCTCCAGTTTAGTCCTCTTCATTTGTGAGTCTTCTAAATTTTTGCTCTATGTTCTTTTTTCCATTCCAATATTTGTCTGTTAGAATGATCTTATGCACAATTTTATTTTATTTTTGGTTTTTTATTGTCTCTTTGTTCTGCAGCTTGGATGGAATCTCTATTAAAACCATATCTAACATCGGAGGAGTTCACCAGATGGTTGGCCTTCGTGAACATATATTCGCCGCTGTCCCAAGGGATTCTATCGTATCTCTTCCTGAATATGACAGCACTAATAGGATCGGAGCATCTTTTGAGACTCCTTGTGGTCGCCGTTTGGTTACTTCCTATCTGCTATTCCTTAAAATTTTATTGTATTTGAATAGGCTGGCTACCTGTAATTTGAGATTGAGACTGATATCACTTGTCTTGTCACGCCATTGTACAGATAAAACCTGCTGAATACATGGAAATGATTTCCTCTATGAAGCCAGATATTTCTGTTTCTCTGGCAGATGAAGTGCCTTCGTGGGTTTCCAGTAAGAGGAACAAAACCTCAGTTGATCGAACTTTGAGATGGCTTGATGATTGCATTTCATTAAATGTGGTAATACATATATTTCCATTTGAATCTAGATGGATGAATAAATACATTAAAATCCAACTTGTTACTAATGCGGTGGGTTGGATCATAATTCTGTTTCTAGAATAGCTGTGGAATTACTGTTTCTCTGCTAATTAGCTTAACGAGCCCTTTTGGAAGAGTAAAACTGCTTTTATAAAGTCTTTGGTCCACCTGTATTTATTGACTGCATACCAGGTTATATTCTTTTGTGGATTATCCTGTTGTTTCTTCTCCATTGCACTGGTGTGTTTAGCTGTTCTGCCACATAGAAGGTTCTAGTTAGAGGCTGACTCAACGGGGGAGGAGGGAGTGACAAATAAATGAATGCAGTTTTGACTTATCACATTGCCATGTGAAGCAATACCCAATATTGATTTTCCTCCCTCATATTTTGCTCACCAACAACATTCTAGTTTCCTCCTTGCATTTACATTGGTGTGATACATGAAAAAGGTTTTTGAGCCAAGAATATTTTAGCTGGTTCGTAATGTTGTGTATTGATTGGTAAAATAGACAGGGAGAACTCTTTTTGGATCTATTGTGGGAGGCTCTTCAGAAGATCAACGACGACATTGTTCAGAAGAAGTTTCAAGACGAAATGTATCAGGTTGCAATTTCCTTCAGTGTTTCAATTTCCTGTATATGTTTTTGGCTGTACGTATTTAATTGACATTTTATCTCATGTGTTTGAATGTGCAACAATTTGTCTGAATCTTTGTGATTGCCTCCTAGAAAACTTATTGGTATTTCACATTTTATGTTTTACATTATACTTCACCACTCTTCCTGTATTCTCTAAAGTGCTAATTATTTCTTGAACTAAATCTGCTATTGCCTTTAACTTATTTCCTTAGCTAGTATAAAGTCTGAAATTTTTGAGAAAGAAGTAAAATGTTCTTATGTTATTTTCATATTGTGATTATTATGATCTCAAAATTTGTCAAACCTGTTTTGGTAGCGGATGAACAATAAATCCACTGGGCTAAAAATTTCTCTCTCTCTCTCTCTCTCTCTCTCTCTCTCTCTCTCACACTCACTCACACACACGTGAGGATGTAGATATCGTAAATGAGGTATCAAAGAGTGCAACCCATCATATCATAACTTCATTTCTTTTGTTGCACAGCAGTACACTTGTCCTGAAAAATCAGATCAGAAAAATTGTATGGATAACAGTAGAAAATCTGTCGTCACTGTTTTATTGTTCTTTGAAATCCTTTAAGAACACAAGGATATATTTGGATTGGACTCATAAACCACAAAATGGGCCTTTTTCTCTAAAAGGGTTTAGCAGGATCCTACTTCTTAATTCAGGAAAAAAAAAAAAAGAACACCTTTTCTCTGAATGAAAATGAGAAAGGACAAAAGCACACCCCAAATATTTCAGTCATTCAAAACCGTCCAAATAGATGTAAAAGGGGTATAACCTTGATTTTTAACTTCTTTCTTCCTTTTATAACTCGCGATGGAGCCTGGACTAGATGGTGTATACTAAAAGTTCCTCTTCTTTGGATAGCATCAGTAAATTTTACAGTTTGGTGACATAGTTTTATAGCTTTTTAAAGTAAAATAATTCAATGATTTGAAGGAGGAGACATTGTTTAAATACAGAAGAAAGGATGTGGAACAGTTTGTGTCCACAAGTATAGGATCCTGTGGCCCTGAAAGCAAAAGGCATTGCTTCAAGGATGAATTTAATCAAACAAGTTTTGACCATTTTTGAGATATCAGTAAATTAAAGCAAGAAAGATGCATTTTTAGATGATGTACTGTGGCTTTGACATTTGGAGAAAATTGACAAAAGCATTCAAGTAGGCCACCTTTTTTCTTTTTTTTTTTTGTAAAAATAGGCTACTTTATTTATAAGTGATGTTTCTTGTTTTCTGTCAATATGTTGAATATAATTATAATTTGTGCATTGAGGCTTGCAGGATTCTGGATTGGTGGGTTTGGTCTTGGAGAAAGTATGGATGAAAGATCTGCTCTTCTCACAGCTATTACAGTATGTTTTTACCTTCTCTTGATTTTTCCAATAAATACATGCAGGCTTGGAAGTGCTTTACATAGTGTAAACTCTTCCTGCCAAGAACTTAACGGAATTGGAGACTTATTCTAGAATTTATCACTTTGAGGCAGTAGCATAACCATTTTTTACCTTCATTTTACACTTGTCAAATAATGCATCTTTGGTAAATCGTTACAATTTCAAGATCTAGACATCATGCCACTTGTGGATAATTCTAACTCTAAGAGAAGATGATTTTCAAGGAATTGCTTGTTTTGGATTTCAATCTGTGTTTTCATATAGAAATAGCATTTTCAAACAATATTTTTTTCATGGTTGCTTTTTTCCTTTAAAGACAAGGGGTTCATTACTGTGTAGACAGAGAATATCAGCATGCATTGCATATTATTAGTCCCATTAACTTTGCTGCAATGAATTGAAGTGTGTAAAGTTGAAAGTTCTCCTTTCTTTGTGCAATTGATGATCCCAGGATGTTTTACCAGAGGATAAGCCCCGGCAGATTTCTGGCCTTGAACTTCCAGGTATTGGCTGCTTGTTCATGATTCATGCCCCATACGAACCCTGGAATTCTCAGATTTACAATTTCTGGAGAGATCATAGGGAAAGGAAAGTATGATTGTAATGTTTTATCCATTAATTTTAGATTGATTTTAAATGCTAACTATAATATTTTCCAAATGGGCCTGTAAAGAACTCTGGTTCAACAACCTGGTATGTACAGGGAACTGTCATCTGTCTCTTAAAACTCTTGTATTATTTTGTATTTCTGAGTTGATTTATCTCCTGTCAACAGAGGAAGTATTGCAGGGTGTTGCTGCTGGCATAGATCTATTTGACTCAACGTATGTTGGTAATTTAACATTCTTGCGAATTTCTCTCGTTTTGTGTCACTCCAGTTAAAGTAATATGTCTCACGGTAAACAGGTATATTTATCATCTTACACTTGGTGGATTTGCACTTATCTTCTCTCATGAGGAAAATAAGAGAAAGGTCAGTTCTTATGAGCTAAGTGATATAGGCAATGATGACACAAAGATCAACCTGAGAGCAACTATTTATAGGTAACAATTACTACTTCATTCCTTATAATTGAGAACAGAGATATGAGTTTTGTATTGGCACGTTATGACTGAAAAGTGGCTTTAGTTCAAAAGCATACCCAGCCAGTATTATTCTTTATATGCATATTTATGGGTGCTTCATGAACATAAATGGTTAGTCTGCAAGGTACCTGGTAATTCAGTTTGGCCTTCCATTTTTGAGTAATTAATCGTTCTTCTTTTGTTTTGGAGTATATATTTTGATCCTAAAATTTTGTTTAGGAATTTCCTATTTGGTAAATTGTTATTCACTTTTCATCAAATGTTAAGCATTACCCTTTTCAAATGGTCTGATGTTCCACATTGTATGTATTATTTTTTCATCATCTTTTAATGACTTTTATCCATCTGATTAAAGAGATCCACTCTCCTTGATTTGACAGGAAAGATGCATCACCAATTGTCGATGGCTGCAAGTGCTACACATGCCAGAACCATACAAAAGCCTATATCAATCACTTGTTCAACGTTCACGAAATGTTAGCTCAGACTCTATTAGAAATGTACGCATCTCTTTGCACCCTCTTTGCTTCATCTTCACGTAATCAAAACTATTGTAATTGTGGGGGCATTCTTTGTTATTTTCCAGACACAACACACACCACTACCTGGGATTCTTTCGTTCCATTAGAGAAGCCATTAAGGATGGAAAGTTTGAGCAATTCCGGAAAAGTTTTGTTGGCAGTAGACGTGCTGCTGCTGCTTCCTTGAGTGCCATGAGTTGCATTCGTATTTAAGGTGGCAACTTATCCTGGTAACATCCCGCCTTTTGTACACGTTTTTTTCGTTTCTAGCCGAGTGGTAAAGAGGCTAATGATGAGGATTAGCTGCACTCACTTACAAGGTGATAAATTGCCGATGCTAAGAGGAGGGAGAGGGAAATGATTCTCAAGTAACTGGGAATTTGTTGCTCATGCATCCCCAGAAAATCTGGTTCGGGCCTCCTTTTCTTACTTTTCCCCCCTCCTAATAGTAATACATGAGTTAAGTCATCTTGGAGCCTAAAACTAGAATTTGGGGGGCTGGGGGGCTTGGTTTGGGTTGGGTTACAAAGATTGAAGCCCTGATAAGATTTGTCTGATGAGTTCTCCAAATTGGAATTTGTTTACAATGCAAAGTTAAAAAAGGATTGTGGGGGGGTGACATTTCTTATGTTCTTCATTTTGTGCCTGCAGATACCAAATGTTAGAATCACTACTAATTTCCAAAGAAGTTACATTTATTGCTACTCCTAATTCTAAACCAAGGCTCAAAGCAATTAGTTTAGTCATAGAAATAGTATTTGCATTCTGGATTCTCTTTAATCCCTATAGTTTTTTTTGTAACATTGATTAATTTTTTTAGTTGGTTCAATAGCATTATCAGAGGATAATATAGTTGGCTCTTCCCTTTTTTACCGCTTGATTATAGAGAGTGATTTTTTCTAACCATCGGCAATTTCTCCCCTCATGGAAATGATTATTTTAATCTTTAAGCTCTTTCTATACATTTCTTTGATAATACATACTATAATTTCACTAGTTTTTCACATGTTTATAGATGAATAACTACCTGATCTATTTATTGACAAAGTTTATTTTACAATCTCCTGAAACTTTAAAATGGACACGAAATATTCCTCCTAATGTAAAACATACTATTCGTTTAGATTCTAATAATATATAACTTTCATTTTCCCTAAAAACAAAAATTGTTAAAAGAGTAGCAGAAGCATTTTGTGTAGTATGTGGAATTTTTTAGTGTGAAAGCGAGAATCCGTCATCCATCCCCCGTAAGACTAGGGCCTATTGTTTGTTGAATGTGCAAAAAGGAACAAAACAATGCAAGAGAGTTGAGTACACATGTGAGTAATATATATATATATATGTATGGTATGTGAATGGGAAAAGGCACGTTCGCGCCACAAACCGTTGACAGTCATTCATTATAAGCTTGACTTGGTAAGCAACCAACCAACATCAGCTCATATCATGTTATGTTTGTTTGGTTCAAGGATTTTAGGAAAAATTTTAAAATAAATATTCATATGTTATTTGATTAGGTAATGAAAATGTTAGCTGTTGAACATAGTTTTCCCAGCAATCTCTGCTGATGGTGGCATCATACAGTTCGAGGATGATCCACAAGAAAGATGGCAGAATTTGAACCTATAGTAGTTGAAATGCAGTTGAAAGTAATAAATATAGAGCTTTGAAGGTTCCAGGTTCCTACCGGACTAGCTTGGAAAATTTTGTCTGAATAATAAAAACGGAAAGTCTTCCAATTAAATATTATTGAAAATTTAACTCTTGTATAATAAATTTTTTTTATATTTTTATACTAAAAAAAGTAATAAAGATACTAAATAAATATAAATTCTTTTATTTAGTTTGTCAATTTCTAAAACAAAGTAAAAAAAAGTCTTATTGACAATTCATTGATATTAATTTTATATTAAAAAAATAGTTTTATTGTTCTGATATCTTTTTATATTCACATACATTGTCTTTTATATTTTTGTTCATCTTTTTCTAAAGAAACTACAATGAGTCAAATATTTAAAATATTTGAATAGTTGATCACTTTTAAATGATACTTAGTTTTCTTTTTATTGTCAACTTCTTCTATAATGTTGTACCAAAAATACAGGGTTTCGGACAGACACAAAGAAGAAAATCCCCTCCACATTAAAATGTAAGTTTGGAGAATGATCGAACAGCTGTGGGATGTAAAAATACATCGGTAGGGGAGCGTTCCGCTTTAGAAAGAAGCCTCCGCACGAGTAGTGGTGGACGAAGCGGAAGCAAGAATGTCGGCTTGAGTAACGCAAACATTGGTGAGAATCCAATGCCCTGAAAACCTAAAGGTTCCTCCGCAAGGTTCGTCCACGGAGGGTGAGTCAGGGCCTAAGATCAGGCCGAAAGGCGTAGTCGATGGATAACAGGTGAATATTCCTGTACTACCGTTTGTTAGTCCCGAGGGCTCCTATGATGTATTTTTATTATTTGTCAACTCATAAATGTATTTTAAAAAATAAGAGATGAGAATTATTTTTATTTTCTTGATACTTTATAAAAATAAAATATGGTTCGAACTCAAGATATTTTATCTGATAGAGATGCTTTTAATCTTCTGTTAGTGATTGACCAACTACTCTAGCACAAAAAAAAAAAAATACTTGTTTCATTATTTAAATAAAAAAGTTGACAAGTGTTGTTAAAGAATGATAGATAATGTAAGGTATTATCTTGTACATACATTGATTAGAAAAATGCAAGTATGTAAGGGAACAAAATGGAAAGAAAAAAGGTAAACAAAAAGAAAGACCCAAAATAAAATAAAAAAGAAATCATTGTGGACCCTACTTCCATCTAGAGCAATATACATTTTTTTTTTTTTTTAAATCTTGATGAATATTTTCTTTGATCAATAATCTTGATGAATATTGGTTATCATACATCTTTCTTTTCCTTACCAAAAAATATTTTTGGTAAACTAGAATTGAACTTTTTCTTAAAAAAGTTTTTAGTTTATTTTGAATAATAATTTCCTAGAAGTTCTTTCCTTAAAGTTTTTCTTTCTCCTAATTAAAATCTTAGGATCAAATAAGCTCCAAACAAGTAAGAAAAAAGAGTGGTTCTTTCTAGTTAGATTCAATTTGAATTATTCTTACATAAATAAATTATTCATACAGAAATATATAAGTCATTTAACTTTTTTAAAAGAATTATTCAATCAAGTAATTGAGCTCAAGAAGTAAGAAAAAGAAGTGATTTTCAATTGTGACGACATAATAACTTAAAATGATAAAAATATTATTTAGCGAGTGAGAGGTCTCTATTCGAATTATATCTCTTTATATATATTGTTGATTTATGTGTAATGAATGAATGGAACTTCACGAGAAGGAACTCTTTGTGGCTGGTTTGGTGTTATTTTCCAATCTCCATATACCTAATTCACTTCCATTTACATATTAATTGACATGACATTCCAAAATCATTTTGTCCGAATGAATATATAATGACAACAATTGCAATTTCAACTTATTTTATTTTATTTATTAAAAAGATAAGAATTTCAAGGTTTTAATGTTCTTGTTCAACGAGTATTCAATATTCAACACATCTAACTAACTTCTCATTCAAATAGATCCATTCATTTCGGATCAAACGTAATATTATTTTTTTATCTGGTAATATTTACTAATAAATAAAAATATATATGGTGATTGTTAAAAGAAGTGTTTTCTATATATGAATTTATAATTCTCATATATGTATGTATTGTATTTTAGAGTAGTAGATGTATGTGTTGTAGATGATTATTTGTATATATCAAGTTGGGTTTGTGATGAAAGAATAAGTAGTACAAGTAACAAATTGATTGGGTTTTCTCATTCATTGTTTTCCTCAGTTGATTACTGATTATGATGATCATCATCAGTGAGTTTTGATTGGTTTTCTTCATTCTATATCTATTAATTTCTGGATGTCTGACTAAGTAAATTAAGTGTTTTAATTGTTTTTGGGAATTATAAGCTTTTGTCAAAGGAAGATTAGTTCATCAATGGATCAGAGTATATAACCACTTTTACGCGGTGGTCAGGTCATTGACCTACACACACACACACACACTATATATATATATAATCCATAGGCAGCAAAATCAAGCAGAAGAAGAGAGGTTGCTGCAATGGCAGAAGGAGGAGGAGTGACATTAGAGTATACACCAACTTGGGTTGTGGCACTTGTTTGCACTGTTATTGTCGCCCTATCTCTCCTTGTGGAGAGGATTCTTCACTATGCTGGCAAGGTAAGCCCACTGCCCATCCCCCATTTTCATCATCATCGTCGTCGTCGTGGTGTTATATATTATATTTTTTGCAGTATTTGATGAAGAAAGGCCAGAAACCTCTATATCAGGCATTGCTCAAAATCAAAGAAGGTATATATACATTCTTCATTTTCAAAATATGTATGGTTTTACTAATTCAATAGAGTATTAAATGATGTTGTTTTGGGTTGGGTGCAGAGTTGATGTTGCTGGGTTTTATATCTTTGCTGCTGACAGTGTCACAAGACAAAATTAACAAAATATGCATACCCAAACACCTCTCTAATCATTGGCTTCCTTGCAAAAAGGATCAAACCAAAGACCCTAAATCAAATTCCCATTTACAGCTCCTCTTTTCTTCTTTCAACCACCTAATTCCCGGAGGAGGACGACGCCTGCTTGCCGCCGATGCATCTGCACAAGGCTATTGTGAGAATAAGGTACCTCCGTTCGTCCCTAATGTAGTGTTCATTTCATTTTTATCTCATTCTTAAAATTTTTTCTCACTAGTTTTTTGGACTTTGGAATGTATCAAATTATAATGTTTTATTTACACATTAATTAATTTTTCAGGTGTATTTTTCATCACATTTCAATTGTGATATCACACACACACACACTATATATATATATCCCATACTTGTTCTTCTATTGGTTTATTAGGTTAAGTGAGTGTGTTTAGTTTGAAGTTTGAAATGAATCCTTTTGATGAACTAACTAAAATGTTTTTTGATGTGATGATGGATATTATTATTATTATGATCAGGGAAAGGCACCATTGTTATCTCTCACAGCTCTCCATCATCTTCACATTTTCATCTTCGTACTAGCTGTTTCCCATGTCATTTTCTGTGCCTTCACTATCCTCTTTGGGGGTCTCAAGGTAACTAATTCCTCCTCCTTTCCCTTTTTTTTACAGAAAAAAGAATCCGATCCATGTCTCCATTCATGCATTATATGCTAATAAAGCTTAATACAAGCCGGTATAAGTGGAAACATGCATGCATTGAGTCCATAATAGAATTTTCCTTACCATCTTTTTTTTGGTAGATTCGGCAATGGAAACGCTGGGAAGATGCTATTCAGAATGAGGAATATGATCTAGAACAAGGTATTTTAACTACATTATCCTTTGCTGCTTGCTTTAGGGAAACAATTACTATAACTTTTATTTATAACCCCAAAAACAACCATATAATTAATGTTCTAACTGATGATGATGATGATGATGCAGCTGTAAGAAACAGGGTCATTAATGTAAAAGACCATGCCTTCATCAAAGGCCGATTTCGAGGGATTGGCAAAAACTTATCATTGCTTGGTTGGTTTGTAAGTATATGAATGAAATTTCATTATTACAAGCATTCCCTAAACCCTCCGTTTCATATTAATTCGTTTCAAAATATTCATCACTTTATTAAATCAAAGGCAGTGTCAAATAATGATACGAAAAAGGAATGGGTAATTAATGGTATAGATAGAGATGAAGATGAATGTGAGCTTTGTTTTGGGTATTTTTGCAGCACTCATTTTTCAAGCAGTTTTATGGATCTGTTTCCGAATCAGATTATACAACTCTACGCCTTGGCTTCATTAAGGTAATTAGTTCATCAACACCATATTCACTTTTTTTTTCTTTTTTCTCTCTGATTTGATTTGATTTTCCACTTCATATACAGACTCATTGCCCTGGAAATCCCAAATATAATTTCCACAAGTACCTCACCCGTGCCTTTGAAGCTGACTTTAAGAAAGTTGTTGGAATAAGGTACCTTCACAAAGCCATTTGACATATATATATATATTCAGATTTTATTTTTTATTTAGTAAATTTTATTAATAAAATATAATAAATTAGGAATAGTACAAAAGAGAAGATAGTATATGATAGTGGTATAGACGATTCGAGCCCTCATATCTCATACAATTTAATTAGATAATTGGTTCAACTTTTTTGACCTGCTGTTTCTGTGTTGGATCCTAATTTTGCAGCTGGTATCTTTGGATATTTGTTGTACTTTTTCTGTTGCTGAATGTTTATGGTGAGATATTATTTCAGTCTTAAAATCTTTATAATCTCTCTTTCATCCATTTTGAAAGGGATCGATAAGAACAGGAGGATTATGATGGTCTTTTTAAGGAATTTTGTTATGTATTTTTGCAGGTTGGCATGCGTATTTCTGGATATCATTTATTCCTTTTGGTGTAAGTATATATATATATATATCCATTGAGCCACTTGAATTGGCTCAATATTAATCCGTTTATCACTACTCTATTCATATATAAATTCCTAGTATCAAGAAAAGAAGTTTGGGCAGAATTAAAAGGGATGTTTTGTTTTTATGATGCAGCTTTTGCTCATTGTTGGGACTAAACTTGAACATGTGATAACACAATTGGCAACAGAGGTGGGACAGAAACATATAGCAGTTCAAGGGGATTTAGTAGTGACGCCTTCAGATGAACACTTTTGGTTCGGACGTCCTAAAATAGTACTTTTGTTGATTCACATAATATTGTTCCAGAATGCCTTTGAGATAGCAGTTTTCTTCTGGACATGGGTACAATACAATTTTGACTCATGCATTATGGGTGAAATTGGTTATGTCATTCCAAGACTGGTTATAGGTGTGATTGTGCAGTTCATATGCAGTTACAGTACACTACCATTATATGCAATTGTCACACAGATGGGAAGTTCAATAAAGATAGTTGCATTTGATCAACCAATACAAGAGGGAATTGTTGGTTGGGCTCAAAAGGCAAGGAAGAAGAACACAGGAGGAGGAGGAAGCACAGGCCACAAGAAACCTACCGGTGGCGCTTCTTCTAGTCAAGTAGGCCCTAAAGAGTCTCCTTCTCCTTCGCCTTCTCCCTCCCCGGGTTTCCCTGCTGCCTCGGAAGAAGAGGGAAAAGCTGGAGAAATCGGGCTCACAACAACTACCTCTGGAACACCAAACAAGTGAGAGGATATCATATTTCACTTCCCATTATCAATCAAGCTACTAAAAGTCTCCAATTATTCCAACAGAACAATGTAATCTGCAAATGAGTTGTAAATTGAATTGCATAATGTTGTGGGTGTAGTGTTAGCATTCTAGAAAGGATACAGGGTGGGTGTGTGCGTGGGGTTAATTTGCATTCTAGAGTAGGTTTGAGAGCTTCTTCTTGCAGCTCTTTGTGTAATTACAGTTCATTCAGAATTGGGGCTTTTCAGAGTAAACAAAACATCTCTTACACTAATCAAGACACTTTCTTTAACGTTTGCCTCACGCAGAGAAACAATAGTGCATGACTGAGGACAACATGTTTTAACCCAGAAACATACTATTAACAAGCAGAATCTGTGGATTAAAAAGTTATAGCGAGCAGAAGATACAAAAGTTGACCACCATACAACCTGAGAACGCCAAAAACATAATATATAGTTGCAAAATCTCTGAATACAAAGAGAGAGGGCCTCCAATTTCGCTAAAAGTTTTTTCCAAGAAGGAAAAAAATGGTTAAAAAAAGTTTGAGCAGTCATTTCTTATAAGCAGAGGGTTGTTTAAGGTATAGACCTGAGAAAGGCAACGGATGTACATCTGTGCGTCAAGCACCAACAGCCAAATTTGCATATTCTACCAGCTGCCTAATTGCTTTTGGACTTTTGAATTTTGAGATGATCTGCCACCCTTATCTTTGTAAGCATTTCTAGAAGTAGAAGACTTTCTTCCCCTACGAGCTGCTTGAATAGCACTCCTTCTCTGTCTATTCAACCGCTTGGTAAGTTCTGTGTCATCTTCCTTCTCAATTTGTCTGTCCTCATCCAGAGTGGGTCTACATTCATCCTGGTCCTCATCTTCAGAACATACTTTTCTCTCGGTTTGCGACTCTTCCTGACCTATTTCTTCATGCTTAATTTGATCGTCTTCCTCCTGAATGACCTCAGTGGTTTAGCATAAAATTTGAAGCAAAAATTGACAGTAAAAACCATTGTAAGCAAGTCACGGCAGTTAATCACAAGAGGTTTTCATTACCACCCCATATTTATTTCTCCTCTAATTCTCTTTTTTGGAAGATAGTTAATTTGCCAGACAAATTTTCCACTACCCATACAACATAAGAAATCGTACAACAGGAACGAACTTCCATCCAGAATGATGCCAACAAAACCACCACAGGACAAAGTGGCAAATTAAATAATATGATTATGCGTGAACTGTAACTTGCACATTTTGAGCCATAAACAAAATCCTTAGTCAGTTGAAGGAGTTTATAAAGAAATTACCTTATCCACAATGGACAAAGAATCAAAATCCTCAACATTTGCTTCATCTTTCTCAGTGTGTTCTATAGCTGGAGTTTCTTCATCATCTGAGCTTGGATCTTTCTCACTACCAAATTCCATGAACTGCATAAACAAATGATTCATCAAAGGTTTACATACAAGGTAAATCATCACTGCCATAATATTTGATGATAAAAGGTAAAATGATACCAAGGTTCATAAATACATTACTGCCAAAAGAATATTAGAATAAGAACAAGGGCCACAATTGAATAACCTAGAAATGTCAAGTCTGAGTAGAAGGTAGCATAATATTTGTATCTGCTGATATTTGTGCTATACATGAAAATTTGTACGAAAGGCTGTATATTATTTTGTTTTGGGGGGGCTTCTGAGTAAAAGATTATTAACTTTTCCATATTCAGACTTTGTTGTAGCATCACATATTTACAGAGACCAGAAAAATCTAACCATTGCAAATCATTTCTCCTGGGAAAAGAAAGACTTCTGAGAGATTTCAATATAGCAAGCATGAAACATAAGGGGATCCTGAAGTACGAGATACAGTTCCACTTCATCTTATTACTATCACAATTGTCATCTGGTTTCTCTTGGAACAAAAGTTACCTTTATAAATTGACTTCCTACAAATGTCATTAAGTATATACCGAATTCTTTCTCGATTGCAAGCAATTCAGAGATTTCACAACTTCCTTTATTAACAGTGCTATCAAGCTATATGTTCCAAAACTCTTTCCCATAAGATGTACAAATTAGTACCTGTTCAATACTCTCTTGATCCTTTCTAGTGAAACCACTAGCAGCAAGTTCCTTGTCAAGGGTACCAACAACTTTCTTGATATTGGAAAATTGAGGCCTGCAAGCATCAGCTGATTCTACATCCAAATTATCTGTTTCATCATCTACAGTCTCTTGGAACGACAGCTTTAACCTAATAAAATGGTCAAATAACAAAAACAATAAGGGATAATGAGCAAAATTACTGTCCATGTATGATTATTACAAGGAAGATTTACTGTATCACATTACAACAACTAAAAGATCATGAAATCCAGTGTGCAGTTCAAAAACACAGTTACATGAAAGACTAAAACAGCCATGATTGACGTGGTAAAATTACCAGCATGAGAACATTATTTTCCACTGAATTCATAAAAATTGGTTAGACATTCGGCATTTCAGTACTAACAACAGAATGAAAATTCCGTATCTTAACAAGTTCTGTGGCAAGGTAACATGGGGAAGACTACCAACCTCTTCCTGAAGAACCTAAAGATGCCTTCGACATCACGATCAAAGTACCTGGAGAAGTGACAGTACTGTAAATGTAATTGTAACTAAATTGCAATAATAGTTCAAAAAATAGAAAATGATTACAAAGAGAAAAATGCAAACAGCAGTGTTTCAGAAAGTAACAATACATCTGTGCATTATGGTGAGAGACGGACACCATTTGTGGGAAATCAATCATCGTTACATTTTCTTCGTCATCGATCTAACACAAAAATAAAATTTCAAAAAATCAGACATAAGTTATCATCAAGAAATTAAAAGTAAATAGGTCTACATAACAAAAAGTTTCAAGAAGCATACAATAATGTTAAACGCATTAAAATCACAATGAATAAGTCCATGCTCAGCAAGACGGATGATGATGCCAATAAGAGTTTCAAAAACCACATCTGGGTTCTGCAATTGCTTAACCTGCACACTACATAGAGCCAAATTTTGGCAAAAGAACAATAACAAATAAGCTTTTACTTTCATAAGAATATCAATATTTTATGTGAACAAATAATAATAACGCTGCTAGGCATATATAGTAAAGGAATTAATATCATACAAGATTTAATGACTCTGAAGAGTAATATCAAACAGAAGATCTACAATGCCTTTCACCATCTATACACAGATATCAGTAGCTGGAAGATGGTTACTGCAACCAACGAGATTCTAGATACTCTTTTAACTTAATGATGGAAATATATTAGTTTTAAAGATGCTAAATTGGAATACTTCTACTAGATGATCTTTTCCACAGCCTATGTTTTTATGTTATTTACCTTGCACTAACCTTGGTTATTTCCCTCCAAAAAAATTGCTCATTGATTAAGCCCTATAAGAAGTTCAGATAACAACTATGCCTTAGAGAATGAGAAAGAAAGACAGCATATGATTTTTAACCAGGAAGAAATGCTTCTACATGGTGGGCAGTGACACTTCAGCTGCGTCAAGGTTTGCGTACTACCACTGTTTAATAGTCTCATCTTAAAGTATCCTCTACTGTCCTTGCGGTCTCTAAACGAAAAAACTTTCTCCTTGTTTCTCATCTCCCTTTCCCTTTAAAGAATCTATTCCAACTTCTGGGATGTAGACTTTTCATAAAGGGATATGCGAATGATGAGTAGTAACGCTTTCAACTAGCAAATTTCAACATCTTGAGCAAAGGAATTTGCTGGAAACTGCTTACAGTGGGTATCCTGGGATGAGTGACATAACAACACAATGTCGATTGTTATCTACTGCATGTGGAACAGGGAAGCCATGTTCTTCTAAAGCCTGTCCAATCAAAGATAAATGTCAAAGTCATGACCAAAATGAGGGTAGAAGCTGCAAAGAAGCAATAGATGGATAGAGAAACCATGACAGCTTAAGAACCTTCATGAATGCAAATTCTTTGAGAGCAGCAAGGCGCGATAAGTAGAGCCAATTATAACTATTGCGGTGCTCCAAGTAGTCACGCTTAGACTTGACTGCCCTGAAAGATACTCTGCCAAGCCTGAGCAGCTTGATTGCAAGAACTTTACCATCTTCTGTTGCAACCTCAAATAGATCTTTTTTCAATTCAAAAGGAAAGAGCCCATAATTAACATCTTGAATGGATGAAACTAAATCAAATTGAAAAGCATGACAATTTGGCATAACTCATGGAGGAAGAAACTGCTATAACTATTACCAGATTCTTTCCCACCACCAATTCGACGACCAACGGCAGTAAAAACTCCTCGATTAACCAAGGTCTTTATAGCAAGAAAATCATAACCAAGGGTGGTCAGTCGAAACCCGTCATCTAGTAAGCACAGAGCAAGCTAAAATTAGATGAGTCTTCTGGGTTTCTCTTCTTTTAATTCAGGATTTTTTTTAGCTTGACGTATTAATTGGATTCTCAGGTGATACTATTCAATGACATGAAAAATAAGAGGTTGCGTTATAATGATGAAAGCAAGAGCTCACATTTGGAAGAATCATGGTGTAAAAGCTTGTGCCTGAGCAAATTCTTCAAGACCTTATAAGTCCCTCCACGCCTGTTAATAAGCAAACAAGTTGATTACCAGTAATCACTTCTCTCACGTGGTGTATATTTCAAAAGCATAACTACTAAGTGTAACGAATGCTTTATCTTACTTGAGGGAAGCAATGCGATCAATTAGCTCAGCTGGCACGATTTCATGCTGAAGAGCCAGCAAGAAAGAAACATTAGTAAATATATGTAAAATTGCAATTCTTAGAATAAAGAGAATAATCAGGATGCAGAATATGAATTGAAATTTATGCAAACTGACATTGCGCATGCCCATCTCGACGGCAGTGAGAACCCGAAAATCATCTTTGGAGAGGTATCTCAAGGCGTCAACGTCAAACTTCATCTTCTATGGTGCTTCTTCTGCTGCTGCTGCCAATAAACCGCAAGCACAGGGAGGAGAGGAGCAGCTGAGATGGGAGCAGAGGGTTTTGTGGTCGGTTAACCCAATTGGGCTGCCAATAAGGCTTTACCACCGTTTCCACTGAGAATTTGTAACATAGTCAGGCCCCCAACTATTTTCTTTTCCTTTCCTGGAGAACCCTTAAAGGCTTTTTTTTTTTTTTTTTTTTGCAACGGTGTGATAATTTTATTCAGAGAAATGTAATAAGTCTCTCAAAACCATAATATGGCCAGAAACAGGTATCCAGCTATATCCTACAGCTCGATATTACTAAAACTACTACAAATAAAAGCAAAGTTCACTAAAAAGGAAATAAAAAACTTGCATAAACCCAACGAACCCAAGCCCAATAGAAAAAGGAACACAAAAGCCCAAAGGCATCCTGGCCCAGCAAAGCAACAACCCAAACAGGACCTACTTAAAGATTACGCAAATAGAACGTCAAATAGACGGTACAGTCAGCTACACCACACGAGAAAGACAACGAATAGTGACAAATAGAAAGCCAAATAGGCGCTATAGTCAGTTGCACCGCACGAGAAATACAACGAACGGTGGTAAAACTGTTAAGAATCTCACATCGGCTACAATAATTGCACATCAACAATTGCTGTTCATCTCAATCGGTGCTTGAAGCTGTAAATAATACTGTTGAGAATCCCACATCAGCTAATTAAAGAAAATAATTACTATATATAAAGACTTAGGCAGTCTTTTTCTCTTGAGGTAGTTTTTGAGGTGAGTTAGGATAAAAAAATTTCTAATATAGTATTAGAACTAGTTGTTGGGCCACTAACCTCTTGAGATACATTTTGAGTGAGTTATGCCCAAACCTTGAAACACTATGATTTACGTTGAAGTGGATGAACGTCTAGTAATATAGCGAGAGCTTTGTAGAGGAGAAATTTTACTTTTCGCAATAGTAGTGCAAATGCAAACTTGCAACGGAAAATGGTCAACCAGTGGAAGGAGGTAAGCTGGGGATGTAATTACGAAAGAAACCTTTGACGTGGCAGGCTATCTTCTGTTATAGGGATACGACAAAGTGGACATTTAAGACCTTTTGGAGACATGAAAAGAAAATGAAAGATGGGCGGTGCTTATCAAGCCATTTGTTTTGTTCTTTAATATATATATATATATATTTTTTCTTTTTGGTGAATAATCAAAGCAATTATTTCAATTTTATTTTGTTAATTGTATTTATTAGCAGTGCTTACAATGCGGGAGTGCTCACATCACAAGTCACAACCTCCCAAGTCTCAGCCACCTGTTTTCCCCATCTTATTATTATTATTACTAGTATTATTGGGACAAAAACTGCGAAATCCCTCGCTCTCAAGGCCCCACCAGACTGCTCGATACCCAAATGGAGGATATAAATTATGGTGACTCAGCGGTTTTGCAGACTGGAGATCAGGATCTGGTGCGTAACCACCTCCCACATTGGAGAGATTGAAATTCCCACACTGGCGCTGTTATGATTCGAATCTTGGCTCTTGGGACCAATTCTGCAGCCCCAGAACCAACTGAGCTACGCACATGTAGGCATTATTACTAGTATTATTGTTATTATTATTACTAGTATTATTGTCATTTTTTTTCATGAATCCCCACGTTAAATAGCACAAAGGCTTTTTTGAATTGGTTTTTTTAGTTTTTATTCTATTAAAAATGATTTTTTCATGAAAAAACTATTTAATGATACTTAAATAATTAATATTATTTTAACATCGATTATAAAGATAGTTAGAGTTATTCGAACTACATGACACAAAAATATTGAGTTACATTCTTTATATCTTATTAAATTTACTTAATTATCTTTCCCTTAATCTTAATATTTTTTATTTCATAAAAAATATAAAATTTAAAGTGAAAAAAAGTGCATCCAAAACTTTTACTCAAATAAGTAACAAAATAGTACAAAACTCTTTATACAAAAAAAAATAATTCGCTAAGTCAACTAATTATTCGTAGTGATATATTATATATGAGTTGATTATATTTCCTTAGTTTTTTTTTTGTGATTTTTCTATCTTTTATTTATGTTATAGTGATTTATTCATCGTTTTCTCGAATAAGTTTGATATATTGTTTTATTTCCTTATTTTTTAATAAAGTAAATTTTTACCAAGCAAATTCTAATATGGTTTAATTAAAAGAATGTCACATAATTATTTATATATATGAAGTATTAAAAAATTACAATAATACATAAATTTCTTCTATAAAAAAATAAAAAAATAATGTTTTGATTGTATTCAGAATATATATTGTTAATTAAAACTTATTTAAAAAAAACTGATTAAAACTTGGTGTATGGAGGAGAGTTTGCTTGGTTTAACTTTTACTAATCTTAATTATCTTAATTGGTATTTTATAAAGTGTATTTATTTGGGTCTTAAAATGGCTAATGAGGGGAAAATAAAATTGAGACCAAAAAATGTAAAATAAGAAATGTAACTTAAGAAGAGAAGCAACCTTGGGGGTGGGGTGGGGTGGCGTGGGGTGGGTGGAAGAATCAAGAAGGGAAGCTTGGAAGAGCGGGGGAATGGGTGATGATTGAAGAAATGGAGAAGAGGCCCAGTGGGCCCCACCGCCCAAGAGGCAAGCTTTTGTGGTGCAAAGCAATGCCGTGGGAAGGGGTGGGGGGAAGGGATTCTCACTTTCATGGTTCATCATACACCACCCTTCCTCTCTCCCTCTCTTCCTTTTCATTTTATTTTTATTCTCTCTCTTTTTTAATTTTAAATTAATCATCATTTTATTAATTTAAAGATATAAAGTTTAACAAAGAGGTGATAACTCAAAGGCTATACTCTCCTCCTTTCTTTAATATACGATAGAAATTATGAATTCGAATAATTTTTAAACACATTTTTATGTGAAAATTTTAATATATTTAAATGAAAATATCAAAATTAAATGTAGAGTACATATTTAAAAGTCTAATAAAATCAAATTAAAAAAATAATCTCTTACAAGTTTAAAAAAATACTAGAAGCAGCTGCATAAGAGAAGACACGTGTGCATCTTTATTTCATATGTGTCAATATAAGAAAAAAATTTATTACAGTTAATAAATAACTTATTCGTATCACATAAGTTACACTTGAACTAATGATATTAAAAGATACAGATAAATAAATGCAATGACCTTAGTTACCATTCGTATTTTTTAAATGATGACATTTTTTTAATGTGTTTTAATATTATTGATTCAAGAGTAACTTATGTGGTGTGAATCACATACGTTAACTTAGAAATCATCGGTTGAGATGTGTCACGAATGTCACCGACAAAACTGGCTTCTAATACACTTTTCAAATTAAACACAATTATACATTCATATTTGCAGAGTTAAATTCCCAATCTTTTTTGTTAGAAGGTTTTAGTTCTTGTCATGCGGACAAGACTTTACAGGTTCATCTTTCATTTTTTAAAGTGTAGTTTATCTTTTATTTTACATGATTTACTAATAAAACTACTATAAAATGAGTATAATATAGAAAACATGTTAAAAATTGTATTCAACGATCTTAGCCAAAATAATTTAGAAGAGTACAAATAGAAAAAGTAAAGTTTAGAATACCAATTAAAAATGTATAGTTCTAAAAAAATATCAAGGAAAAACTATACATACTAAATGAAATATTTAACAAGTTTTAGTTCTAATGCTAAAAAAAAAGTTTAAAATTAATTTGTACTTAACAACTCTTAATTTCGACGATGAAAATTTAATTCGAGTAACTAATTATTGAGTGACATTGAAAATTTTGAATTTTCTTTTTGAAATATAATTATTTTTGTTAAAAATATTTGAAAGGCTCACCTCATTAAGTAGTTCTATTGCATCAAAATATGGTTCCATCAAAAAGAAAAAAAAAATTCCACAAAAGAAAAGAAAAAAAGAAGGAAAAGAAAAAGAGTGGTTCCAACCTCATTCTCAAGAACCTCTTTTTACTGTTTCTTTATTCACATATTTTTACATCTTGTTTGACATCTATTTTATGCTTCACCTTTCCTTTCTTCTATCTTTAATTTTTCATTTTTTTAAGGATTCTATCCCTAATTAATAAGAGTAAAAATAATCTCAAGTTTTTTTATTTTTATTTTTAGTTTTGGGGGGTTTTTGACTAAAAAAAATAAAAGAAAAAGAAGAGGGGTTGGGGTGGGGATGGGGTGGGGAGAGAAAGAGAGATATTTGGAATTGGTGGGCAAGAGAATATCATTTCTGAGGACCATTGAGTCCAAACAAAACAACAAGAGGCAGCAGCTCTCTCTTTCTCTCTCTTCCTTCACTTCTCTTCCCCACTAATTAATCAGGTCTGCTCACTCTCTTTCTCTCTCTCAATTTTTTTTTCTTGCCTTTGGGAACAGAATCTACTTTTATCTTCAATAATCAAGATTGTTCTGCTTTGATTTCTCAAGTCTTTTCTTCTTTCCTTTTTATTTTTTCCCTTCCCTGATCGATTTTAGATAGATTATATTCTGGGTTTGTTGCTCTTCCTTCTGCAACTTCCTTTTCTGTTTTTCATTGTATTTTCTGCCATTTGTAGGGTCTCTCTGGGTCTGGAATCTAATATCTGAAGAATTCCTTGATCCGGAGGTGAAGGGGTTTTGTTTTAGGGTTCTGCCCCCGGAGGTGAGGATGATTTTGCTCGTCGTGGCGTTCCTTTTCATCTGAGCCTCTAATTTAAAGTCTCAACCGCAGCTTTAAGTTCTGAATGGAAATAGGTTTTTGCTTTAGCCTCGCGTTTCGGATTCGTTGATTTTTTTTTTTCTTCTTATGTCAACAAGGATTCGATCTTCCTATCGAGTTTTTGGTTTTAACTGGAACAAACGAAATTTGGTTTGGCTTCTTTCTTTATTTTGATTGAACATTTGGGATTATAGATTGAAGTTTCATCTTGTGAAAGGAAAAGGGAGTTTTGGATTGTTGGTTTCCAAATTTGCTCGCATCCCTAAAGAATATGTGGGTTTGGAGGTAGAACTAAAGTGTGTTATTCTTTGTGGTCGGTATTTTTTTTCCCTTTTTGGGTGTAGAGTTGGTGTAGGGCTGAATGGGGGACGAGAAGGCTTTAATGATTGGAACTCAAGGATTTAATATGGGAAATGAGAATAGTATTGCAGAAAATGAGCCTCATTCTTCTGAAATGGAAGTGGAATCAAACGAGACAGAAATTTCTAGCCTTAGCAATGAGATTATTGTTCTAAGCCCGGACAAGGATGAGGGAAGCAATGGCAATGTGGTTTTCTCAAGGGAAGGCCCTCTAGTGAGCATAGACTCAAAGAAATCCGATGAAGAGGGAGTATTTTGTAGTTGTGGAGCTAAGAAACTTAAATCTCGATTGGCTGCTTCTGATTTTGAGCTTGGAAAGAATGAGAAATCTGGGCAGGAAAAGAAGCTTAGTAGGCAGGACAGGTTAGAGCTGGGGCGGTTGTTTCAAGGCGCTGTGAGTACCCATGATTGGGAGCTTGCTGAGAGTCTCATCTTGTTGGCTGATCCCCAAACGCTTAATGATGCATTGTGCATTGCTCTGGACTCAATCTGGTTTTTGAGTACGCAGCAAGAGTTATATGGCATCACAGGGTTAATTAAGAAGGTCATTGCTAGTGGTGCTTATGATTTCACGCGAGCTGCTCTTAGGACTTCATTTCTTGCTTCTTGCGTTTCGGCTTGTCAGAGTCGAACCATGAGCCTGGCGGACACTGTGACTGTAATGGCACAAAGGTGAAAATTTTTTTTTCTTCCTTGTACAATTGGCCTATGTGACTTTTAAGTAGACTTTGAGGGCTTATAATCTCAGAATGCTATGCTGATTCTTAGTCTTTTGCATCTGTGAAAGCCATCTTTCAGTGTCCTGCGGGTAATGATTAGAATACTCTTTTTTTCAACTTGTGTGTAGCATGTAAGAATTTGGAACTCTAATTCAAACTCTTCTGCCATCAATTGGGTTGATTGAGTTTAGCAATTTAACCTTTGTATAAACCCCTATTTCATAATTTATTGACCAGTTTGATTTGTCTTTCCATGAAATAATTTAGTGCAGGAGATGCATATACTTCCGTGTCCGTTGTTATCTATTGCATTTAGTTGACAGAATGTTTTCCATTTTTTTTTCTTGTTCCTTCGTCTCTTGTACCATGGAAAGAATGAATAGCCTATCTCATTTCTATGTATCAGTTAAAGCAGTTTCTTCAAGATGTGTGTATTTTGTTACCTTTCTGCTTTATGTTATGCTAATGTGAGGTCTGCAGCTGTCCATTTAAGAACGTTCTTCCATACGATGCAAAAACCTTACAATGTAGCATTTCGCACTGCTAGCAATCTTTCTTGTTTGAACTGCTTTATATGTGAATACAAGTCCTTGTGTGACTACTCTTTTCCTGGGGAACTTCATTAAATGATGAGCTTGTTATTACCATGTTCATTTATTTGACCTGTTCACTTTGTTACCTTTTGAATCTCATTTTAATATCTGATGTTAGTAACTGACAATTGTATTTCATTATTTCCTTCTCTAGGCTGCATGAGCGGCTGCAGGAGTGCAATGGGGATGAAATTTTGAAGGCTGAAGCTGGTGCCAAGGTCCAGAAGTTCACCGAATGGGCACTTAAATGCATTGGCTTCCACTCCCGTTGCCAAGGAAATAGAGATCGAGCGGGTCATAACTCTGCAGTTGAGGTTCAACTGCAGTTATCAGCCTTTAAGACCTTCCTGGATCTTGCAGGGAATCATCTTACAGGGAAGGACTTCACGGAGGCCTTTGATGCTGCTTGCTTCCCGCTTACGCTCTTCTCTAGTTCATTTGATCCTGGCTGGGCCTCTGGTACATCTGCAAGTGCAATTCAAGGGCTTCTAGGCATGTTGGTGGAAGGTGGTGCAGACAATGTGAACCAGTGTTTCCTTGAAGCCTCAAGGTTTGGTAGCACTGAGCTAGTTCGCATTTTGTTGCAGGTATGGTAATCTTGAAAAAATTGAAATGCCCTCAATTGGTGCTCTACCTTTTCGGAACTTTATTTTTTGTTTCGCTTTTCTTGCACAAGTACTCCCTGAAACAAGTGGGACTATGTAGTTTTGGGGAAGCATTGCTGCTACTTGATAACAACATTGACATTGCTGAAGAAAAGAAAGCTTAAGATATCCGGGATCTGACAAGCAACTGTGATTGGCACAATTTCCTTTTGCCATGTTAGTGGAGTCTTGTCTAAGATATTCAATTTGAGAATAGGAAAGTTAGGGAAATTCTTGATGATTGCATTAAAATTTGTTAGTATGAGTTATCTACCATATTTCAATATTTAAAAGATCTGGGAATGCTAAATGAAAAATAGTTTGTTAAAAGGTCCTTCTAGTCTGGATTTTTAGTTGTTGATACCTAGACATTTCGAAAATTGGGTTATGGGAAATGGAAAATTGGCCGATCAACACGAGGTCAAGGATTCAAGTTTTCTCATCAGCAGATTTGGATAAAATTTTTAACCCTTATCTCATAATATCCTCCATTGTCTTGTGAGATATGATGCCAGTAACTTATCTACCCTGTCCTCTTCCTGTTTGGTCAAAAATTTTATTTACAAAAATCAACTCTGATCCCCCTCCTTTCTTCTGCCTCCTCCCTGCCTCAGTTCACTGAAGCTTTTATCTCAATGGCCTCGGCTGTGCAGACACATAGATTGCCGTGGTTGTGGCAGTTGATATTGATGATATGTATTGCAGTGTTTCTGATCATGGTAGTTTTGTTGTTGGTCTTTTTTCCCTTTTTGTTTTAAATAAATAAATAAATTGCTGGTGATTAAGAAGTACTTTTGTTGAAAAGGTGATTAGTTTACAACGATCCTCCATAGTTCCCCTTGGATCCAAATCTCTTTGATTGTACAGACAGAGGAACATTCATTAAAAAGTGAGAGAGTGCTCCATCTGCAATACCGCTTTAATGGGCGTCTACAG
Organism: Catharanthus roseus; assembly: GCA_028651295.1. Classification (NCBI taxonomy): domain Eukaryota; kingdom Viridiplantae; phylum Streptophyta; class Magnoliopsida; order Gentianales; family Apocynaceae; genus Catharanthus; species Catharanthus roseus. The sequence continues at coordinate 6,987,766 of JAPQWS010000057.1, forward strand.
TAATTGAATTAAAAGAATGAAATTGAATGCAGATATGAATTATGGAAATGTGGTAGAGATGAAGGAATTGATTGTAGAGATTGCTTTCAGGATAGCATGATTGGTGCAACGATGGCAGAAGATATGATTGGGGAAGATGGCAGAAGGCAGTGATGGAAGGAAACGAAAGGATAGTTTCGAGATAGATGAGAGTATCATCGTAACCTACTTACCAAGTACAAGGGCATTGTCTTTTCAAGATTTTTCTAGAATACAAATTATCAATTTTTTGTGAACTTAGCAACTTCTTAGAGCACTTTTTAATAATGAAACTCCAGTTGCGTAACGGACTTCAGCCCAAGAGATGCTCATTTAAAGAGCACATGCAATAATAGTTTCCTAAAAGAGTTATTTGTGAAATTGGTGGATATTTCATTCTGTTGGAAGAATCACTAAGTGATGTCCTCTAAAAATGGAGTGATGTAGACATATCAGAACACTCCAAAATCAATTTGGAGGAAGTTAGATTGAGAATGGTTTATGAGGTTGAACCTTCTTTTGTTACAGATCCTGCCTTATATTCATCTCAGTGCAGTCATTCCAGCAAGAGATTGCTTTGGGGATATTTCCTGCTCAACTTACCTGAGATTGTTCCTACCTAGTTACCATAGTCATAGTCACGAACTGTTGTTCAATTTGGTGCAGCCGGAATTAGTTGAATTGGGGATATCCTTTTTAACTTCAACTTTTCATGTATTTGCTTGTTTCTCTGAGCGCAAATTTCTGCTCTTGCGTCCTCTGCTAATTCTTTGATTGCTAATTTCTTGTGTTGGTAGATTGCGCAAAGGAACAGCTTGGATGTGGATGTGGACCTGGCTTTGGGTTTTGCTTCTCACTATGGCAAGATTGGCACCATGGAATGTCTGGTGGAGGAGGGCAATGCTATGGCTTTCTTGGGTCCTTTGATGAGAGCAGCGGAGAGGGGTTGCATGGCAGTGGTTCAGTGGTTTGTTAGGAGGGGTTGCCGAGATATGGAACTGTGCCTTGCTCTGACGGCTGCTACCTCAAGCAGTCAAGTTGAGGTTGCTGCTTATCTCCTTCCCCACGTCCCTCAACACGTGCTTGCTGCCCTAAGCATTGAAATTCTCAAGGCTGCTGCAGAGAGAAGTGGGGGATCTCTTGACGGTGTTGCTTTTCTCCTGAGGTCGGACTTCCTGGGTGACCCCATGGCCACATATGCTGTTGCAGACAGCATTGCTAAATCCACGGATGATGCTGTTGCTCCCGAGTTGAGGGAATTTCTTCAAGAGCATTGGTCCGAGGCAGCTTATGCAGATGGAGTGAAGCAAGGACAAGAGCATTACTCAAACTTGGTGAAGATTTTGAAATGGGGGGAGTCTCCTATTTGTTTAAGGGATCTTCCAGGTCCATTGAGGGTGGCCATAGGTTACCTGCCGCTGTACAGAGAGTGTGTGAAGGAGGCAGGAGGGTGCTTATTATCCCAAAGGCTTAGGGGTCAGCTTGTGGAAGCAGCCAGAAGGCTGGGGGGTGTGGTATTGGAAGAGGCAAACCAAGGAAGACAGCTGCTTGCAGTGTTGGAGCATCATCTTCCTCCATTTTTGCTCAGCAAATCATCATCATCATCATCATCATCATCATCATCAGGTGCTGCATAGCCTAGGGAGATAGTTTTCCTTTTTGTTTCTTTTTTCCCCCTTCTTCTACCAAAAATTTTGGTTCTCTTCTCTTATCATCATGATGAGATCATAATAGATATATAATATATAATAATAATGTTGAAATGGTAGCTGGGCATGGAGGAGTGAAGATGCGGCCGACGGCCACAAGGTCCGTCCATCCGTCAATTTTCACCAAAGGTTGGTGTTGGGGTTGGTGTTGGCGTTGGTGTTACATATTATAAGGTTTCTCGACGGGAGACGAATCTATCTTACTTGTGGCTAGGCTAGCTAATGTGTATGTTAATTAAGCTTTTTATGCAAGAAGGAAAAGAGAAACCGGTGAGTACAATTGAGAAGAAGATTGGTATGTATTATGTAATGATGGGATGGAATGGAATGGGATAGAATGGTGCATTATGTATATTGTGCAGTGTAATGTTTTCTTTCAAGTTTACAATTAATTATAGAAAAGCTGCCGTTGGCTTTGGCTGCCATGCCCATGCCCCCTATTTACTCACTCTTCTTATGTTGGTTTTCTTGGTTGCCTTGCTTGTTTGATGCTTATTATATGGGGGGGACTGCTCCCAAGAGTGCAAGGGATAGGATTGGATTATTGTGTATGCTTCGGGTGCCCAGTTAGTTACTACTGTACCTCTCACCCCCTTCCCTTATGTAAGGGTGCCCCTCCCCTTATGTTAGGGTGCCCCTTCCCTTATGTTAGGGTGTTTTCAGTACTCTCTATCTAAACTACACTATTAAGCTAAACAATATTGAACACCATTTTCAGTCTCAAATTTCCAATCAATTTTAACATCTAGATATTTCTTTCACACAAATACTTTAGCTTTTTAAAATTAAAGATAAAAACTTTTCAATATTAAATTTTATTCTTATTCTTGTTATTACCTGCCAAACACGTGTAATACTTGAATCTTATATATATATATATATAATTATTTACTAACTAATTGTTCAAGTCACAAAATTATTCATAAGCTATTTTTTATTTTTATATTTACAAATTAAAATCGCTTACTTCGGACTATTACGCTACTATTAAATAAACTTTAGTTCTATAGACAACACGTGCAGTTGCGTGACGATAATTTTTAGAAGTAAAAATGTCCAATAAATAATTTTCACAAAATTTTAAGAGAGAAAATACAGTTGGTTTGGATATTGAACTTAGATGAAATATTCAATTAAGCCGCCAATATTCGAAAAAAAATGACATCTTCTATATAAACAAATAATAAACCCACTTTCATACATATATATATATAAAATTGCACCGGAAAAAGGTCATCCTTGTATGTATGTATATATATATATATATTTCTGGAATTGTATGTATAAATATGAATGAATTGATAAATCACCGTGTTGGTGTCGCTATTTATGTATTAACTAAAGGTTTGACAAAAAGAAAAAAAAATGGTGTGATAAATATTTTGTTTGGTTGTCCCACTCTCTCCTCTGCTGTGTGGGGAATTTACAAATACGTATAATTAGTATTCGTAGTAGTAGTAGCAGCATCCCGGACGACGTTAGAGGAGGAAGGCATGAAAGCCAGGACCATAAGCACCACCAGAATGCAAATCGGAAGCAGAAGAAGCATGAATGGCGGCGGCGGCAACGGCGGAAGTATCAGCGGCAGTAACAACAGCGTCGCCGTCAGACATACCAGCAGAAACATGGACTCCGCTCCGAAATAGCTCGCCGAGAAAATTCTCTTGCCGTGTCCTTGTGAGAAACTTCGCCGCCGGTATTCTATTCTCCGAATTCCTTCTGTTGTGGTGGTGGTGGTGCTGCTGCTGCTTAAATTAGGAGCTCCTCCATTAATTCTCTTGGCTGCTGCTCTTACGTCCATGATGTTGCTCAAGTACTGATCTGCTGCCAACGGATTAATAAAACCTCTCGAAAAATGTAAGTCCAATTCCGATTCTGCCTCTTGCTGTTCAACTCTCATTATAAACTATAATAATCTAATGCGGCCGCCTTTGATCAATTATATTTTTTCTCTGCCGAAAACGAAGAAATTCAACTAATTATCAAATACTCTGTTCTCAATTTTTGCAGTGGATAAGCAGCGATGAGGAATCGAATCGAAAGATGAAACTAAGACTCCAGAAATGTGAGATCTCTCTTCCTTCCTTCCCAGTGATTTTAATTATAACTTGTGATTGATTGATCGATCGGTTGGTTTCCGGCCGCGGTATTCCACCTGCATTGTGAATCCAAATGTACAGAAAAACGTCAATTTTGGCGACTAAATTAATTAAATAAAACACCAACAAAGAGTATATTGAATTCAAATTGGGGAATTATAAATAATAAATAGTAAAAATTAGGCAGCCCCAGCCCCAACCGGCGACAACACAGATACAATTAGGAAGGAGGGCAGCAATTTCAGGAAAAAACAGAAGAAATTAATTAAAGCATTTAGGCATAATAGATTGATAGCTGATTAATCCCTCCCTCAATAGAAATTAAAAACATTGGGGGAATTGAGAAAGAGATACGGCACCTGTGATTTATGAATAATCAGCAGCGGCGGGGCGGGGTGGCGATGAGATGAGATTGAAAAAGCGAGAAACTGAGGTTGAGCTAATTTTGTTGAGTTGATGAGATGAGAAAATAGAGTGGGATTATGGGTCCTCTCCGTCCTTAAAAAGAGTATTATTATAATATGAAGAAAGGGTTGAGACGGTGAAGGAATTGAACAAGGAAATTAGAAATGAGAGAGAGAGAGAGAGTTGATGATGAGGGTTTCTTGGTGATGAAGAGATTCGGATGGATATGAGAGAGAGTTGCAGTGGATTTGCATTTGTATTGTATTACCAGTAGTAAAGTAATAAATTTATTGGTAGTATAGTCACCCTTTCCTCCTGCTGCTGCTGTATCTGTAAAGACTGAAGAATGGTCAGGGGAGAGAGAGAAGAGAGTAGAGAGAGAAAGGTTGGATTCAGTGAATATGGGGAAAACAAGTGGGGGCAGCTTAATGCTTATTCCCAAATTGATGGCCTTTTGAGAAACGAGGGGGGAAGGGCTCTGCCTCCCTCTCCTTTCCCCATGCTTAGGTTCTTCTCCCCTGCCCATCAATGTTCTCTCTCTCTCTCTACCAAATCTTTTCTTTTCCTCTTTTCAACGTTTTTCTATTCTCTCTTTCTCTCTCCTTTGATTGGAGACCAGGACCAGATGAGCACAAGAAATCACCTGCCACATTAAAGAGATTGAAATTCCCACACTATCATTGTCAGAATTCAAACCTTGATTATTGGACCAATTCTTTAGTCTCAAAACAAATTGGACTACGCCTATGCGGGCCTTTCTCTCCTTTCCTTTCTCCATACATTTCCCTCTCTCTCTCTCTCTCTCTCCATCCTCCATCCGATCCATATTTGGCAATTAGGAATAAACATGAAGTCCCCACCCACCCTTCTTCTCTCTCCCTCAACATCTTCCCTATTCCCTACTTGCTTACGCCATCCAAATCTAGTAATTGTAGTTACCACTTTTACAAGTCAAAATTATAAACCCATCTTAACCCCGTAGATCTTCTAAAACACTTTACTATAATTCAAATACTTATAAATTTTATGCATATATTAAGAATTTTAAAAAAGTAACGTAATTTTTTATATAAATTAAGAGAAAAATAAAAAAATAAGAATAATAAATAAATTAATTATAAAAATATATATTAAAATGTTTAAGAAATTTGTAATTTTAACTATTTAATTTTGATTAAAAAAGTTTGAATTTCTGATTGAAAAAAAGTATAATATATTTTCTTTAATAATAAATTTTTTTAAAATTTATCTTTTACACTTTATAATTTATTTTTTATTTTATAATTTTTGTATTAATAAATTACTATAAAAAATATATTAAAAGACATATTAGAGATAAAATCAATCCTTTAATATTTATTTTTATTTTTTCTTATCAAACCCGAATCATGTTATCTAGAGAAAGGCCACGAAGACACAAACATTAAAACTTTGAAGTATAATTGAATAAATGAGGAAAACTCCCAAACCAAATGCCAAAACAAATTACATGCAGAGATTTTTAACTAACCCTACCATACCGCTATCTCTCTCCCCCACGAAACCTTCGCTCTCCCTAAACTTCCAGAAACCACCCAAAACACCTTGGTTTAACCCTGCAGCCGCTGGAAGGACAGGGATCTCTACGGGCTTTTGTTTTCTTGGTTTATATATATATGTGGGTATTTTAATTTTTCACTAAAAAACACACCTTAATACCGACGGTTAAAATTATGGTGGCCCGTTGGCTAGTTACCAACAAATAACCCTTGGTAAAAGTAATCATAGAGTGATTCATATGTGTACTTACTTAAAAAGTAAGTAAAGAGATGTTTTTACTCCTCAATATTATGATATGAAAGTATCAATGTAAATAGTTTAGGAGTAAACGAAAATGAATCGATGGTATTTTTAATTATTACTTTCTTTTCAAAATAAATTTATTTTAAAAATTAATTGTTTAATAAATGTTTTTTACAAATTTGAAAGAGTATTTATTATATTTTTTTAAAATTTTATTATCTTCTCGCTCCTTATTTATTTCTATCATTTTTTTTTCTTTGTATTTCTCTTAATATTTATGAAAGACATATAGGTCATATTATTATTTTTTATTTCAAAAAATCCTTAATATTCAATAAATTATATACCTATATAAAAACTTATTTTGAAATTAATGTAATATAATGTAAAAAAACTGATCAAATTATTGAACGTAAGTGAAGGAAAGAAAAAGGGTCTGGGGCTCATTTTCTTGGAAGATGAGGTGAGAATTGAGATGATGAGAAGTCCAAGTCGGTAAAAAGGCATCGTCCATATTATTTATATATGTATGTGTATAGCAAACTAACGTTGATTTTGCTTTGGAATCTTCATAGTAGAAATAAAAAGTTAGGAATATGAAAATCGTTGGGTTTGAAGTTTGAAGTTTCAAGTTTCAAGGTGGCTCCGCCCAAAATTCACCATGGATCAAATGGATTAGTGGTATTTTGGAAGCAGTTCATGATGATTGACCGGTAACATTTTTATAATATTTTTTATAAAATTTATCTTATTTTTTAAACATTTATTTATTATTTGATAAATTTTATTAATAAAATATATTATATTAAGATATTATATGAAACATTAGGAAAGATGTTAGAGGCGATTTTGTTTGAAGAGAAGAAATTAAGGAATGGTGAGACCTAATTAATTGTAGACCAAACTGTTACCTAATTATATTAATTGACCATAAATAAATAAGCAAGTTGGGAGAGAAAGAAAGGGTGAGTGTTGTAGTGTTTAAGAAAGAAAAAAGTTGTTTGAAGGCTATGTGTGTATAGTCCAATTGATTTTTAATTACAGAATTAGTAATAAAGATTAAGATATAAATTTTAATTTGAATAGTATAAAAATTTTAATATGAAAATGACATTAAGACAACCTCAAATTTGTGGAAGTGTTAAATTAGCGAGAAAGAGAAAGGTTGATTGAATTGAAAAGAATTGAAAGGATGGGGGCAGACATGAAGAGACCCTTTGATTTGTCTTTGTTTTCCATTTACGTGAGTGAGAGAGAAATCCACAATTTCTTGCGTTTAGGTAAAGGAATTTTCAGGTGGTTTTCTTTTCTTTCATTTTCCCAAATCCACAGATTTCCCTCCCACCGCCCACAGATTTCCTTCTTATAAAATATTTTTAAAAGGAGTTATATTTTTGAGGGAAATTATTATATATGTCTATGATTAGCACTTTGCCTACTCCAATTATATATAATTGTCCTCTACATAACTTGGAAATCATACATAATAATCACTTTATGAACATTTCATAATAATCATACGGTGAATTATTACTACTAATAATTTAGCCAAAAAAGAAATCTTCATTGATTAATGTTAATGTTGAGCTTAATTATTCCAAAAAGAAAAATAATTTGAAAAGAAGTAATGTTGGAATTATGGGACATCTTAATTAATTAAATTTTATGCATGGATGATTGGGTGGGTGTGTGGGTGCATTGTGTTCCCCATCCGTTCTACACAAATACTTATGTCTAGTCTAGTATTCTAGTACTCATATACAATCAAAATATATACTCTAATGAAATGAGACTTAAAAAATTGAAGAGCAAAATTATTTTGTAAAAAAAAGTAAATAATTTCTTATTTTATTTTAAATACTCACCAAAATACATTTATTCAACCTATTTAATATGTGAAGACATGTGAGGGCTCGTGTTTTGACTGGGTTCATTGTGGAGAGAGAGAGAGAGAGAGAAACAAGTGGAGTGGAGTGGTGTGGTGATCTGGTTGGGTGTGACTGAATATAGAGTAAAATTGGGAGTGTGGATGCATGCACCGAAACGCTCCACCGCGATGCATCATGCACCCGTACCTGCATCAGCACCCCGTGTCTTTTCTCTTTCTCTTTTTCTTTCTTTTGACAATTTCTAGGAGAGCAGCTCGCCCTGGTCTTGAAAAGGTATCTCTCGCTCATAAAATCCAACAATATTATTTCAAATAGAAGATATAAATCATAAGAACTTAAAATGTAAATCAGATATCAAATACTAGTACATATAAAAATTAAAATTTTTAAGAGCCGAGGAAAGGAAACCTTATGAATTACTGAAGATAGGAGGGTTCTTGATCCATCAATAGAGGGAGAAAAAACATGTAACCGCTATGATCCAAACTCTATAAGGGATGGTACGAGAGGAAAATTACCTCAGTCGTCCCGTTCATTGTGCTTCCTCGACCCTGTTAGCCATTCACTGTTTGAGGTTAAGATAAAGATGTAAATCAGATATCAAGTATTAATACATATAAAAATTAAAATTTTTACATTATCGTTGAGATTAAAGTTAAAATTTCCACGCCGGCTTTTAAGATTTAAAAGGTGTAGAAATTCTCCTTTTCCTTCTGAATACTAGTTTCTTCTCATCCTAAACAAACTTCATTTTATGCAAATAATTTATCTTTTTTAAATCTCGATTAAAAAATTTTTTACTTTTTTCATTCTTATTTTTTTATTTTTATTTCTAATTCAAATATATCTTAAAACTCACTTATATTATTTTGAATGGGTGTCCTTTGTTCGTTGCTCATGTCCATAGCGGAAAATATTGTTCATTTTCAAATGAGAAACTCACCTGTACCCGTCTATAACATCTCCAATAAAAGATAAAAGATAAATTTTATATAATTTCTCAACTCAGTCTGTGAATAATTCTTAAAAACACACAACAAATACAAGTGTTCTCTAATAAGCAGTCGGCAGAAACCAAATATATATATCTTGCCGCCGGCAACAACAAAGAAGAACAATTCATCATCATAACTAGCAGCCAACCAACAAAGACAAATTTCCAAACCTTCTTCCTCTCATCCTAAAAATACATAAATTATCTAAACTCAACTCCATTTCACAGTAACAACGCTTTATTTAGGCTACAAAAAAGCCTCACAATAATAATATAATGCACAGAAGAAAGCTAGCCCGGCTCCCTTGTTGCTCCATGGAAGTTCATATTCACTCCTGCATAAAAAAGGTCCAACGATGTGATGCCCCAAAAGAAAATAATATGTGACAAAGAAAGATGCATATCCCAACATATTTGAGTTTTAGGATCACTAACAATTAGACGTTGTGATCACTTCCTAGAGTAGATTATGCCTCTTTATCAGTATTAGTATTCGTTATGAAATCCTAAACGTCTAGCTAGCTAAGCTAGGCAGCTTTAAAATTCCATCTGAATTCAAACGTCCAACTCCAATATGAATGCCGGCACTAGATACTGACTTCGTATGATCTTTGAAAATAATACTAACATGGGGATGATGTACATGAACAAAGATCCTGACAAATGTACTAAGAATGATGACGAGTCACAGGTTTCTTACGACAATAAATGGATAATAAAACAATTATGGAGGCATCACAAGTCCTAAGAAAGCAAAATCAACCCCCAAACCCCCCAACCCAAAAATGAAAAAGAATAAAAATGATCAACTTCATAGAGGCATCTCCAATGCAAGACAAATGTTCAACTCACATCTTTAAATGAACCTAAACTGGTCAAACTACAATCTCATGACAAACAACCCATGAAGTACCAGCCTTGTTTATACATGACGGTAGCACTCAAACCCTTTCAAATAGACAAAATATGTTCAATGCCAAGATCAGCATAGACCTCTTTACTTGGAAGAAGGTGGAAGAAAGCCTTAAGCCACTAATTAACTTTTCAATCCTCCCGAAATAACAAAAAGTCCATAAAATTTTCAATCCTACCATACTCAGATAAAGCAAGGATTGTTTTAGTAAAAATTGAACAATGTGTAAGTCAAGCATTCCCAGCATGACCAAAGAGATATTAACTTAAAGCTTCTTCAGTTGAAAAGGCAGAAAAGGAATCCTAAACAATAACGTATTCAGGAATTCTCCAAGCAAGACATTAGATAAGAACACAATCCATGTTAACCAAACATTAATTTGTCTGGAAAGGATTATGAAAGAATGACAAAGTTGAAAATGAGAAAAAGGAGTTACCTCAGAGTCATCTTCTCCATCTTCCTTATTCTTCTTAAGACGAGTAGTACCACCTTCCTTGCTGATAGGTAACTTCATTGCTCCAAAAGGAGTATCAACATTGATGTTTCCTTTTATGGTGTAACCAGTACCTCTTCCTCTAATCATGTCCCAAAGAGCAGAGCCAAAGTCCTTTGGCCTGAATGTGATTGGAACATCAACATAACTGATTCCATTTTTAGCAATTTGAGTTACTTTTTGCATATCTGCACCACCAATGCTCACATCAGAAAGCCACACCTCAAAGTCAAGGTCATTGAGGCCCATGTCAAAATCATTCTTGTTCTCAATCTTCAAATGAAGTATAGCAACGGTTTCCTCAAAAGAAAATTTCTCGAAACTTATTTTGTCAAGGTCAACATCAGGCTTGTAAGGTATAGGGATCTCTCCAGTCTTCTCAAGAGGCAAAGTTATCCTACCAAATACGGGGACATCCACAATGAGATCAACCTTGATTCTGTAAGGAATGATGCTTCCCGGCTGTATATCGTGATAAGTGCTTTTTATGTCATCATATATCAGGGTAACAGGTATCTTGACAGTCTCAGAACCATGTGCACGAATAGTCCCTGCATCAGGAATCAATCCAGATACTAGCTTTCTCCCATCACTCTCAACCAAGTAATTGATGTCAATAAGAGGGATTGGAATAGGATTTGGGTTTTTCACCAGCACATCAACAACTATGTCTGCCTTTTCAAGGTTGATGTGTGGAATATGAATTGCAGAGACATCTGCAGTGGGTTTTCCAAAACCTATTGTTTCCTCAATCTTCTCTCCGATATCATGAATAAAATCCTTAACTTTCTCAATAAATCCACCTTTCTCTTCACTATCTTTCTCTTCCTTGTGCTCTTTGTCCTTAACAGCCCTTTCGACTATCTCTGGATTATCAGATGATGCCATGCTTAGTTACCTGAATCTCAAAGCAGAACAGACATCAACACAATGAGAAAGAAATACAAGAAAAAGAAACATTCAGGGAACATCTATGCCCCCCCAAAAAAAAATAAAAATCCGGTGATCTATTATTCAAAGAAATTGACTGAGAACAGGAGGGTCAATCCTCTCTACTGTGAAATTCTTTATTAGCTAGCATAAATGAGCAAAAAGAAAAGAAAACCTTCAATTACAAGGCCTACAGCTTAAGCAAGCTGATGGGTATCTAAATAGAAAGACTTGGAGAGAAACTAGGAGCAAAACCAAAATTCAGGAAATTCCATATGTATGCATTAACAATGAACTAACTACTTATACAACTAGTAATACTAGATCCCAACTATGTTCCATCGAGTAAGACGTAAAGAAGAAACTTGACATACAGAAAAGAAGGCGAGATCAATCCCAAAAGAAGACCAAAAGTTAAATTGGAAAAACAAATTCAGCGGTTTTGTCTAAAAAATGACGAAGCCAATCCGTCCTTGAGACAACAACCAAACCGAGGAGGATATCAATAGTCAATACAAAAGAGAAGATCCATACATTATTGTATCAAAAGACAAAACTTTTCATTCTAAATCAACATACAGAAGATAAAAACAAACAGGGAAAAAGTTTGGTAATTACCGGAATCAAAAGAAGCGGATCGATCGCAGCGGAGGTGAGGTGGTCAGAGGGTGAAGACTGACTGACTGGTAAGCGGAGAAGAAAAAAAACGAAGAAGCCGATTGATTGAATCTTAAATGGGTTTTGGATTAGAACGCCATTGACAGACATAGCCGCAGAAAGGTGGCATTTCAGACACGTGGGAGAGGAAGGACGTATTTCTTTTTAATTATTTTTGTTCTGATAAGAAGAGTAAAAAATATCAATCTACCTCATCTCATATATATAAAACGGTTTCGAGTTACAAGTAGGTAAATTTTGAGGAATTAATTTCACCAATTTTATTTGTTTATACAAACACTTTGGTGCTCGTTAGTGTATGTTTGACTCTTATTCGAAAAAATTGGTGTCCGTTAATGGCGTGATATTTATAACGAAAAAATTGTTGATTTTTTATTCATCTTTACGGACAAGAAATTCATGTAAAACTTTGTACGACTGATCTCCATAACATGAAGAACATAAACAAATTTTTTGACGAGTTTTCGAGAAAAAATTTTTCCGATCGAAACGTAGACAAATTGGTGCCCGTATATTTGGCTCTAATTCGAAGAAAATGATGAGCGTTGGCCTCCGTTGTAACTGTGATATTTATGACGAAAAAAATTTGTTTATTTTTTATTCATCTTTACGGACAAGACATTCACGTGAAACTTTGCAATTGATCTCCACAGCATGAAGAACGTACATAAAATTTTTGACGAGTTTTTGAGACTTTTTTTTCGGTCGAATCGCAAATTTTTTGATTTAATGTATATTAAACGGCTTGGAGTTAGCACACGCATTCGGCTTTCTACAAACAAGTGAAACATTGTACCATATATCTAAACAACATGAAAAACAAATAGAATTGTTTAGAGCAATTTTGCGGAGAAATGTTATTCTGAGTTAAGTATTTTAAAAAACGTGATGATTAGCACACGAATTGGGACTTTAATGGGAAAGTGATACTTCTTTTGGTGTATTTATACTTCTTTTTTTTTAAGCAATTTCTTAGAGAACTTTATTTTCGGACCTAAATTTTGAAAAAAAACGTAACGATTAACACACAAATTTGGGCTTTAATGGAAAAGTGACTTCGTTTGGTGTATTTATACAACATGAAAAACATTTAGAATCGTTTTGAGCAACTTTTTGAAAAACTTTTTTGGGACAAAAATTTTGAAAAAAAACGTGATGATTAGCACACGAATTCGGGCTTTAATCGGGATGTGATACTTCTATTGGTGTATTTTTACAACATGAAAAACATTCAGAATCGTTTTGAGCAAATTTTTGGAGAACATTTTTTCGGACCTAAATTTTGTAAAAAGCATGATGATTATCACACGAATTCGGGCTTTATTGGGAAAGTGGTACTTCATTTTGTGTATTTCTACAGCATGAAAAACATTCAAAATTGTTTTGAGCAGTTTATTGAAGAACTTTTTTTTGGACCTAAATTTTGTAAAAACGTGAAGATTAGCATACAAATTCGGGATTTAATGGGAGAGTGATACCTTGTTTTGTGTATTTTTAGGACATGAAAAACATTCATAATCGTTTTGAACAATTTTTTTAAGAACTTTTTTTCGGACCTAAATTTTGTAACAAGCGTGATGATTAGCACACGAATTAAGGATTTAATGGGAAAGTGATACTTCGTTTGGTTATTTATACAACGTAGAAAATATTCAGAATCGTTTTATGCAGTTTTTTGGAGAATTTTTTTTGTACCAAAATTTTGTAAAAAACGTAATGATTAGCACACGAATTCGGACTTTAATTGGAAATTGGTACTTCTTTTAGTGTATTTATACAACATGAAAAATATTTAGAATCGTTTTGAGAAATCTTTTGGAGAACTTTTTTTCAAACCTAAATTTTTTAAAAAACGTGATGATTAGCACACGAATTCGGGCTTTAATGGAAAAGTGATACTTTGTTTGGATTATTTATACAATATGAAAAACATTCAGAATATTTTTTAGCAATATTTTGTAGAAGTTTTTTTGGACTAAAATTTTGTAAAAAACGTGATGATTGCACACGAATTCGGACTTTAATGGGAAAGTGGTACTTTTTTTAGTGTATTTATACAACATGAAAAAACATTCAAAATGGTTCTGAGCAATTTTTTGGAGAACTTTTTTTCATACCTAAATTTTGTAAAAAACGAGATGATTAGCACACTAATTCGGTCTCCAATTGAAAATGGTACTTCAATTGGTGCATTTTTACAACATGAAAAACATTCATAATCGTTTTGACAATTTATTGGAGAACATTTTTTCGGACCTAAATTTTGTAAAAGTTGTGATGATTAGCACACAAATTCGGGCTTTAATGGAAAAATGATACTTCGTTTGATTTATTTATACAATATGAAAAACATTCAGAATCTTTTTGAGAAATTTTCTAGAGAACTTTTTTTCGACCTAAATTTTGCAAAAAACGTGATGATTATAACACGAATTCACGCTTTAATGGGAAAGTGATACTTCGTTTTGTTTATTTATACAACATGGAAAACATTCAGAATCCTTTTGAACAATTTTGTAGAGAACTTTTTTTGGACCAAAATTTTGTAAAAAACGTGATGATTAGCACACGTATTAAGTCGTTATTGGGAAACTGATACTTCGTTTGGTTTATTTATACAAAATGGAAAACATTCAGAAATGTTTCGAGCAATTGTTTGGAGAACACTTTTTCGGACCAAAATTTTGTAAAAAACGTGATGAATAACACATTAATTCGGTCTCCAATTTAAAATAGTACTTCTATTGGTGTATTTTTAGAACATGAAAAACATTCATAATTGTTTTGAGCAATTTTTTGGAGTACTTTTTTTCGGAACAAAATTTTGTAAAAAACGTGATGATTAGAAACGACTTCGGGCTTTAATGGGTAAGTGATAATTCGTTTTGTTTATTTATACAATATAAAAAGCATTCAGAATCTCATTGAGCAATTTTTTGGAGAAATTTTTTTTGGAGCTAAATTTTGTAAAAAAACACAATGGTTTGCAAATGAATTCGGACTTTAATGGGAATATGGTTTGCAAATAAAAAACATTCAGAATTGTTTTTAGTAGTTTTTTGGAGAACTTTTTTTCGGACCTAAATTTTGTAAAAAATGTGATGATTAGCACACAACTTCGGGCTTTAATGGGAAAGTGATAATTCGTTTGGTTTATTTATACGTTATGAAAAATATTAGAATCTTTTTGAGCAGTTTTTTTGAGAATTTTTTTTCAGACCTAAGTTTGTAAAAAACGTGAGGATTAGCACACGACTTCGAGCTTTAATGGGAAAGTGATACTTCATTTCGTTTATTTATACAATATGGAAAAACCTTCATGATCGTTTTGAGCAATTTTTTGGATAACTTTTTATCGGACCTAAATTTTGTAAAAAATGTGATGAATAGCACACGAATTCAGGCTTTATTGGGAAAGTGATACTTTGTTTGGTTTATTTATACCACATAGAAAACATTCAAAATTGCGTTGAGCAGTTTTTCGGAGAACTTTTTCTGGACCAAAATTTGGTAAAAAAAGTGATGAATAGCACATGAATTCGGTCCAATTAAAAGTAGTACTTCTATTGGTGTATTTTTACAACATGAAAAACATTTATAGTCGTTCTGAGCAATTTTTTGGAGTACTTTTTTTCGGACGGAAATTTTGTAAAAAACGTGATGATTAGCACACGAATTTAGGCTTTATTACGAAAGTTATACTTTGTTTAGTTTATTTATATAACATGCAAATCATTCAGAATCGTTTTGAGCAGTTTTTTGACCAGAATTTTGTAAAAAGCGTGATGAATAGCAAATGAATTCGGACGTTAATGGGAAATTGGTACTTTTTTTAGTGTATTTATACAACATGAAAAATATTCAGAATCTTGTTGAACAATTTTTTGGAGAACTTTTTTTCGGCTAAAAATTTTGCAAAAAACGTGATGATTAGCACACGAATTCAGGCATTAACGGGAAAGTGATACTTTGTTTTGTTTATTTATATAACATGGAAAACATTCAGAATCATTTTGAGCAATTTTTTGGAAAACTTTTTTTCGGACCAAAATTTTGTAAAAAACGTGATGATTAGCACACGTATTAAGGCTTTATTGGGAAAGTGATGCTTCGTTTGATTTATTTATACAACATGGAAAACCTTCAGAAACGCTGCGAACAATTGTTTGGAGAACTTTTTTTCCGACCAAAATTCGGTAAAAAAGGTGATGAGTAGCACATGAATTCGGTCTCCAATTGAAAATGGCACTTCTATTGGTGTATTTTTACAACATGAAAAACATTCTGAATCGTTTTGAGCAATTTTTTGGAGAACTTTTTCCAGACAAAAATTTTGTAAAAAACGTGATGATTAGCACACGAATTTAGGCTTTATTAGGAAAGTTATACTTTGTTTGGTTTATTTATACAACATGCAAATCATTCAGAATCGTTTTGAGCAGTTTTATGGAGAACTATTTTTTGGACGAGAATTTTGAAAAAAGCGTGATGAATAGCACACGAATTCAGACTTTAGTGGGAAAATGATACTTTTTTTAGTGTATTTATATAACATGAAAAATATTCAGAATCGTTTTGAACAATTTTTTGGAGAACTTTTTTCGGCTCAAAATTTTGCGAAAAAACGTGATGATTAGCACACGAATTCAGGCATTAACGGGAAAGTGATACTTCGTTTTGTTTATTTATACAACATGGAAAACATTCAGAATCGTTTTGAGAAATTTCTTGGAAAACTTTTTTTCGTACGAAAATTTTGTAAAAAAACGTGATGATTAGCACACGTATTAAGGCTTTATTGGGAAAGTGATACTTCGTATGGTTTATTTATACAACATGGAAAACATTCAGAAACGCTTCGAGCAATTTTTTGGAGAACTTTTTTTCGGACCGAAATTTGGTAAAAAAAGGTGATGAATAGCACATGAATTCGTTCTCCAATTGAAAATGGCACTTCTATTGGTGTATTTTTACAACATGAAAAACATTCAGAATCGTTTTGAGAAATTTTTTGGAGAACTTTTTTCGGACTAAAATTTTTTAAAAAACGTGATGATTAGCACACGAATTTAGGCTTTATTAGGAAAGTTATACTTTGTTTGGTTTATTTATACCACATGCAAATCATTCAGAATCGTTTTGAGCAGTTTTTTGGAGAACTTTTTTTTGGACGAGAATTTTGAAAAAAGCGTGGTGAATAGCACACGAATTCGGACTTTTGTGGGAAATGTGTACTTTTTTTAGTGTATTTATATAACATGAAAAATATTCAGAATCGTTTTGAACAATTTTTTGGAGAACTATTTTCGGCTCAAAATTTTGCGGAAAAGCGTGATGATTAGCACACAAATTCAGGCATTAACGTGAAAGTGATACTTTGTTTTGTTTATTTATACAACATGGAAAACATTCAGAATCGTTTTGAGCAATTTCTTGGAAAACTTTTTTTCGGACCAAAATTTTGTAAAAAAATGTGATGATTAGCACACGAATTTAGGCCTTAATAGGAAAGTTATACTTTGTTTGGTTTATTTATACCACATGCAAATCATTCAGAATCGTTTTGAGCAGTTTTTTGTAGAACTTTTTCTGGACCAGAATTTTGTAAAAAGCGTGATGAATAGCACACGAATTCATTCAAAATCGTTTTGAACAATTTTTTGGAGAACTTTTTTTCGGCTCAAAATTTTGCGAAAAAACGTGTTGATTAGCACACGAATTTAGGCCTTATTAGGAAAGTTATACTTTGTTTTGTTTATTTATACAACATGCAAATCATTCAGAATCATTTTGAGCAGTTTGTTGGAGAACTTTTTTTTGGACCAGAATTTCGTAAAAAGCGTGATGTATAGCACACGAATTCATTCAAAATCGTTTTGAACAATTTTTTGGAGAACTTTTTTTCGGCTCAAAATTTTGCGAAAAAACGTGATGATTAGCACACGAATTCATTCAAACTCGTTTCGAACAATTTTTTGGAGAACTTTTTTTTGGCTTAAAATTTTGCGAAAAAACGTGTTGATTAGCACACGAATTTAGGCCTTATTAGGAAAGTTATACTTTGTTTTGTTTATTTATACAACATGCAAATCATTCAGAATCATTTTGAGCAGTTTGTTGGAGAACTTTTTTTTGGACCAGAATTTCGTAAAAAGCGTGATGTATAGCACACGAATTCATTCAAAATCGTTTTGAACAATTTTTTGGAGAACTTTTTTTCGGCTCAAAATTTTGCGAAAAAACGTGATGATTAGCACACGAATTCAGGCATTATTTGGAAAGTGATACTTTATTTTGTTTATTTATACAACATGGAAAACATTCAGAATCATTTTGAGCAATTTTTTCGAAAACTTTTTTTCGGACCAAAATTTTTTAGAAAACGTGATGATTAGCACACGCATTAAGGCTTTATTGAGAAAGTGATACTTCGTTTGATTTATCTATACAACATGGAAAACATTCAGAAAGGCTTCGAGCAATTTTTTGAAGAACTTTTTTTCGGACCAAAATTCGGTAAAAAAGGTGATGAATAGCAAATGAATTCGGTCTCCAATTGAAAATGGCACTTCTATTGGTGTATTTTTACAACATGAAAAACATTCTGAATCGTTTCGGGCAATTTTTTGGATAACTTTTTTCGGACAAAAATTTTGTTAAAAACGTGATGATTAGCACACGAATTTAGGCCTTATTAGGAAAGTTATCCTTTTTTTGGTTTATTTATACAACATGCAAATCATTCAGAATCATTTTGAGCAGTTTTTTGGAGAACTTTTTTTGGGAACAGAATTTCGTAAAAAGCGTGATGTATAGCACACGAATTCATTAGAAATCGTTTTAAACAATTTTTTAGAGAACTTTTTTTCGGCTCAAAATTTTGCGAAAAAACGTGATGATTAGAACACGAATTCAGGCATTAATGGGAAAGTGATACTTTGTTTTGTTTATTTATACAACATGGAAAACATTCAGAATAATTTTGAGCAATTTTTTGGAATGCTTTTTTTCGGACCAAAATTTTGTAAAAAACGTGATGATTAGCACACGTATTAAGGCTTTATTGGGAAAGTGATACTTCGTTTGATTTATCTATACAACATGGAAAACATTCAGAAACGCTTCGAGCAATTTTTTGGAGAACTTTTTTTGGGACAAAAATTCGGTAAAAAAGGTGATGAATAGCACATGAATTCGGTCTCCAATTGAAAATGGCACTTCTATTGTTGTATTTTTACAACATGAAAAACATTCAGAATCGTTTCGGGCAATTTTTTAGGGAACTTTCTTCGGAAAAAGCTTTTGTTAAAAAGGTGATGATTAGCACACGAATTTAGGCCTTATTAGGAAAGTTATCATTTGTTTGGTTTATTTATACAACATGAAAATCATTCAAAATCGTTTTGAGCAGTTTTTTGGAGAACTTTTTTTTGGACCAGAATTTTGTAAAAAGCGTGATGTATAGCACACGAATTCATTCAGAATCGTTTTGAACAATTTTTTGAGAACTATTTTTCGGCTCAAAATTTTGCAAAAAACGTGATGATTAGCACACGAATTCAGGCATTAATGGGAAAGTGATACTTTGTTTTGTTTATTTATACAACATGGAAGACATTCAGAATCATTTTGAGCAATTTTTTGGAAAAACTTTTTTTCGGACCAAAATTTTTTAGAAAACGTGATGATTAGCAAACGTATTAAGGCTTTATTGAGAAAGTGATACTTCGTTTGATTTATCTATACAACATGGAAAACATTCAGAAACGCTTCGAGCAATTTTTTGAAGAACTTTTTTTGGGACCAAAATTCGGTAAAAAAGGTGATGAATTGCACATGAATTCGGTCTCCAATTGAAAATGGCACTTCTATTGGTGTATTTTTACAACATGAAAAACATCCTGAATCATTTTGGGCAATTTATTGGATAACTTTTTTCGGACAAAAATTTTGTTAAAAACGTGATGATTAGCACACGAATTTAGGCCTTATTAGGAAAGTTATACTTTGTTTGGTTTATTTATACAACATGAAAATCATTCAAAATCGTTTTGAGCAGTTTTTTGGAGAACTTTTTTTTGGACCAGAATTTTGTAAAAAGCGTGATGTATAGCACACGAATTCATTCAGAATCGTTTTGAACAATTTTTTTGAGAACTTTTTTTCGGTTCAAAATTTTGCGAAAAAACGTGATGATTAGCACACGAATTCAGGCATTATTTGGAAAGTGATACTTTATTTTGTTTATTTATACAACATGGAAAACATTCAGAATCATTTTGAGCAATTTTTTCGAAAACTTTTTTTCGGACCAAAATTTTTTAGAAAACGTGATGATTAGCACACGCATTAAGGCTTTATTGAGAAAGTGATACTTCGTTTGATTTATCTATACAACATGGAAAACATTCAGAAAGGCTTCGAGCAATTTTTTGAAGAACTTTTTTTCGGACCAAAATTCGGTAAAAAAGGTGATGAATAGCAAATGAATTCGGTCTCCAATTGAAAATGACACTTCTATTGGTGTATTTTTACAACATGAAAAACATTCTGAATCGTTTCGGGCAATTTTTTGGATAACTTTTTTCGGACAAAAATTTTGTTAAAAACGTGATGATTAGCACACGAATTTAGGCCTTATTAGGAAAGTTATCCTTTTTTTGGTTTATTTATACAACATGCAAATCATTCAGAATCACTTTGAGCAGTTTTTTGGAGAACTTTTTTTTGGACCAGAATTTCGTAAAAAGCGTGATGTATAGCACACGAATTCACTAGAAATCGTTTTAAACAATTTTTTGGAGAACTTTTTTTCGGCTCAAAATTTTGCGAAAAATGTGACGATTAGCACACGAATTCAGGCATTAATGGGAAAGTGATACATTGTTTTGTTTATTTATACAACATGGAAAACATTCAGAATCATTTTGAGCAATTTTTTGGAAAATATTTCGGACCAAAATTTTGGAAAAAACGTGATGGTTAGCACACGTATTAAGGCTTTATTGGGAAAGTGATACTTCGTTTTATTTATCTATACAACATGGAAAACATTCAGAAACGCTTCGAGCAATTTTTTGGAGAACTTTTTTTGGGACAAAAATTCGGTAAAAAAGGTGATGAATAGCACATGAATTCGGTCTCCAATTGAAAATGGCACTTCTATTGGTGTATTTTTACAACATGAAAAACATTCTGAATCGTTTCGGGCAATTTTTTAGGGAACTTTTTTCGGAAAAAGTTTTTGTTAAAAAGGTGATGATTAGCACACGAACTTAGGCCATATTAGGAAAGTTATCATTTGTTTGGTTTATTTATACAACATGCAAATAGTTCAGAATCATTTTGAGCAGTTTGTTGGAGAACTTTTTTTTGGACCAGAATTTCGTAAAAAGCGTGATGTATAGCACACGAATTCATTCAAAATCGTTTTGAACAATTTTTTGGAGAACTTTTTTTCGGCTCAAAATTTTGCGAAAAAACGTATTGATTAGCACAAGAATTCAGGCATTAATGGGAAAGTGATACTTTGTTTTGTTTATTTATACAACATGGAAAACATTCAGAATAATTTTGAGCAATTTTTTGGAATGCTTTTTTTCGGACCAAAATTTTGTAAAAAACGTGATGATTAGCACACGTATTAAGGCTTTATTGGGAAAGTGATACTTCGTTTGATTTATCTATACAACATGGAAAACATTCAGAAACGCTTTGAGCAATTTTTTGGAGAACTTTTTTTCGGACAAAAATTCGGTAAAAAAGGTGATGAATAGCACATGAATTCGGTCTCCAATTGAAAATGGCACTTCTATTGGTGTATTTTTACAACATGAAAAACATTCAGAATCGTTTCGGGCAATTTTTTAGGGAACTTTTTTCGGAAAAAGTTTTTGTTAAAAAGGTGATGATTAGCACACGAATTTAGGCCTTATTAGGAAAGTTATCATTTGTTTGGTTTATTTATACAACATGCAAATCATTCAGAATCATTTTGAGCAGTTTGTTGGAGAACTTTTTTTTGGACCAGAATTTCGTAAAAAGCGTGATGTATAGCACACGAATTCATTCAAAATCGTTTCGAACAATTTTTTGGAGAACTTTTTTTTGGCTTAAAATTTTGCCAAAAAACGTGTTGATTAGCACACGAATTCAGGCATTAATGGGAAAGTGATACTTTGTTTTGTTTATTTGTACAACATGGAAAACATTCAGAATCATTTTGAGCAATTTTATGGAATACTTTTTTTCGGACCAATATTTTGTAGAAAACGTGATGATTAGCACACGTATTAAGGCTTTATTGGGAAAGTGATACTTCGTTTGATTTATCTATACAACATGGAAAACATTCAGAAACGCTTCGAGCAATTTTTTGGAGAACTTTTTTTCGGACCAAAATTCGGTAAAAAAGGTGATGAATAGCACATGAATTTGGTCTCCAATTGAAAATGGCACTTATATTGGTGTATTTTTACAACATGAAAAACATTCTGAATCGTTTTGGGCAATTTTTTGGATAACTTTTTTCGGACAAAAATTTTGTTAAAAACGTGATGATTTGCACACGAATTTAGGCCTTATTAGGAAAGTTACACTTTGTTTGGTTTATTTATACAACATGCAAATCATTCAGAATCGTTTTGAGCAGTTTTTTGGAGAACTTTTTTTTGGACCAGAATTTTGTAAAAAGCGTGATGTATATAGCACACGAATTCATTCAGAATCGTTTTGAACAATTTTTTGGAGAACTTTTTTTCGGCTCAAAATTTTGCGAAAAATGTGACGATTAGCACACGAATTCAGGCATTAATGTGAAAGTGATACTTCGTTTTGTTTATTTATATAACATGGAAAACATTCAGAATCATTTTGAACAATTTTTTGGAAAACTTTTCTTCGGACCAAAATTTTGTAAGAAACGTGACGATTAGCACACGTATTAAGGCTTTATTCAAAAAGTGATACTTCGTATGATTTATTCATACAACATGGAAAACATTCAGAAACGCTTTGAGCAATTTTTTGGAGAACTTTTTTTCAGACAAAAATTCGGTAAAAAAGGTGATGAATAGCACATGAATTCGGTCTCCAATTGAAAATGGCACTTCTATTGGTGTATTTTTACGACATGAAAAACATTCTGAATCGTTTCAGGCAATTTTTTGGATAACTTTTTTTGGACAAAAATTTTGTTAAAAACGTGATGATTAGCACACGAATTTAGGCCTTATAAGGAAAGTTATACTTTGTTTGGTTTATTTATACAACATGCAAATCATTCAGAATCGTTTTGGGCAGTTTTTTGGAGAACTTTTTTTTGGGCCAGAATTTCGTAAAAAGCTTGATGTATAGCACACGAATTCATTCAGAATCGTTTTGAACAATTTTTTGGAGAACTTTTTTTCGGCTCAAAATTTTGCGAAAAATGTGACGATTAGCACACGAATTCAGGTATTAATGGGAAAGTGATACTTTGTTTTGTTTATTTATACTACAATGAAAACTTCAGAATCATTTTGAGCAATTTTTTGGAAAACTTTTTTTCGGACCAAAATTTTGTAGAAAACGTGATGATTAGCACACGTATTAAGGCTTTATTGAGAAAGTGATACTTCGTTTGATTTATCTATACCACATGGAAAACATTCAGAAACGCTTCGAGAATTTTTTTGAAGAACTTTTTTTCGGACCAAAATTCGGTAAAAAAGGTGATGAATAGCACATAAATTCGGTCTCCAATTGAAAATGGCACTTCTATTGGTGTATTTTTACAACATGAAAAACATTCTGAATCGTTTTGGGCAATTTTTTGGATAACTTTTTTCAGACAAAAATTTTGTTAAAAACGTGATGATTAGCACACGAATTTAGGCCCTATTAGGAAAGTTATACTTTGTTTGGTTTATTTATACAACATGCAAATCATTCAGAATCATTTTGAGCAGTTTTTTGGAGAACTTTTTTTTTGGACCAGAATTTTGTAAAAAGCGTGATGTATAGCACACGAATTCATTCAGAATCGTTTTGAACAATTTTTTGGAGAACTTTTTTTCGGCTCAAAATTTTGCGAAAAATGTGACGATTAGTACACGAATTCAGGCATTAATGGGAAAGTGATACTTCGTTTTGTTTATTTAGATAACATGGAAAACATTCAGAATCATTTTGAGCAATTTTTTGGAAAACTTTTCTTCGGACCAAAATTTTGTAAGAAACGTGACGATTAGCACACGTATTAAGGCTTTATTCAAAAAGTGATACTTCGTATGATTTATTCATACAACATGGAAAACATTCAGAAACGCTTCGAGCAATTTTTTGGAGAACTTTTTTTCGGACCAAAATTCGGTAAAAAAGGTGATGAATAGCACATAAATTCGGTCTCCAATTGAAAATGGCACTTCTATTGGTGTATTTTTACAACATGAAAAACATTCTGAATCGTTTCGGGCAAATTTTTGGATAACTTTTTTCGGACAAAAATTTTGTTATAAACGTGATGATTAGCACACGAATTTAGGCCCTATTAGGAAAGTTATACTTTGTTTGGTTTATTTATACAACATGCAAATCATTCAGAATCGTTTTGAGCAGTTTTTTGGAGAACTTTTTTTTTGGACCAGAATTTTGTAAAAAGCGTGATGTATAGCACACCAATTCATTCAGAATCATTTTGAACAATTTTTTGGAGAACTTTTTTTCGGCTCAAAATTTTTCGGAAAATGTGACGATTAGTACACGAATTCAGGCATTAATGGGAAAGTGATACTTTGTTTTGTTTATTTATATAACATGGAAAACATTCAGAATCATTTTGAGCAATTTTTTGGAAAACTCTTCTTCGGACCAAAATTTTGTAAGAAACGTGATGATTAGCACACGTATTAAGGCTTTATTCAAAAAGTGATACTTCGTATGATTTATTCATACAACATGGAAAACATTCAGAAACGCTTCGAGCAATTTTTTGGAGAACTTTTTTTCAGACAAAAATTCGGTAAAAAAGGTGATGAATAGCATATGAATTCGGTCCCCAATTGAAAATGGCACTTCTATTGGTGTATTTTTACAACATGAAAAACATTCTGAATCGTTTCGGGCAATTTTTTGGATAACTTTTTTCGGACAAAAATTTTGTTAAAAACGTGATGATTAGCACACGAATTTAGGCCTTATTAGGAAAGTTATACTTTGTATGGTTTATTTATACAACATGCAAATCATTCAGAATCGTTTTGAGCAGTTTTTTAGAGAACTATTTTTCGGCTCAAAATTTTGCGAAAAAACGTGATGATTAGCACCCGAATTCAGGCATTAATGGGAAAGTGATACTTTATTTTGTTTATTTAAACAACATGGAAAACATTCAGAATCATTTTGAGCAATTTTCTGGAATACTTTTTTTCGGACAAAATTTTGTAAAAAACGTGATGATTAGCACACGTATTAAGGCTTTATTGAGAAAGTGATACTTCGTTTGATTTATCTATACAATATGGAAAACATTCAGAAACGCTTCGAGCAATTTTTTGGAGAACTTTTTTTCGGACCAGAATTTTGTAAAAAGCGTGATATATAGCACACGAATTCATTCAGAATCGTTTTGAACAATTTTTTGGAGAACTTTTTTTCGGCTCAAAATTTTGATAAAAAACGTGATGATTAGCACACGAATTCAGGCATTAATGGGAAAGTGATACTTTGTTTTGTTTATTTATACAACAATGAAAACATTCAGAATCATTTTGAGCAATTTTTTGGAATACTTTTTTTCGGACCAAAATTTTGTAAAAAACGTGATGATTAGCACACGTATTAAGGCTTTATTGGGAAAGTGATACTTCCTTTGATTTATCTATACAACATGGAAAACATTCAGAAACGCTTCGCGCAGTTTTTTGGAGAACTTTTTTTCGGACCAAAATTCGGTAAAAAAGGTGAAGAATATCACATGAATTCGGTCTCCAATTGAAAATGGCACTTCTATTGGTGTATTTTTACAACATGAAAAACATTCTGAATCGTTTTGGGCCATTTTTTGGATAACTTTTTTCGGACAAAAATTTTGTTAAAAACGTGATGATTAGCACACGAATTTAGGCCTTATTAGGAAAGTTATACTTTGTTTGGTTTATTTATACAACATGCAAATCATTCAGAATCGTTTTGAGCAGTTTTTTGGAGAACTTTTTTTGGGACCAGAATTTCGTAAAAAGCGTGATGTATAGCACACGAATTCATTCAGAATCGTTTTGAACAATTTTTTGGAGAACTTTTTTTCGGCTCAAAATTTTGCGAAAAAACGTGATGATTAGCACACGAATTCAGGCATTAATGGGAAAGCGATACTTTATTTTGTTTATTTATACAACATGGAAAACATTCAGAATCATTTTGAGCAATTTTTTGGAATACTTTTTTTCGGACCAAAATTTTGTAAAAAACGTGATGATTAGCACACGTATTAAGGCTTTATTGAGAAAGTGATACTTCGTTTGATTTTTCTATACAACATGGAAAACATTCAGAAACACTTCGAGCAATTTTTTGGAGAACTTTTTTTCGGACCAAAATTCGGTAAAAAAGGTGAAGAATATCACATGAATTCGGTCCCCAATTGAAAATGGCACTTCTATTGGTGTATTTTTACAACATGAAAAACATTCTGAATCGTTTCGGGCAATTTTTTGGATAACTTTTTTCGGACAAAAATTTTGTTTAAAACGTGATGATTAGCACACGAATTTAGGCCTTATTAGGAAAGTTATACTTTGTATGGTTTATTTATACAACATGCAAATCATTCAGAATCGTTTTGAGCAGTTTTTTGGAGAACTTTTTTTTGGACCAGAATTTTGTAAAAAGCGTGATGTATAGCACACAAATTCATTCAGAATCGTTTTGAACAATTTTTTGGAGAACTTTTTTTCGGCTCAAAATTTTGCGAAAAAACGTGATGATTAGCACACGAATTCAGGCATTAATGGGAAAGCGATACTTTATTTTGTTTATTTATACAACATGGAAAACATTCAGAATCATTTTGAGCAATTTTTTGGAATACTTTTTTTCGGACCAAAATTTTGTAAAAAACGTGATGATTAGCACACGTATTAAGGCTTTATTGAGAAAGTGATACTTCGTTTGATTTATCTATACAACATGGAAAACATTCAGAAACGCTTCGAGCAATTTTTTGGAGAACTTTTTTTCGGACCAAAATTCGGTAAAAAAGGTGATGAATAGCACATGAATTCGGTCCCCAATTGAAAATGGCACTTCTATTGGTGTATTTTTACAACATGAAAAAATATTCGAATCGTTTTGGGCAATTTTTTGGATAACTTTTTTCGGACAAAAATTTTGTTAAAAACGTGATGATTAGCACACGAATTTAGGCCTTATTAGGAAAGTTATACTTTGTTTGGTTTATTTATACAACATGCAAATCATTCAGAATCGTTTTGAGCAGTTT
The DNA here is from genome assembly GCA_028651295.1 of Catharanthus roseus. NCBI lineage: Eukaryota > Viridiplantae > Streptophyta > Magnoliopsida > Gentianales > Apocynaceae > Catharanthus > Catharanthus roseus. Next base: position 7,015,154 of record JAPQWS010000057.1, read on the forward strand.
TTTGGAGAACTTTTTTTTGGACCAGAATTTCGTAAAAAGCGTGATGTATAGCACACAAATTCATTCAGAATCGTTTTGAACAATTTTTTGGAGAACTTTTTTTCGGCTCAAAATTTTGATAAAAAACGTGATGATTAGCACACGAATTCAGGCATTAATGGGAAAGCGATACTTTATTTTGTTTATTTATACAACATGGAAAACATTCAGAATCATTTTGAGCAATTTTTTGGAATACTTTTTTTCGGACCAAAATTTTGTAAAAAACGTGATGATTAGCACACGTATTAAGGCTTTATTGAGAAAGTGATACTTCGTTTGATTTATCTATACAACATGGAAAACATTCAGAAACGCTTCGAGCAATTTTTTGGAGAACTTTTTTTCGGACCAAAATTCGGTAAAAAAGGTGATGAATAGCACATGAATTCGGTCTCCAATTGAAAATGGCACTTCTATTGGTGTATTTTTACAACATGAAAAACATTCTGAATCGTTTTGGGCAATTTTTTGGATAACTTTTTTCGGACAAAAATTTTGTTAAAAACGTGATGATTAGCACACGAATTTAGGCCTTATTAGGAAAGTTATACTTTGTTTGGTTTATTTATACAACATGCAAATCATTCGAATCGTTTTGAGCAGCTTTTTTTGGAGAACTTTTTTTTGGGACCAGAATTTCGTAAAAAGCGTGATGTATAGCACACGAATTCATTCAGAATCGTTTTGAACAATTTTTTGGAGAACTTTTTTTCGGCTCAAAATTTTGCGAAAAAACGTGATGATTAGCACACGAATTCAGGCATTAATGGGAAAGTGATACTTTATTTTGTTTATTTATACAACATGGAAAACATTCAGAATCATTTTGAGCAATTTTTTGGAAAACTTTTTTTCGGACCAAAATTTTGTAAAAAACGTGATGATTAGCACACGTATTAAGGCTTTATTGAGAAAGTGATACTTCGTTTGATTTATCTATACAACATGGAAAACATTCAGAAACGCTTCGAGCAATTTTTTGGAGAACTTTTTTTCGGACCAAAATTCGGTAAAAAAGGTGATGAATAGCACATGAATTCGGTCTCCAATTGAAAATGGCACTTCTATTGGTGTATTTTTACAACATGAAAAATATTCTGAATCGTTTTGGGCAATTTTTTGGATAACTTTTTTCGGAACAAAATTTTGTTAAAAACGTGATGATTAGCACACGAATTTAGGCCTTATTAGGAAAGTTATACTTTGTTTGGTTTATTTATACAACATGCAAATCATTCGTAATCGTTTTGAGCAGCTTTTTTTGGAGAACTTTTTTTTGGACCGAATTTCGTAAAAAGCGTGATGTATAGCACACGAATTCATTCATAATCGTTTTGAACAATTTTTTGGAGAACTTTTTTTCGGCTCAAAATTTTGATAAAAACGTGATGATTAGCACACGAATTCAGGCATTAATGGGAAAGTGATACTTTGTTTTGTTTATTTATACAACATGGAAAACATTCGTAATCATTTTGAGCAATTTTTTTGGAAATACTTTTTTTCGGACCAAAATTTTGTAAAAAACGTGATGATTAGCACACGTATTAAGGCTTTATTGGGAAAGTGATACTTCGTTTGATTTATCTATACAACATGGAAAACATTCAGAAACGCTTCGAGCAAATTTTTTGGAGAACTTTTTTTCGGACCAAAATTCGGTAAAAAAGGTGATGAATAGCACATGAATTCGGTCTCCAATTGAAAATGGCACTTCTATTGGTGTATTTTTACAACATGAAAAAATATTCGAATCGTTTTGGGCAATTTTTTGGATAACTTTTTTCTGAACAAAAATTTTGTTAAAAACGTGATGATTAGCACACGAATTTAGGCCTTATTAGGAAAGTTATACTTTGTTTGGTTTATTTATACAACATGCAAATCATTCAGAATCGTTTTGAGCAGCTTTTTTTTGGAGAACTTTTTTTTGGGACCGAATTTCGTAAAAAGCGTGATGTATAGCACACGAATTCATTCGAATCGTTTTGAACAATTTTTTTGGAGAACTTTTTTTCGGCTCAAAATTTTGCGAAAAAAACGTGATGATTAGCACACGAATTCGGGCATTAATGGGAAAGTGATACTTTATTTTGTTTATTTATACAACATGGAAAACATTCAGAATCATTTTGAGCAATTTTTTGGAAAACTTTTTTTCGGACCAAAATTTTGTAAAAAACGTGATGATTAGCACACGTATTAAGGCTTTATTGAGAAAGTGATACTTCGTTTGATTTATCTATACAACATGGAAAACATTCGAAACGCTTCGAGCAATTTTTTTGGAGAACTTTTTTTCGGACCAAAATTCGGTAAAAAAGGTGATGAATAGCACATGAATTCGGTCTCCAATTGAAAATGGCACTTCTATTGGTGTATTTTTACAACATGAAAAAATATTCGAATCGTTTTGGGCAATTTTTTTGGATAACTTTTTTCGGACAAAAATTTTGTTAAAAACGTGATGATTAGCACACGAATTTAGGCCTTATTAGGAAAGTTATACTTTGTTTGGTTTATTTATACAACATGCAAATCATTCGGAATCGTTTTGAGCAGCTTTTTTTGGAGAACTTTTTTTTGGACCGGAATTTTCGTAAAAAGCGTGATGTATAGCACACGAATTCATTCGTAATCGTTTTGAACAATTTTTTTGGAGAACTTTTTTTCGGCTCAAAATTTTGTGAAAAAACGTGATGATTAGCACACGAATTCAGTGCATTAATGGGAAAGTGATACTTTGTTTTGTTTATTTATACAACATGGAAAACATTCGGAATCATTTTGAGCAATTTTTTTGGAAAACTTTTTTTCGGACCAAAATTTTGTAAAAAACGTGATGATTAGCACACGTATTAAGGCTTTATTGAGAAAGTGATACTTCGTTTGATTTATCTATACAACATGGAAAACATTCGAAAACGCTTCGAGCAATTTTTTTGGAGAACTTTTTTTCGGACCAAAATTCGGTAAAAAAGGTGATGAATAGCACATGAATTCGGTCTCCAATTGAAAATGGCACTTCTATTGGTGTATTTTTACAACATGAAAAAATATTCGAATCATTTTGGGCAATTTTTTGGATAACTTTTTTCGGAACAAAATTTTGTTAAAAACGTGATGATTAGCACACGAATTTAGGCCTTATTAGGAAAGTTATACTTTGTTTGGTTTATTTATACAACATGCAAATCATTCGAGAATCGTTTTGAGCAGCTTTTTTGGAGAACTTTTTTTTGGGACCGGAATTTCGTAAAAAGCGTGATGTATAGCACACGAATTCATTCAGAATCGTTTTGAACAATTTTTTGGAGAACTTTTTTTCGGCTCAAAATTTTGCGAAAAAACGTGATGATTAGCACACGAATTCAGGCATTAATGGGAAAGTGATACTTTATTTTGTTTATTTATACAACATGGAAAACATTCAGAATCATTTTGAGCAATTTTTTGGAAAACTTTTTTTCGGACCAAAATTTTGTAAAAAACGTGATGATTAGCACACGTATTAAGGCTTTATTGAGAAAGTGATACTTCGTTTGATTTATCTATACAACATGGAAAACATTCAGAAACGCTTCGAGCAATTTTTTGGAGAACTTTTTTTCGGACCAAAATTCGGTAAAAAAAGGTGATGAATAGCACATGAATTCGGTCTCCAATTGAAAATGGCACTTCTATTGGTGTATTTTTACAACATGAAAAATATTCTGAATCGTTTTGGGCAATTTTTTGGATAACTTTTTTCGGAACAAAATTTTGTAAAAAACGTGATGATTAGCACACGAATTTAGGCCTTATTAGGAAAGTTATACTTTGTTTGGTTTATTTATACAACATGCAAATCATTCAGAATCGTTTTGAGCAGTTTTTTGGAGAACTTTTTTTGGGACCAGAATTTCGTAAAAAGCGTGATGTATAGCACACGAATTCATTCGAATCGTTTTGAACAATTTTTTTGGAGAACTTTTTTTCGGCTCAAAATTTTGCGAAAAAAACGTGATGATTAGCACACGAATTCGAGCATTAATGGGAAAGTGATACTTTATTTTGTTTATTTATACAACATGGAAAACATTCGGAATCATTTTGAGCAATTTTTTTGGAAAACTTTTTTTCTGGACCAAAATTTTGTAAAAAACGTGATGATTAGCACACGTATTAAGGCTTTATTGAGAAAGTGATACTTCGTTTGATTTATCTATACAACATGGAAAACATTCGAAACGCTTCGAGCAATTTTTTTGGAGAACTTTTTTTCGGACCAAAATTCGGTAAAAAAGGTGATGAATAGCACATGAATTCGGTCTCCAATTGAAAATGGCACTTCTATTGGTGTATTTTTACAACATGAAAAAATATTCGAATCGTTTTGGGCAATTTTTTTGGATAACTTTTTTCGGAACAAAAATTTTGTTAAAAAACGTGATGATTAGCACACGAATTTAGGCCTTATTAGGAAAGTTATACTTTGTTTGGTTTATTTATACAACATGCAAATCATTCGGAATCGTTTTGAGCAGCTTTTTTTGGAGAACTTTTTTTTTGGGACCGAATTTCGTAAAAAAGCGTGATGTATAGCACACGAATTCATTCGAATCGTTTTGAACAATTTTTTTGGAGAACTTTTTTTTCGGCTCAAAATTTTGTGAAAAAACGTGATGATTAGCACACGAATTCGAGCATTAATGGGAAAGTGATACTTTATTTTGTTTATTTATACAACATGGAAAACATTCGAGAATCATTTTGAGCAATTTTTTTGGAAAACTTTTTTTCTGGACCAAAATTTTGTAAAAAACGTGATGATTAGCACACGTATTAAGGCTTTATTGAGAAAGTGATACTTCGTTTGATTTATCTATACAACATGGAAAACATTCAGAAACGCTTCGAGCAATTTTTTGGAGAACTTTTTTTCGGACCAAAATTCGGTAAAAAAGGTGATGAATAGCACATGAATTCGGTCTCCAATTGAAAATGGCACTTCTATTGGTGTATTTTTACAACATGAAAAAATATTCGAATCGTTTTGGGCAATTTTTTTGGATAACTTTTTTCTGAACAAAAATTTTGTTAAAAAACGTGATGATTAGCACACGAATTTAGGCCTTATTAGGAAAGTTATACTTTGTTTGGTTTATTTATACAACATGCAAATCATTCGGAATCGTTTTGAGCAGCTTTTTTGGAGAACTTTTTTTTGGACCGGAATTTTCGTAAAAAGCGTGATGTATAGCACACGAATTCATTCGTAATCGTTTTGAACAATTTTTTTGGAGAACTTTTTTTTCGGCTCAAAATTTTGTGAAAAAAACGTGATGATTAGCACACGAATTCGAGCATTAATGGGAAAGTGATACTTTGTTTTGTTTATTTATACAACATGGAAAACATTCAGAATCATTTTGAGCAATTTTTTTGGAAAACTTTTTTTCGGACCAAAAATTTTGTAAAAAACGTGATGATTAGCACACGTATTAAGGCTTTATTGAGAAAGTGATACTTCGTTTGATTTATCTATACAACATGGAAAACATTCGAAACGCTTCGAGCAATTTTTTTGGAGAACTTTTTTCGGACCAAAATTCGGTAAAAAAGGTGATGAATAGCACATGAATTCGGTCTCCAATTGAAAATGGCACTTCTATTGGTGTATTTTTACAACATGAAAAAATATTCGAATCGTTTTGGGCAATTTTTTTGGATAACTTTTTTCGAACAAAAATTTTGTTAAAAAACGTGATGATTAGCACACGAATTTAGGCCTTATTAGGAAAGTTATACTTTGTTTGGTTTATTTATACAACATGCAAATCATTCGGAATCGTTTTGAGCAGCTTTTTTTGGAGAACTTTTTTTTGGGACCAGAATTTCGTAAAAAGCGTGATGTATAGCACACGAATTCATTCGAATCGTTTTGAACAATTTTTTTGGAGAACTTTTTTTTCGGCTCAAAATTTTGCGAAAAAACGTGATGATTAGCACACGAATTCAGGGCATTAATGGGAAAGTGATACTTTATTTTGTTTATTTATACAACATGGAAAACATTCGGAATCATTTTGAGCAATTTTTTGGAAAACTTTTTTTCGGACCAAAATTTTGTAAAAAACGTGATGATTAGCACACGTATTAAGGCTTTATTGTGAAAGTGATACTTCGTTTGATTTATCTATACAACATGGAAAACATTCGAAACGCTTCGAGCAATTTTTTTGGAGAACTTTTTTTCGGACCAAAATTCGGTAAAAAAGGTGATGAATAGCACATGAATTCGGTCTCCAATTGAAAATGGCACTTCTATTGGTGTATTTTTACAACATGAAAAAATATTCGAATCGTTTTGGGCAATTTTTTTGGATAACTTTTTTCTGAACAAAAATTTTGTTAAAAACGTGATGATTAGCACACGAATTTAGGCCTTATTAGGAAAGTTATACTTTGTTTGGTTTATTTATACAACATGCAAATCATTCGGAATCGTTTTGAGCGAGCTTTTTTGGAGAACTTTTTTTTGGGACCGGAATTTCGTAAAAAGCGTGATGTATAGCACACGAATTCATTCAGAATCGTTTTGAACAATTTTTTGGAGAACTTTTTTTCGGCTCAAAATTTTGCGAAAAAACGTGATGATTAGCACACGAATTCAGGCATTAATGGGAAAGTGATACTTTATTTTGTTTATTTATACAACATGGAAAACATTCAGAATCATTTTGAGCAATTTTTTTGGAAAACTTTTTTCTGGACCAAAATTTTGTAAAAAACGTGATGATTAGCACACGTATTAAGGCTTTATTGAGAAAGTGATACTTCGTTTGATTTATCTATACAACATGGAAAACATTCGAAACGCTTCGAGCAATTTTTTTGGAGAACTTTTTTCGGACCAAAATTCGGTAAAAAAGGTGATGAATAGCACATGAATTCGGTCTCCAATTGAAAATGGCACTTCTATTGGTGTATTTTTACAACATGAAAAAATATTCGAATCGTTTTGGGCAATTTTTTTGGATAACTTTTTTTCGAACAAAAATTTTGTTAAAAAACGTGATGATTAGCACACGAATTTAGGCCTTATTAGGAAAGTTATACTTTGTTTGGTTTATTTATACAACATGCAAATCATTCGTAATCGTTTTGAGCAGCTTTTTTTGGAGAACTTTTTTTTGGACCAGAATTTTCGTAAAAAGCGTGATGTATAGCACACGAATTCATTCGAATCGTTTTGAACAATTTTTTTGGAGAACTTTTTTTCGACTCAAAATTTTGTGAAAAAACGTGATGATTAGCACACGAATTCAGTGCATTAATGGGAAAGTGATACTTTGTTTTGTTTATTTATACAACAATGGAAAACATTCAAAATCATTTTGAGCAATTTTTTTGGAATACTTTTTTTCGGACCAAAATTTTGTAAAAAACGTGATGATTAGCACACGTATTAAGGCTTTATTGAGAAAGTGATACTTCGTTTGATTTATCTATACAACATGGAAAACATTCAGAAACGCTTCGCGCAGTTTTTTGGAGAACTTTTATTGGGACCAAAATTCGGTAAAAAAGGTGAAGAATAGCACATGAATTCGGTCTCCAATTGAAAATGGCACTTCTATTGGTGTATTTTTACAACATGAAACACATTCTGAATCGTTTCGGGCAAATTTTTGGATAACTTTTTTCGGACAAAAATTTTGTTATAAACGTGATGATTAGCACACGAATTTAGGCCCTATTAGGAAAGTTATACTTTGTTTGGTTTATTTATACAACATGCAAATCATTCAGAATCGTTTTGAGCAGTTTTTTGGAGAACTTTTTTTTTGGACCATAATTTTGTAAAAAGCGTGATGTATAGCACACGAATTCATTCGTAATCGTTTTGAACAATTTTTTTGGAGAACTTTTTTTCGGCTCAAAATTTTGCGAAAAATGTGATGATTAGCACACGAATTCGTGCATTAATGGGAAAGTGATACTTTGTTTTGTTTATTTATATAACATGGAAAACATTCGAATCATTTTGAGCAATTTTTTTGGAAAACTCTTCTTCTGACCAAAAATTTTGTAAGAAACGTGATGATTAGCACATGTATTAAGGCTTTATTCAGAAAAGTGATACTTCGTATGATTTATTCATACAACATGGAAAACATTCAGAAACGCTTCGAGCAATTTTTTGGAGAACTTTTTTTCAGACAAAAATTCGGTAAAAAAGGTGATGAATAGCACATGAATTCGGTCCCCAATTGAAAATGGCACTTCTATTGGTGTATTTTTACAACATGAAAAACATTCGAATCGCTTTTGGGCAATTTTTTTGGATAACTTTTTTCTGACAAAAATTTTGTTAAAAACGTGATGATTAGCACACTGAATTTAGGCCTTATTAGGAAAGTTATACTTTGTATGGTTTATTTATACAACATGCAAATCATTCGAAATCGTTTTGAGCAGCTTTTTTTGGAGAACTTTTTTTTGGACCGAATTTTGTAAAAAGCGTGATGTATAGCACACGAATTCATTCGAATCGTTTTGAACAATTTTTTGGAGAACTATTTTTTCGACTCAAAATTTTGTGAAAAAACGTGATGATTAGCACACGAATTCGTGCATTAATGGGAAAGTGATACTTTATTTTGTTTATTTAAACAACATGGAAAACATTCGTAATCATTTTGAGCAATTTTTCTGGAATACTTTTTTTCGGACAAAATTTTGTAAAAAACGTGATGATTAGCACACGTATTAAGGCTTTATTGAGAAAGTGATACTTCGTTTGATTTATCTATACAATATGGAAAAACATTCGAAACGCTTCGAGCAATTTTTTTGGAGAACTTTTTTTCGGACCGTAATTTTGTAAAAAGCGTGATGTATAGCACACTGAATTCATTCGTAATCGTTTTGAACAATTTTTTTGGAGAACTTTTTTTCGGCTCAAAAATTTTTGATAAAAAAACGTGATGATTAGCACACGTAATTCAGGGCATTAATGGGAAAGTGATACTTTGTTTTGTTTATTTATACAACAATGAAAAACATTCGTAATCATTTTGAGCAATTTTTTTGGAATACTTTTTTTCGGACAAAAATTTTGTAAAAAACGTGATGATTAGCACACGTATTAAGGCTTTATTGGGAAAGTGATACTTCCTTTGATTTATCTATACAACATGGAAAATATTCAGAAACGCTTCACAGCTTTTTTTGGAGAACTTTTTTCTGACCAAAATTCGGTAAAAAGGTGAAGAATATCACATGAATTCGGTCTCCAATTGAAAATGGCACTTCTATTAGTGTATTTTTACAACATGAAAAACATTCCCGAATCGCTTTTGGGCCATTTTGGATAACTTTTTTCGGACAAAAATTTTGTTAAAAACGTGATGTCACACGAATTTAGGCCTTATTAGGAAAGTTATACTTTGTTTGGTTTATTTATACAACATGCAAATCATTCAGAATCGTTTTGAGCAGTTTTTTGGAGAACTTTTTTTGGGACCAGAATTTCGTAAAAGCGTGATGTATAGCACACGAATTCATTCGTAATCGTTTTGAACAATTTTTTTGGAGAACTTTTTTCTACTCAAAATTTTGCGAAAAAACGTGATGATTAGCACACGAATTCAGACATTAATGGGAAAGTGATACTTTATTTTGTTTATTTAAACAACATGGAAAACATTCAGAATCATTTTGAGCAATTTTCTGGAATACTTTTTTTCGGACAAAATTTTGTAAAAAACGTGATGATTAGCACACGTATTAAGGCTTTATTGAGAAAGTGATACTTCGTTTGATTTATCTATACAATATGGAAAACATTCAAAAACGCTTCGAGCAATTTTTTTGAGAACTTTTTTTCGGACCAGAATTTTGTAAAAAGCGTGATGTATAGCACACGAATTCATTCAGAATCGTTTTGAACAATTTTTTGGAGAACTTTTTTTCGGCTCAAAATTTTGATAAAAAACGTGATGATTAGCACACGAATTCAGGCATTAATGGGAAAGTGATACTTTGTTTTGTTTATTTATACAACAATGAAAACATTTAGAATCATTTTGAGCAATTTTTTGGAATACTTTTTTTCGGACCAAAATTTTGTAAAAAACGTGATGATTAGCACACGTATTAAGGCTTTATTGGGAAAGTGATACTTCCTTTGATTTATCTATACAACATGGAAAACATTCGAAACGCTTCAGCAGCTTTTTTTGGAGAACTTTTTTTCGGACCAAAATTCGGTAAAAAAGGTGAAGAATATCACATGAATTCGGTCTCCAATTGAAAATGGCACTTCTATTGGTGTATTTTTACAACATGAAAAACATTCTGAATCGTTTTGGGCCATTTTTTGGATAACTTTTTTCGGACAAAAATTTTGTTAAAAACGTGATGATTAGCACATGAATTTAGGCCTTATTAGGAAAGTTATACTTTGTTTGGTTTATTTATACAACATGCAAATCATTCAGAATCGTTTTGAGCAGTTTTTTGGAGAACTTTTTTTGGGACCAGAATTTCGTAAAAAGCGTGATGTATAGCACACGAATTCATTCAGAATCGTTTTGAACAATTTTTTGGAGAACTTTTTTTCGGCTCAAAATTTTGCGAAAAAACGTGATGATTAGCACACGAATTCAGACATTAATGGGAAAGTGATACTTTATTTTGTTTATTTAAACAACATGGAAAACATTCGAATCATTTTGAGCAATTTTCTGGAATACTTTTTTTCGGACAAAATTTTGTAAAAAACGTGATGATTAGCACACGTATTAAGGCTTTATTGAGAAAGTGATACTTCGTTTGATTTATCTATACAATATGGAAAACATTCAAAAACGCTTCGAGCAATTTTTTGGAGAACATTTTTTTCGGACCAGAATTTTGTAAAAAGCGTGATGTATAGCACACGAATTCATTCAGAATCGTTTTCACAATTTTTTGGAGAACTTTTTTTCGGCTCAAAATTTTGATAAAAAAGGTGATGATTAGCACACGAATTCAGGCATTAATGGGAAAGTGATACTTTGTTTTGTTTATTTATACAACAATGAAAACATTCAGAATCATTTTGAGCAATTTTTTGGAATACTTTTTTTGGACCAAAATTTTGTAAAAAACGTGATGATTAGCACACGTATTAAGGCTTTATTGGGAAAGTGATACTTCCTTTGATTTATCTATACAACATGGAAAACATTCAGAAACGCTTCGCGCAGTTCGAGCAATTTTTTGGAGAACTTTTTTTCGGACCAGAATTTTGTAAAAAGCGTGATGTATAGCACACGAATTCATTCAGAATCGTTTTGAACAATTTTTTGGAGAACTTTTTTTCGGCTCAAAATTTTGATAAAAAACGTGATGATTAGCACACGAATTCAGGCATTAATGGGAAAGTGATACTTTGTTTTGTTTATTTATACAACAATGAAAACATTCAGAATCATTTTGAGCAATTTTTTGGAATACTTTTTTTCGGACCAAAATTTTGTAAAAAACGTGATGATTAGCACACGTATTAAGGCTTTATTGGGAAAGTGATACTTCCTTTGATTTATCTATACAACATGGAAAACATTCAGAAACGCTTCGCGCAGTTTTTTGGAGAACTTTTTTTCGGACCAAAATTCGGTAAAAAAGGTGAAGAATATCACATGAATTCGGTCTCCAATTGAAAATGGCACTTCTATTGGTGTATTTTTACAACATGAAAAACATTCTGAATCGTTTTGGGCCATTTTTTGGATAACTTTTTTCGGACAAAAATTTTGTTAAAAACGTGATGATTAGCACACGAATTTAGGCCTTATTAGGAAAGTTATACTTTGTTTGGTTTATTTATACAACATGCAAATCATTCAGAATCGTTTTGAGCAGTTTTTTGGAGAACTTTTTTTGGGACCAGAATTTCGTAAAAGCGTGATGTATAGCACACGAATTCATTCGAATCGTTTTGAACAATTTTTTTGGAGAACTTTTTTCTGCTCAAAATTTTGCGAAAATACGTGAGGATTAGCACACGAATTCAGGCATTAATGGGAAAGTGATACTTTATTTTGTTTATTTAAACAACATGGAAAACATTCAGAATCATTTTGAGCAATTTTCTGGAATACTTTTTTTCGGACAAAATTTTGTAAAAAACGTGATGATTAGCACACGTATTAAGGCTTTATTGAGAAAGTGATACTTCGTTTGATTTATCTATACAATATGGAAAACATTCAGAAACGCTTCGAGCAATTTTTTGGAGAACTTTTTTTCGGACCAGAATTTTGTAAAAAGCGTGATGTATAGCACACGAATTCATTCAGAATCGTTTTGAACAATTTTTTGGAGAACTTTTTTTCGGCTCAAAATTTTGATAAAAAAACGTGATGATTAGCACACGTAATTCGAGCATTAATGGGAAAGTGATACTTTGTTTTGTTTATTTATACAACAATGAAAACATTCAGAATCATTTTGAGCAATTTTTTGGAATACTTTTTTTCGGACCAAAATTTTGTAAAAAATGTGATGATTAGCACACGTATTAAGGCTTTATTGGGAAAGTGATACTTCCTTTGATTTATCTATACAACATGGAAAACATTCGAAACGCTTGAGCAATTTTTGGAGAACTTTTTTCGGACCAAAATTCGGTAAAAAAGGTGAAGAATATCACATGAATTCGGTCTCCAATTGAAAATGGCACTTCTATTGGTGTATTTTTACAACATGAAAAACATTCTGAATCGTTTTGGGCCATGTTTTGGATAACTTTTTTCGGACAAAAATTTTGTTAAAAACGTGATGATTAGTACACGAATTTAGGCCTTATTAGGAAAGTTATACTTTGTTTGGTTTATTTATACAACATGCAAATCATTCAGAATCGTTTTGAGCAGTTTTTTGGAGAACTTTTTTTGGGACCAGAATTTCGTAAAAAGCGTGATGTATAGCACACGAATTCATTCAGAATCGTTTTGAACAATTTTTTGGAGAACTTTTTTTCGGCTCAAAATTTTGTGAAAAAACGTGATGATTAGCACACGAATTCAGACATTAATGGGAAAGTGATACTTTATTTTGTTTATTTAAACAACATGGAAAACATTCAGAATCATTTTGAGCAATTTTTTGGAAAACTTTTTTTCGGACCAAAATTTTGTAAAAAACGTGATGATTAGCACACGTATTAAGGCTTTATTGAGAAAGTGATACTTCGTTTGATTTATCTATACAACATGGAAAACATTCAGAAACGCTTCGAGCAATTTTTTGGAGAACTTTTTTTGGACCAAAATTCGGTAAAAAAGGTGATGAATAGCACATGAATTCGGTCTCCAATTGAAAATGGCACTTCTATTGGTGTATTTTTACAACATGAAAAACATTCTGAATCGTTTCGGGCAATTTTTTGGATAACTTTTTTCGGACAAAAATTTTGTTAAAAACGTGATGATTAGCACACGAATTTAGGCCTTATTAGGAAAGTTATACTTTGTTTGGTTTATTTATACGACATGCAAATCATTCAGAATCATTTTGAACAGTTTTTTGGAGAACTTTTTTTTTGGACCAGAATTTCGTAAAAAGCGTGATGTATAGCACACGAATTCATTCAGAATCGTTTTGAACAATTTTTTGGAGAACTTTTTTTCGGCTGAAAATTTTGTAAAAAAACGTGATGATTAGCACACGAATTCAGGCATTAATGGGAAAGTGATACTTTGTTTTGTTTATTTCTACAACATGGAAAACATTCAGAATCATTTTGAGCAATTTTTTGGAATACTTTTTTTCGGACCAAATGTTTTGTAAAAAACGTGATGATTAGCACACGTACTAAGGCTTTATTGAGAAAATGATACTTCGTTTGATTTATCTATACAACATGGAAAACATTCAGAAACGCTTCGAACAATTTTTTGGAGAACTTTTTTTCGGACCAAAATTCGGTAAAAAAGGTGATGAATAGCACATGAATTCGGTTTCCAATTGAAAATGGCTCTTTTATTGGTGTATTTTTACAACATGAAAAATATTCAGAATCGTTTTGAACAATTTTTTGGAGAACTTTTTTCGGACAAAAATTTTGTTGAAAACGTGATGATTAGCACACGAATTTAGGCCTTATTAGGAAAGTTATCCTTTCTTTTGTTTATTTATACAACATGCAAATCAATCAAAATCATTTTGAGCAGTTTTTTGGAGAACTTTTTTTTGGACCAGAATTTTGTAAAAAGCGTGATGTATAGCACACGAGTTCATTCAGAATCATTTTGAACAATTTTTTGGAGAACTTTTTTTCGGCTCAAAATTTTGTGAAAAATGTGACGATTAGCACACGAATTCAGGCATTAATGGGAAAGTGATACTTCGTTTTGTTTATTTATATAACATGGAAAACATGCAGAATCATTTTGAGCAATTTTTTGGAAAACTTTTCTTCGGACCAAAATTTTGTAAGAAACGTGATGATTAGCACACGTATTAAGGCTTTATTGAGAAAGTGATACTTCGTTTGATTTATCTATACAACATGGAAAACATTCAGAAACGCTTCGAGCAATTTTTTGGAGAACTTTTTTTCGGACCAAAATTCGGTAAAAAAGGTGATGAATAGCACATGAATTCGGTCTCCAATTGAAAATGGCACTTCTATTGGTGTATTTTTACAACATGAAAAATATTCTGAATCGTTTTGGGCAATTTTTTGGATAACTTTTTTCGGAACAAAAATTTTGTTAAAAAACGTGATGATTAGCACTACGAATTTAGGCCTTATTAGGAAAGTTATACTTTGTTTGGTTTATTTATACAACATGCAAATCATTCAGAATCGTTTTGAGCGAGTTTTTGGAGAACTTTTTTTTGGGACCGGGAATTTTCGTAAAAAGCGTGATGTATAGCACACGAATTCATTCGAATCGTTTTGAACAATTTTTTGGAGAACTTTTTTTCGGCTCAAAATTTTGCGAAAAAAACGTGATGATTAGCACACAATTCGAGGCATTAATGGGAAAGTGATACTTTATTTTGTTTATTTAAACAACATGGAAAACATTCAGAATCATTTTGAGCAATTTTTTGGAAAACTTTTTTTCGGACCAAAATTTTGTAAAAAACGTGATGATTAGCACACGTATTAAGGCTTTATTGAGAAAGTGATTCTTCGTTTGATTTTTCTATACAACATGGAAAACATTCAGAAACGCTTCGAGCAATTTTTTGGAGAACTTTTTTTCGGACCAAAATTCGGTAAAAAAGGTGATGAATAGCACATGAATTCGGTCTCCAATTGAAAATGGCACTTCTATTGGTGTATTTTTACAACATGAAAAATATTCTGAATCGTTTTGGGCAATTTTTTGGATAACTTTTTTCGGAACAAAATTTTGTTAAAAACGTGATGATTAGCACACGAATTTAGGCCTTATTAGGAAAGTTATACTTTGTTTGGTTTATTTATACAACATGCAAATCATTCAGAATCGTTTTGAGCAGTTTTTTGGAGAACTTTTTTTTGGGACCAGAATTTCGTAAAAAGCGTGATGTATAGCACACGAATTCATTCAGAATCGTTTTGAACAATTTTTTGGAGAACTTTTTTCGGCTCAAAATTTTGCGAAAAAACGTGATGATTAGCACACGAATTCAGACATTAATGGGAAAGTGATACTTTATTTTGTTTATTTATACAACATGGAAAACATTCAGAATCATTTTGAGCAATTTTTTGGAAAACTTTTTTTCGGACCAAAATTTTGTAAAAAACGTGATGATTAGCACACGTATTAAGGCTTTATTGAGAAAGTGATACTTCGTTTGATTTATCTATACAACATGGAAAACATTCAGAAACGCTTCGAGCAATTTTTTGGAGAACTTTTTTTCGGACCAAAATTCGGTAAAAAAGGTGATGAATAGCACATGAATTCGGTCTCCAATTGAAAATGGCACTTCTATTGGTGTATTTTTACAACATGAAAAATATTCTGAATCGTTTTGGGCAATTTTTTGGATAACTTTTTTCGGAACAAAATTTTGTTAAAAAACGTGATGATTAGCACACGCAATTTAGGCCTTATTAGGAAAGTTATACTTTGTTTGGTTTATTTATACAACATGCAAATCATTCAGAATCGTTTTGAGCAGTTTTTTGGAGAACTTTTTTTTGGACCAGAATTTCGTAAAAAGCGTGATGTATAGCACACGAATTCATTCAGAATCGTTTTGAACAATTTTTTGGAGAACTTTTTTTCGGCTCAAAATTTTGTGAAAAAACGTGATGATTAGCACACGAATTCAGGCATTAATGGGAAAGTGATACTTTATTTTGTTTATTTATACAACATGGAAAACATTCAGAATCATTTTGAGCAATTTTTTGGAAAACTTTTTTTCGGACCAAAATTTTGTAAAAAACGTGATGATTAGCACACGTATTAAGGCTTTATTGAGAAAGTGATACTTCGTTTGATTTATCTATACAACATGGAAAACATTCAGAAACGCTTCGAGCAATTTTTTTGGAGAACTTTTTTTTCGGACCAAAATTCGGTAAAAAAAGGTGATGAATAGCACATGAATTCGGTCTCCAATTGAAAATGGCACTTCTATTGGTGTATTTTTACAACATGAAAAATATTCGAATCGTTTTGGGCAATTTTTTTGGATAACTTTTTCGGACAAAAATTTTGTTAAAAACGTGATGATTAGCACACGCAATTTAGGCCTTATTAGGAAAGTTATACTTTGTTTGGTTTATTTATACAACATGCAAATCATTCGGAATCGTTTTGAGCAGTTTTTTGGAGAACTTTTTTTTGGGACCAGAATTTCGTAAAAAGCGTGATGTATAGCACACGAATTCATTAGAATCGTTTTGAACAATTTTTTTGGAGAACTTTTTTTCGGCTCAAAATTTTGCGAAAAAAACGTGATGATTAGCACACGAATTCAGGCATTAATGGGAAAGTGATACTTTATTTTGTTTATTTATACAACATGGAAAACATTCAGAATCATTTTGAGCAATTTTTTGGAAAACTTTTTTTCGGACCAAAATTTTGTAAAAAACGTGATGATTAGCACACGTATTAAGGCTTTATTGAGAAAGTGATACTTCGTTTGATTTATCTATACAACATGGAAAACATTCAGAAACGCTTCGAGCAATTTTTTGGAGAACTTTTTTTCGGACCAAAATTCGGTAAAAAAGGTGATGAATAGCACATGAATTCGGTCTCCAATTGAAAATGGCACTTCTATTGGTGTATTTTTACAACATGAAAAATATTCTGAATCATTTTGGGCAATTTTTTGGATAACTTTTTTCGGAACAAAATTTTGTTAAAAACGTGATGATTAGCACACGAATTTAGGCCTTATTAGGAAAGTTATACTTTGTTTGGTTTATTTATACAACATGCAAATCATTCAGAATCGTTTTGAGCAGTTTTTTGGAGAACTTTTTTTTGGACCAGAATTTCGTAAAAAGCGTGATGTATAGCACACGAATTCATTCAGAATCGTTTTGAACAATTTTTTGGAGAACTTTTTTTCGGCTAAAAATTTTGTGAAAAAACGTGATGATTAGCACACGAATTCAGGCATTAATGGGAAAGTGATACTTTGTTTTGTTTATTTATACAACATGGAAAACATTCAGAATCATGAATGTTTTTTTGGAGATATTTTTTGGAGAACTTTTTTTCGGACCAAAATTCGGTAAAAAAGGTGATGAATAGCACATGAATTCGGTCTCCAATTGAAAATGTCACTTCTATTGGTGTATTTTTACAACATGAAAAATATTCTGAATCGTTTTGGGCAATTTTTTGGATAACTTTTTTCGGAACAAAATTTTGTAAAAAACGTGATGATTAGCACACGAATTTAGGCCTTATTAGGAAAGTTATACTTTGTTTGGTTTATTTATACAACATGCAAATCATTCAGAATCGTTTTGATCAGTTTTTTGGAGAACTTTTTTTTGGACCAGAATTTCGTAAAAAGCGTGATGTATAGCACACGAATTCATTCAGAATCGTTTTGAACAATTTTTTGGAGAACTTTTTTTCGGCTCAAAATTTTGTGAAAAAACGTGATGATTAGCACACGAATTCAGGCATTAATGGGAAAGTGATACTTTATTTTGTTTATTTAAACAACATGGAAAACATTCAGAATCATTTTGAGCAATTTTTTGGAACACTTTTTTTCGGACCAAAATTTTGTAAAAAACGTGATGATTAGCACACGTATTAAGGCTTTATTGAGAAAGTGATACTTCGTTTGATTTATCTATACAACATGGAAAACATTCAGAAACGCTTCGAGCAATTTTTTGGAGAACTTTTTTTCGGACCAAAATTCGGTAAAAAAGGTGATGAATAGCACATGAATTCGGTCTCCAATTGAAAATGGCACTTCTATTGGTGTATTTTTACAACATGAAAAATATTCTGAATCATTTTGGGCAATTTTTTGGATAACTTTTTTCGGAACAAAATTTTGTTAAAAACGTGATGATTAGCACACGAATTTAGGCCTTATTAGGAAAGTTATACTTTGTTTGGTTTATTTATACAACATGCAAATCATTCAGAATCGTTTTGAGCAGTTTTTTGGAGAACTTTTTTTTGGACCAGAATTTCGTAAAAAGCGTGATGTATAGCACACGAATTCATTCAGAATCGTTTTGAACAATTTTTTGGAGAACTTTTTTTCGGCTCAAAATTTTGTGAAAAAACGTGATGATTAGCACACGAATTCAGGCATTAATGGGAAAGTGATACTTTATTTTGTTTATTTAAACAACATGGAAAACATTCAGAATCATTTTGAGCAATTTTTTGGAACACTTTTTTTCGGACCAAAATTTTGTAAAAAACGTGATGATTAGCACACGTATTAAGGCTTTATTGAGAAAGTGATACTTCGTTTGATTTATCTATACAACATGGAAAACATTCAGAAACGCTTCGAGCAATTTTTTGGAGAACTTTTTTTGGACCAAAATTCGGTAAAAAAGGTGATGAATAGCACATGAATTCGGTCTCCAATTGAAAATGGCACTTCTATTGGTGTATTTTTACAACATGAAAAACATTCTGAATCGTTTCGGGCAATTTTTTGGATAACTTTTTTCGGACAAAAATTTTGTTAAAAACGTGATGATTAGCACACGAATTTAGGCCTTATTAGGAAAGTTATACTTTGTTTGGTTTATTTATACGACATGCAAATCATTCAGAATCATTTTGAACAGTTTTTTGGAGAACTTTTTTTTTTACCAGAATTTCGTAAAAAGCGTGATGTATAGCACACGAATTCATTCAGAATCGTTTTGAACAATTTTTTGGAGAACTTTTTTTCGGCTGAAAATTTTGTAAAAAAACGTGATGATTAGCACACGAATTCAGGCATTAATGGGAAAGTGATACTTTGTTTTGTTTATTTCTACAACATGGAAAACATTCAGAATCATTTTGAGCAATTTTTTGGAATACTTTTTTTCGGACCAAATGTTTTGTAAAAAACGTGATGATTAGCACACGTACTAAGGCTTTATTGAGAAAATGATACTTCGTTTGATTTATCTATACAACATGGAAAACATTCAGAAACGCTTCGAACAATTTTTTGGAGAACTTTTTTTCGGACCAAAATTCGGTAAAAAAGGTGATGAATAGCACATGAATTCGGTTTCCAATTGAAAATGGCTCTTTTATTGGTGTATTTTTACAACATGAAAAATATTCAGAATCGTTTTGAACAATTTTTTGGAGAACTTTTTTCGGACAAAAATTTTGTTGAAAACGTGATGATTAGCACACGAATTTAGGCCTTATTAGGAAAGTTATCCTTTCTTTTGTTTATTTATACAACATGCAAATCAATCAAAATCATTTTGAGCAGTTTTTTGGAGAACTTTTTTTTGGACCAGAATTTTGTAAAAAGCGTGATGTATAGCACACGAGTTCATTCAGAATCATTTTGAACAATTTTTTGGAGAACTTTTTTTCGGCTCAAAATTTTGTGAAAAATGTGACGATTAGCACACGAATTCAGGCATTAATGGGAAAGTGATACTTCGTTTTGTTTATTTATATAACATGGAAAACATTCAGAATCATTTTGAGCAATTTTTTGGAAAACTTTTCTTCGGACCAAAATTTTGTAAGAAACGTGATGAATAGCACACGTATTAAGGCTTTATTCAAAAAGCGATACTTCGTATGATTTATTCATACAACATGGAAAACATTCAGAAACGCTTCGAGCAATTTTTTGGAGAACTTTTTTTCAGACAAAAATTCGGTAAAAAAGGTAATGAATAGCACATGAATTCGGTCTCCAATTGAAAATGGCACTTCTATTGGTGTATTTTTACAATATGAAAACATTCTGAATCGTTTCGGGCAATTTTTTGGATAACTTTTTTCGGACAAAAATTTTGTTAAAAACGTGATGATTAGCACACGAATTTAGGCCTTATTAGCAAAGTTATACTTTGTTTGGTTTATTTATACAACATGCAAATCATTCAGAATCATTTTGAGCAGTTTTTTGGAGAACTTTTTTTTGGACCAGAATTTTGTAAAAAGCGTGACGTATAGCACACGAATTCATTCAGAATCGTTTTGAACTATTTTTTGGAGAACTTTTTTTCGGCTCAAAATTTTGATAAAAAACGTGATGATTAGCACACGAATTCAGGCATTAATGGGAAAGTGATACTTTGTTTTGTTTATTTATACAACAATGAAAACATTCATAATCATTTTGAGCAATTTTTTGGAATACTTTTTTTCGGACCAAAATTTTGTAAAAAACGTGATGATTAGCACACGTATTAAGGCTTTATTGAGAAAGTGATACTTCGTTTGATTTATCTACAGAACATGGAAAACATTCAGAAACGCTTCGAGCAATTTTTTGGAGAACTTTTTTTCGGACCAAAATTCGGTAAAAAAGGTGATGAATAGCACATGAATTCGGTCTCCAATTGAAAATGGCACTTCTATTGGTGTATTTTTACAACATGAAAAACATTCTGAATCGTTTTGGGCAATTTTTTGGATAACTTTTTTCGGACAAAAATTTTGTTAGAAACGTGATGATTAGCACACGAATTTAGGCCTTATTAGGAAAGTTATACTTTGTTTGGTTTATTTATACGACATGCAAATCATTCAGAATCATTTTGAGCAGTTTTTTGGAGAACTTTTTTTTGGACCAGAATTTCGTAAAAAGCGTGATGTATAGCACACGAATTCATTCAGAATCGTTTTGAACAATTTTTTGGAGAACTTCTTTTCGGCTCAAAATTTTGTGAGAAAACGTGATGATTAGCACACGAATTCAGGCATTAATGGGAAAGTGATACTTTGTTTTGTTTATTTCTACAACATGGAAAACATTCAGAATCATTTTGAGCAATTTTTTGGAATACTTTTTTTCGGACCAAATGTTTTGTAAAAAACGTGATGATTAGCACACGTATTAAGGCTTTATTGAGAAAATGATACTTCGTTTGATTTGTCTATACAACATGGAAAACATTCAGAAACGCTTCGAACAATTTTTTGGAGAACTTTTTTTCGGACCAAAATTCGGTAAAAAAGGTGATGAATAGCACATGAATTCGGTTTCCAATTGAAAATGGCTCTTTTATTGGTGTATTTTTACAACATGAAAAATATTCAGAATCGTTTTGAACAATTTTTTGGAGAACTTTTTTCGGACAAAAATTTTGTTGAAAACGTGATGATTAGCACAAGAATTTAGGCCTTATTAGGAAAGTTATCCTTTCTTTGGTTTATTTATACAACATGCAAATCAATCAAAATCATTTTGAGCAGTTTTTTGGAGAACTTTTTTTTGGACCAGAATTTTGTAAAAAGCGTGATGTATAGCACACGAATTCATTCAGAATCATTTTGAACAGTTTTTTTGAGAACTTTTTTTCGGCTCAAAATTTTGCAAAAAACCGTGATGATGAGCACACGAATTCAGGCATTAATGGGAAAGTGATACTTTGTTTTGTTTATTTACACAACATGGAAAACATTCAGAATCATTTTGAGCAATTTTTTGGAACACTTTTTTTCGGTCCAAAATTTCGTAAAAAACGTGTTGATTAGCATACGAATTTAGGCTTTATTAGGAAAGTTATACTTTGTTTGGTTTATTTATACAACATGCAAATCATTCAGAATCGTTTTGAGCAGTTTTTTGGAGAACTTTTTTTTGGACCAGAATTTTGTAAAAAGCGTGATGTATAGCACACGAATTCATTCAGAATCGTTTTGAACAATTTTTTGGAGAACTTTTTTTCGGCTCAAAATTTTGCGAAAAATGTGACGATTAGCACACGAATTCAAGCATTAATGAGAAAGTGATACTTCGTTTTGTTTATTTATATAACATGGAAAACATTTAGAATAATTTTGAGCAATTTTTTGGAAAACTTTTCTTCGGACCAAAATTTTGTAAGAAACGTGATGATTAGCACACGTATTAAGGCTTTATTCAAAAACTGATACTTCGTGTGATTTATTCATACAACATGGAAAACATTCAGAAACGCTTCGAGCAATTTTTTGGAGAACTTTTTTTCGGACAAAAATTTGGTAAAAAAGGTGATGAATATCACATGAATTCGGTCTCTAATTGAAAATGGCACTTCTACTTGTGTATTTTTACAACATGAAAAACATTCATAATCGTTTTGGACAATTTTTTGGGGAACTTTTTTCAGGAAAAATTTTTGTTAAAAAGGTGATGATTAGCAAACGAATTTAGGCCTTATTAGGAAAGTTATCCTTTGTTTAGTTTATTTATACAACATGCAAATTATTCAGAATCATTTTGAGCAGTTTTTTGGAGAACTTTTTTTTGGACCAGGATTTCGTAAAAAGCGTGATGTATAGCACACGAATTCATTCAGAATCGTTTTGAACAATTTTTTGGAGAACTTTTTTTCGGCTCAAAATTTTGATAAAAAACGTGATGATTAGCACACGAATTCAGGCATTAATGGGAAAGTGATACTTTGTTTTGTTTATTTATACAACAATGAAAACATTCAGAATCATTTTGAGCAATTTTTTGGAATACTTTTTTTCGGACCAAAATTTTGTAAAAAACGTGATGATTAGCACACGTATTAAGGCTTTATTGGGAAAGTGATACTTCCTTTGATTTATCTATACAATATGGAAAACATTCAGAAACGCTTCGCGCAGTTTTTTGGAGAACTTTTTTTCGGACCAAAATTCGGTAAAAAAGGTGAAGAATAGCACATGAATTCGGTCTCCAATTGAAAATGGCACTTCTATTGGTGTATTTTTACAACATGAAAAACATTCTGAATCGTTTTGGGCCATTTTTTGGATAACTTTTTTCGGACAAAAATTTTGTTAAAAACGTGATGATTAGCACACGAATTTAGGCCTTATTAGGAAAGTTATACTTTGTTTGGTTTATTTATACAACATGCAAATCATTCAGAATCGTTTTGAGCAGTTTTTTGGGGAACTTTTTTTGGACCAGAATTTTGTAAAATGCGTGATGTATAGCACACGAATTCATTCAGAATCGTTTTGAACAATTTTTTGGAGAACTTTTTTTCGGCTCAAAATTTTGCGAAACAACGTGATGATTAGCACACGAATTCAGGCATTAATGGGAAAGTGGTACTTTGTTTTGTTTATTTACACAACATGGAAAACATTCAGAATCATTTTGAGCAATTTTTTGGAAAACTTTTTTTCAGACCAAAATTTTGTAAAAAGCGTGATGATTAGCACACGTATTAAGGCTTTATTGAGAAAGTGATACTTCGTTTGATTTATCTATACAACTTGGAAAACATTCAGAAACGCTTGGAACAATTTTTTAGAGAACTTTTTTTCGGACAAAAGTTTGGCAAAAAAGGTTATGAATAGCACATGAATTCGGTCTCCAATTTAAAATGGCACTTCTATTGGTGTATTTTTACAACATGAAAAACATTCTGAATCGTTTTGGGCAATTTTTTGGATAATTTTTTTCGTACAAAAATTTTGTTAGAAACGTGATGATTAGCACACGAATTTAGGCCTTATTAGGAAAGTTATACTTGTTTGGTTTATTTATACAACATGCAAATCATTCAGAATCGTTTTGAGCAGTTTTTTGGAGAACTTTTTTTTTTACCAGAATTTTGTAAAAAGCGAGATGTATAGCACACGAATTCATTCAGAATCGTTTTGAACAATTTTTTGGAGAACTTTTTTTCGTCTCAAAATTTTGCAAAAAAACGTGATGATTAGCACACGAATTCAGGCATTAACGGGAAAGTGATACTTCTTTTTGTTTATTTATACAACATGGAAAACATTCAGAATCGTTTAGAGCAATTTCTTAGAAAAATTTTTTTCAAACCGAAATTTTGTAAAAAAACGTGATGATTAGCACACGTATTAAGGCTTTATTGGGAAAGTGATACTTCGTATCGTTTATTTATACAACATGGAAAACATTCAGAAACGTTTCGAGCAATTTTTTGGAGAACTTTTTTTCGGACAAAAATTTGGTAAAAAAGGTGATGAATAGCACATGAATTCGGTCTCCAATTGAAAATGGCACTTCTATTGGTGTATTTTTACAACATGAATAACATTCTGAATCGTTTTGGACAATTTTTTGGATAATTTTTTTCGTACAAAAATTTTGTTAAAAACGTGATGATTAGCACACGAATTTAGGCCTTATTAGGAAAGTTATACTTTGTTTGGTTTATTTATACAACATGCAAATCATTCAAAATCGTTTTGAGCAGTTTTTTGGAGAACTTTTTTTTTTACCAGAATTTTGTAAAAAGCGTGATGTATAGCACACGAATTCATTCAGAATCGTTTTGAACAATTTTTTGGAGAACTTTTTTTCGGCTCAAAATTTTGCAAAAAAACGTGATGATTAGCACACGAATTCAGGCATTAACGGGAAAGTGATACTTCTTTTTGTTTATTTATACAACATGGAAAACATTCAGAATCGTTTAGAGCAATTTCTTAGAAAAATTTTTTTCGGACCGAAATTTTGTAAAAAAAACGTGATGATTAGCGCACGTATTAAGGCTTTATTGGGAAAGTGATACTTCGTATCGTTTATTTATACAACATGGAAAACATTCAGAAACGCTTCGAGCAATTTTTTGGAGAACTTTTTTTCGGACAAAAATTTGGTAAAAAAGGTGATGAATAGCACATGAATTCGGTCTCCAATTGAAAATGGCACTTCTATTGGTGTATTTTTACAACATTAAAAACATTCTGAATCGTTTTGGGCAATTTTTTGGATAACTTTTTTCGGACAAAAATTTTGTTAAAAACGCGATGATTAGCACACGAATTTAGGCCTTATTAGGAAAGTTATACTTTGTTTGGTTTATTTATACAACATGCACATCAATTAGAATCGTTTTGAGCAGTTTTTTGGAGAACTTTTTTTTGGACCAGAATTTCGTAAAAAGCGTGATGTACAGCACACGAATTCATTCAGAATCGTTTTGAACAATTTTTTGGAGAACTTTTTTTCGGCTCAAAATTTTACGAAAAAACGTGATGATTAGCACTCGAATTCAGGCATTAATGGGAAAGTGATACTTCGTTTTGTTTATTTATACAACATGGAAAACATTCAGAATCACTTTGAGCAATTTTTTGGAAAACTTTTTTTCGGACCAAAATTTTGTCAGAAGCGTGATGATTAGCACACGTATTAAGGCTTTATTCAAAAAGTGATACTTCGTATGATTTATTCATACAACATGGAAAACATTCAGAAACGCTTCGAGCAATTTTTTGGAGAACTTTTTTTCGGACAAAAATTTGGTAAAAAATGTGATGAATAGCACATGAATTCGGTCTCCAATTGAAAATGGCACTTCTATTGGTGTATTTTTACAACATGAAAAACATTCAGAATCGTTTCGGGCAATGTTTTGGGGAACTTTTTTTGGAATAAAATTTTGTTAAAAAGGTTATGATTAGCACACGAATTTAGGCCTTATTAGGAAAGTTATCCTTTGTTTGGTTTATTTATACAACATGCAAATCATTCAAAATCATTCTGAGCAGTTTTTTGGAGAACTTTTTTTTGGACCAGAATTTCGTAAAAAGCATGATGTATAGCACACGAATTCATTCAAAATCGTTTTGAACAATTTTTTGGAGAACTTTTTTTCGGCTCAAAATTTTGCGAAAAACGTGATGATTATCACACGAATTCAGGCATTAATGGGAAAGTGGTACTTTGTTTTGTTTATTTATACAACATGGAAAACATTCAGAATCATTTTGAACAATTTTTTGGAAAACTTTTTTTCGGACCAAAATTTTGTAAGAAACGTGATGATTAGCACACGTATTAAGGCTTTATTCAAAAAGGGATACTTCGTATGATTTATTCATACAACATGGAAAACATTCAGAAACGCTTCGCGCAATTTTTTGGAGACTTTTTTTCGGACAAAAATTTGGTAAAAAAGGTGATGAATAGCACATGAATTCGGTCTCCAATTGAAAATGGCACTTCTATTGGTGTATTTTTACAACATGAAAAACATTCAGAATCGTTTTGGTCAATTTTTTGGATAACTTTTTTCGGACAAAAATTTTGTTAAAAACGCGATGATTAGCACACGAGTTTAGGCCTTATTAGGAAAGTTATACTTTGTTTGGTTTATTTATACAACACGCACATCAATTAGAATCGTTTTGAGCAGTTTTTTGGAGAACTTTTTTTTGGTCCAGAATTTCGTAAAAAGCGTGATGTACAGCACACGAATTCATTCAGAATCGTTTTGAACAATTTTTTGGAGGACTTTTTTTCGGCTCAAAATTTTACGAAAAAACGTGATGATTAGCACTCGAATTCAGGCATTAATGGGAAAGTGATACTTTGTTTTGTTTATTTATACAACATGGAAAACATTCAGAATCATTTTGAGCAATTTTTTAGAACACTTTTTTTGGGACCAAAATTTCGTAAAAAACGTGATGATTAGCACACGTATTAAGGCTTTATTGGGAAAGTGATACTTCGTTTGATTTATCTATGCAACATGGAAAACATTCAGAAACGCTTCGAACAATTTTTTGGAGAACTTTTTTTCGGACCAAAATTCGGTAAAAAAGGTGATGAATAGCACCTGAATTCGGTCTCCAATTGAAAATGGCACTTCTATTGGTGTATTTTTACAACATGAAAAACATTCTGAATCTTTTTGAGCAGTTTTTTGGAGAGGCTCAAAATTTTGAGAAAAACATGATGATTAGCACACGAATTCAGGCATTAACGGGAAAGTGATACTTCGTTTTGTTGATTTACACAACATGGAAAACATTCAGAATCGTTTTGAACAATTTCTTGGAAAACTTTTTTTCGGACCGAAATTTTGTAAAAAAACGTGATGATTAGCACACGTATTAAGGCTTTATTGGGAAAGTGATACTTCGTATGGTTTATTTATACAACATGGAAAACATTCAGAAACGCTTCGAGCAATTTTTTGGAGAACTTTTTTCGGACAAAAAATTTGGTAAAAAAAGGTGATGAATAATAGCACATGAATTCGGTCTCCAATTGAAAATGGCACTTCTTCTATTGGTGTATTTTTACAACATGAAAAACATTCTGAATCGTTTTGGGCAATTTTTTGGATAACTTTTTTCGCACAAAAATTTTGTTAAAAACGTGATTATTAGCACACGAATTTAGGCCTTATTAGGAAAGTTATACTTTGTTTGGTTTATTTATACAACATGCAAATCATTCAGAATCGTTTTGAGCAGTTTTTTGGAGAACTTTTTTTTGGACCAGAATTTTGTGAAAAGCGTGGTGTATAGCACACGAATTCATTCAGAATCGTTTTAAACAATTTTTTGGAGAACTTTTTTTCGGCTCAAAATTTTGCAAAAAAACGTGATGATTAGCACACGAATTCAGGCATTAACGGGAAAGTGGTACTTCTTTTTGTTTATTTATACAACATGGAAAACATTCAGAATCGTTTAGAGCAATTTCTTAGAAAAATTTTTTTCGGACCGAAATTTTGTAAAAAAAACGTGATGATTAGCGCACGTATTAAGGCTTTATTGGGAAAGTGATACTTCGTATCGTTTATTTATACAACATGGAAAACATTCAGAAACGCTTCGAGCAATTTTTTGGAGAACTTTTTTTCGGACAAAAATTTGGTAAAAAAGGTGATGAATAGCACATGAATTCGGTCTCCAATTGAAAATGGCACTTCTATTGGTGTATTTTTACAACATGAAAAACATTCTGAATCGTTTTGGGCAATTTTTTGGATAACTTTTTTCGGACAAAAATTTTGTTAAAAACGCGATGATTAGCACACGAATTTAGGCCTTATTAGGAAAGTTATACTTTGTTTGGTTTATTTATACAACATGCAAATCATTCAGAATCGTTTTGAGCAGTTTTTTGGAGAAATTTTTTTTGGACCAGAATTTCGTAAAAAGCGTGATGTACAGCACACGAATTCATTCAGAATCGTTTTGAACAATTTTTTGGAGAACTTTTTTTCGGCTCAAAATTTTACGAAAAAACGTGATGATTAGCACTCGAATTCAGGCATTAATGGGAAAGTGATACTTCGTTTTGTTTATTTATACAACATGGAAAACATTCAGAATCACTTTGAGCAATTTTTTGGAAAACTTTTTCTCGGACCAAAATTTTGTAAGAAACGTGATGATTAGCACACGTATTAAGGCTTTATTCAAAAAGTGATACTTCGTATGATTTATTCATACAACATGGAAAACATTCAGAAACGCTTCGAGCAATTTTTT
Source organism: Catharanthus roseus (assembly GCA_028651295.1). Taxonomy (NCBI): domain Eukaryota; kingdom Viridiplantae; phylum Streptophyta; class Magnoliopsida; order Gentianales; family Apocynaceae; genus Catharanthus; species Catharanthus roseus. The sequence continues at coordinate 7,044,076 of JAPQWS010000057.1, forward strand.
GGAGAACTTTTTTTCGGACAAAAATTTGGTAAAAAAGGTGATGAATAGCACATGAATTCGGTCTCCAATTGAAAATGGCACTTCTATTGGTGTATTTTTACAACATGAAAAACATTCAGAATCGTTTCGGGCAATGTTTTGGGGAACTTTTTTTGGAATAAAATTTTGTTAAAAATGTGATGATTAGCACACGAATTTAGATCTTATTCGGAAAGTTATCCTTTGTTTGGTTTATTTATACAACATGCAAATCATTCAGAATCATTTTGAGCAGCTTTTTTTGGAGAACTTTTTTTTTGGACCAGAATTTCGTAAAAAGCGTGATGTATAGCACACGAATTCATTTAGAATCGTTTTGAACAATTTTTTGGAGAACTTTTTTCGGCACAAAAGTTTGCGAAAAACGTGATGATTAGCACACGAATTTAGACATTAATGGGAAAGTGATACTTTGTTTTGTTTATTTATACAACATGGAAAACATTCAGAATCATTATGAGCAATTTTTTAGAACACTTTTTTTCGGACCAAAATTTCGTAAAAAACGTGATGATTAGCACACGTATTAAGGCCTTATTGGGAAAGTGATACTTCGTTTGATTTATCTATGCAACATGGAAAACATTCAGAAACGCTTCGAACAATTTTTTGGAGAACTTTTTTTGGGACCAAAATTCGGTAAAAAAGGTGATGAATTGCACCTGAATTCGGTCTCCAATTGAAAATGGCACTTCTATTGGTGTATTTTTACAACATGAAAAACATTCTGAATCTTTTTGAGCAGTTTTTTGGAGAGGCTCAAAATTTTGAGAAAAACATGATGATTAGCACACGAATTCAGGCATTAACGGGAAAGTGATACTTCGTTTTGTTGATTTACACAACATGGAAAACATTCAGAATCGTTTTGAACAATTTCTTGGAAAACTTTTTTTCGGACCGAAATTTTGTAAAAAAACGTGATGATTAGCACACGTATTAAGGCTTTATTGGGAAAGTGATACTTCGTATGGTTTATTTATACAACATGGAAAACATTCAGAAACGCTTCGAGCAATTTTTTGGAGAACTTTTTTTCGGACAAAAATTTGGTAAAAAAGGTGATGAATAATAGCACATGAATTCGGTCTCCAATTGAAAATGGCACTTCTTCTATTGGTGTATTTTTACAACATGAAAAACATTCTGAATCGTTTTGGGCAATTTTTTGGATAACTTTTTTTGCACAAAAATTTTGTTAAAAACGTGATTATTAGCACACGAATTTAGGCCTTATTAGGAAAGTTATACTTTGTTTGGTTTATTTATACAACATGCAAATCATTCAGAATCGTTTTGAGCAGTTTTTTGGAGAACTTTTTTTTGGACCAGAATTTCGTAAAAAGCGTGATGTACAGCACACGAATTCATCAGAATCGTTTTGAACAATTTTTTGGAGAACTTTTTTTCGGCTCAAAATTTTACGAAAAAACGTGATGATTAGCACTCGAATTCAGGCATTAATGGGAAAGTGATACTTCGTTTTGTTTATTTATACAACATGGAAAACATTCAGAATCACTTTGAGCAATTTTTTGGAAAACTTTTTTTCGGACCAAAATTTTGTAAGAAACGTGATGATTAGCACACGTATTAAGGCTTTATTCAAAAAGTGATACTTCGTATGATTTATTCATACAACATGGAAAACATTCAGAAACGCTTCGAGCAATTTTTTGGAGAACTTTTTTTCGGACAAAAATTTGGTAAAAAAAGGTGATGAATAGCACATGAATTCGGTCTCCAATTGAAAATGGCACTTCTATTGGTGTATTTTTACAACATGAAAAACATTCAGAATCGTTTCGGGCAATGTTTTGGATAACTTTTTTTGGAATAAAATTTTGTTAAAAAGGTTATGATTAGCACACGAATTTAGGCCTTATTAGGAAAGTTATCCTTTGTTTGGTTTATTTATACAACATGCAAATCATTCAGAATCGTTTTGAGCAGTTTTTTGGAGAACTTTTTTTTGGACCAGAATTTTGTAAAAAGCGTGATGTATAGCACACGAATTCATTCAGAATCGTTTGGAACAATTTTTTGGAGAACTTTTTTTCGGCTCAAAATTTTGCGAAAAAACGTGATGATTAGCACACGAATTCAGGCATTAATGGGAAAGTGATACTTCGTTTTGTTTATTTATACAACATGGAAAACATTCAGAATCGTTTTGAGCAATTTCTTGGAAAACTTTTTTTCGGACCAAAATTTTGTAAAAAAACGTGATGATTAGCACACGTATTAAGGCTTTATTGGGAAAGTGATACTTCGTATGGTTTATGTATACAACATGGAAAACATTCATAAACGCTTCGAGCAATTTTTTGGATAACTTTTTTTCGGACAAAAATTTGGTAAAAAAGGTGATGAATAGCATATGAATTCGGTCTCCAATTGAAAATGGCACTTCTATTGGTGTATTTTTACAACATGAAAACATTCTGAATCGTTTTGGGCAATTTTTTGGATAACTTTTTTCGGACAAAAATTTTGTTAAAAACGCGATGATTAGCACACGAATTTAGGCCTTATTAGGAAAGTTATACTTTGTTTGGTTTATTTATACAACATGCAAATCATTCAGAATCGTTTTGAGCAGTTTTTTGGAGAAATTTTTTTTGGACCAGAATTTCGTAAAAAGCGTGATGTACAGCACACGAATTCATTCAGAATCGTTTTGAACAATTTTTTGGAGAACTTTTTTTCGGCTCAAAATTTTACGAAAAAACGTGATGATTAGCACTCGAATTCAGGCATTAATGGGAAAGTGATACTTCGTTTTGTTTATTTATACAACATGGAAAACATTCAGAATCACTTTGAGCAATTTTTTGGAAAACTTTTTCTCGGACCAAAATTTTGTAAGAAACGTGATGATTAGCACACGTATTAAGGCTTTATTCAAAAAGTGATACTTCGTATGATTTATTCATACAACATGGAAAACATTCAGAAACGCTTCGAGCAATTTTTTGGAGAACTTTTTTTCGGACAAAAATTTGGTAAAAAAGGTGATGAATAGCACATGAATTCGGTCTCCAATTGAAAATGGCACTTCTATTGGTGTATTTTTACAACATGAAAAACATTCAGAATCGTTTCGGGCAATGTTTTGGGGAACTTTTTTTGGAATAAAATTTTGTTAAAAATGTGATGATTAGCACACGAATTTAGATCTTATTCGGAAAGTTATCCTTTGTTTGGTTTATTTATACAACATGCAAATCATTCAGAATCATTTTGAGCAGTTTTTTGGAGAACTTTTTTTTGGACCAGAATTTCGTAAAAAGCGTGATGTATAGCACACGAATTCATTTAGAATCGTTTTGAACAATTTTTTGGAGAACTTTTTTCGGCACAAAAGTTTGCGAAAAACGTGATGATTAGCACACGAATTTAGACATTAATGGGAAAGTGATACTTTGTTTTGTTTATTTATACAACATGGAAAACATTCAGAATCATTATGAGCAATTTTTTAGAACACTTTTTTTCGGACCAAAATTTCGTAAAAAACGTGATGATTAGCACACGTATTAAGGCTTTATTGGGAAAGTGATACTTCGTTTGATTTATCTATGCAACATGGAAAACATTCAGAAACGCTTCGAACAATTTTTTGGAGAACTTTTTTTCGGACCAAAATTCGGTAAAAAAGGTGATGAATAGCACCTGAATTCGGTCTCCAATTGAAAATGGCACTTCTATTGGTGTATTTTTACAACATGAAAAACATTCTGAATCTTTTTGAGCAGTTTTTTGGAGAGGCTCAAAATTTTGAGAAAAACATGATGATTAGCACACGAATTCAGGCATTAACGGGAAAGTGATACTTCGTTTTGTTGATTTACACAACATGGAAAACATTCAGAATCGTTTTGAACAATTTCTTGGAAAACTTTTTTTCGGACCGAAATTTTGTAAAAAAACGTGATGATTAGCACACGTATTAAGGCTTTATTGGGAAAGTGATACTTCGTATGGTTTATTTATACAACATGGAAAACATTCAGAAACGCTTCGAGCAATTTTTTGGAGAACTTTTTTTCGGACAAAAATTTGGTAAAAAAGGTGATGAATAATAGCACATGAATTCGGTCTCCAATTGAAAATGGCACTTCTTCTATTGGTGTATTTTTACAACATGAAAAACATTCTGAATCGTTTTGGGCAATTTTTTGGATAACTTTTTTTGCACAAAAATTTTGTTAAAAACGTGATTATTAGCACACGAATTTAGGCCTTATTAGGAAAGTTATACTTTGTTTGGTTTATTTATACAACATGCAAATCATTCAGAATCGTTTTGAGCAGTTTTTTGGAGAACTTTTTTTTGGACCAGAATTTCGTAAAAAGCGTGATGTACAGCACACGAATTCATCAGAATCGTTTTGAACAATTTTTTGGAGAACTTTTTTTCGGCTCAAAATTTTACGAAAAAACGTGATGATTAGCACTCGAATTCAGGCATTAATGGGAAAGTGATACTTCGTTTTGTTTATTTATACAACATGGAAAACATTCAGAATCACTTTGAGCAATTTTTTGGAAAACTTTTTTTCGGACCAAAATTTTGTAAGAAACGTGATGATTAGCACACGTATTAAGGCTTTATTCAAAAAGTGATACTTCGTATGATTTATTCATACAACATGGAAAACATTCAGAAACGCTTCGAGCAATTTTTTGGAGAACTTTTTTTCGGACAAAAATTTGGTAAAAAAGGTGATGAATAGCACATGAATTCGGTCTCCAATTGAAAATGGCACTTCTATTGGTGTATTTTTACAACATGAAAAACATTCAGAATCGTTTCGGGCAATGTTTTGGATAACTTTTTTTGGAATAAAATTTTGTTAAAAAGGTTATGATTAGCACACGAATTTAGGCCTTATTAGGAAAGTTATCCTTTGTTTGGTTTATTTATACAACATGCAAATCATTCAGAATCGTTTTGAGCAGTTTTTTGGAGAACTTTTTTTTGGACCAGAATTTTGTAAAAAGCGTGATGTATAGCACACGAATTCATTCAGAATCGTTTGGAACAATTTTTTGGAGAACTTTTTTTCGGCTCAAAATTTTGCGAAAAAACGTGATGATTAGCACACGAATTCAGGCATTAATGGGAAAGTGATACTTCGTTTTGTTTATTTATACAACATGGAAAACATTCAGAATCGTTTTGAGCAATTTCTTGGAAAACTTTTTTTCGGACCAAAATTTTGTAAAAAAACGTGATGATTAGCACACGTATTAAGGCTTTATTGGGAAAGTGATACTTCGTATGGTTTATGTATACAACATGGAAAACATTCATAAACGCTTCGAGCAATTTTTTGGATAACTTTTTTTCGGACAAAAATTTGGTAAAAAAGGTGATGAATAGCATATGAATTCGGTCTCCAATTGAAAATGGCACTTCTATTGGTGTATTTTTACAACATTAAAAACATTCTGAATCGTTTTGGGCAATTTTTTGGATAACTTTTTTCGGACAAAAATTTTGTTAAAAACGTGATGATTAGCACAAGAATTTAGGCCTTATTAGGAAAGTTATACTTTGTTTGGTTTATTTATACAACATGAAAATCATTCAGAATCGTTTTGAGCAGTTTTTTTGAGAACTTTTTTTTGGACCAGAATTTTGTAAAAAGCGTGATGTATAACACACGAATTCATTCAGAATCGTTTTAAACAATTTTTTGGAGAACTTTTTTTCGGCTCAAAATTTTGCGAAAAAACGTGACAATTAGCACACGAATTCAGGCATTAATGGGAAAGTGATACTTCATTTTGTTTATTTTTACAACATGGAAAACATTCAGAATCGTTTTGAGCAATTTTTTGGAAAACTTTTTTTCGGACCAAAATTTTGTAAAAAAACGTGATGATTAGCACACGTATTAAGGCTTTATTGGGAAAGTGATACTTCGTATGGTTTATTTATACAACATGGAAAACATTAAGAAACGCTTCGAGCAATTTTTTGGAGAACTTTTTTTCGGACAAAAATTTGGTAAAAAAGGTGATGAATAGCACATGAATTCGGTCTCCAATTGAAATGGCACTTCTATTGGTGTACTTTTACAACATGAAAAACATTCTGATTCGTTTTGGGCAATTTTTTGGATAACTTTTTTCGGACAAAAATTTTGTTAAAAACGTGATGATTAGCACACGAATTTAGGCCTTATTAGGAAAGTTATACTTTGTTTGGTTTATTTATACAACATGCAAATCATTCAAAATCGTTTTGAGCAGTTTTTTGGATAACTTTTTTTTGGACTTGAATTTTGTAAAAAGCGTGATGTATAGCACACGAATTCATTCAGAATCGTTTTGAACAATTTTTTTGAAAACTTTTTTTCGGCTCAAAATTTTGCGAAAAAACGTGATGATTAGCACACGAATTCAGGCATTAATGGGAAAGTGATACTTCGTTTTGTTTAGTTATACAACATGGAAAACATTCAGAATCGTTTTGAGCAATTTCTTGGAAAACTTTTTCTCGGACCAAAATTTTGTAAAAAAACGTGATGATTAGCACACGTATTAAGGCTTTATTGGGAAAGTGATACTTCGTATTGTTTATTTATACAACATGGAAAACATTCAGAAACTCTTCGAGCAATTTTTTGGAGAACTTTTTTTTCGGACAAGAATTTGGTAAAAATGGTGATGAATGGCACATGAATTCGGTCTCCAATTGAAAATGGTACTTCTATTGGTGTATTTTTACAACATGAAAAACATTCAGAATCGTTTTGAGCAATTTTTTGGAGAACTTTTTTCGGACAAAAATTTTGTTAAAAACGTGATTATTAGCACACGAATTTAGGCTTTATTAGAAAAGTTATACTTTGTTTGGTTTATTTATACAACATGCAAATCATTCAAAATCGTTTTGAGCAGTTTTTTGGAGAACTTTTTTTTTACCAGAATTTTGTAAAAAGCGTGGTGAATAGTACACGAATTCGGACTTTAATGGAAAATTGGTACTTTTTTTAGTGTATTTATACAATTAGGATCGTTTTGAACAATTTTTTGGATAACTTTTTTTCGACTCAAAATTTTGCAAAAAACGTGATGATTAGCACCCGTATTCGGGCTTTAATGGGAAAGTGATACTTCGTTTGGTTTATTTACGCAATATGAAAAACATTCAGAATATATTCAAGGAATTTTTTTTTTAGAAATTTTTTCGAACCTAAATTTTTTAAAAAACGTTATGATTAGCACACAAATTCGGACTTTAATGGGAAAGTGGTACTTCTCTTAGTGTATTTATACAATATGAAAAACATTCAGAATCGTTTTGAGCAATTTTTTGGGAAACTTTTTTTCGGACCTAAATTTTGTGCAAAACGTGATGATTAGAAAGCGAATTCGTGCTTTAATGGGAAAGTGATACTTTGTTTGGTTTATTTATACAATATGAAAAACATCCAGAATCTTTTCGAGCAATTCTTTTGAGAAATTTTTTCGGACCTAAATTTTGTAAAAAACGTGATGATTAGCACACGAATTCGAACTTTAATGGGAAAGTGATACTTTCTTTAGTGTATTTATACACATGAAAAACATTCATAATCATTTTGAGCAAATTTTTAGAGAACTTTTTTTCGGATCTAAATTTTGTAAAAATCGTGATGATTAGCACTGGAATTTGGGCTTTAATGGGAAAGTTATACTTCGTCTTATTTATTTATACAATGTGAAAACATTAAGAATCGTTTTGAACAATTTTTTGGAGAAGTTCTTTTCGGACTCTAATTGAAAATGGTACTCTTATTGTGTATTTTTACAACATGAAAAACATTCAGAGTCGTTTTGAGTAATTATTTGAAGAACTTTATTTCGAACCTAAATTTGTAAAAAATGTGATGAATAGCACACGAATTTTAGCTTTAATGGGTAAGTGATACTTCACTTAGTTTATTTATACATTATGAAAAACATTCAGAATTCTTTTGAGCAATTTGTTTGAGAAATTTTTTTCGGACCTAAATTTTGTAAAAAACGTGATGATTAGCACACGAATCCGGCCTTTAATGGGAAAGTGATAGTTCGTTTGGTTTATTTATACAATATGGAAAACATTCAAAATCGTTTTGAGCAATTTTTTGGATAACATTTTTTCGGACCAAAACTTTGTAAAAAACGTGATGAATAGCAAACGAATTCGGGCTCCAATTGAAAATGGTACTTCTATTGGTGTGTTTTTACAACATAAAAAACATTTGGAATCGTTTTGTGTAATTTTTGGGAGAACTTTTGATGGACCAAAATTTTGTAAAAAACGTTATGATTAGCACACGAATTCGAGCGTTAATGGGAAAGTGATACTTTGTTTGGTTTATTTATACGATATGAAAAAAATTCAGAATCTTTTTGAGCAATTTTTTGGAGAACTTTTTTTCAGACCTAAATTTTTTTTAAAATGTGATGATTAGCACACGAATTCAAGCTTTGTTGGAAAAGTGATACTTCGTTTTTTTTTATTTATAGAACAGGGAAATATTCCGAATCGTTTTGAGCAATTTTTTGGGGAACTTTTTTTCGGACCTAAATTTACTAAAAAACGTGAGCACACGATTTCGGACTCTAATGGGAAAGTGGTACTTCTTTTACTGTATTTATACCACATGAAAAACATTTAGAATCGTTTTGAGCAATTTTTTGGAGAACTTTTTTTCGCACCTAATTTTGTAAAAACGTGATGATTAGCACACGAATTAAGGCTTTAATGGGAAAGTGATACTTCGTTTGGTTTATTTATACAACGTGGAAAACATTCATAATCTTATTGAGCAATTTTAAGGAGAACTTTTTTTGAGACCTACATTTGTAAAAAATGTGATGATTAGCACATGAAATCGGGCTTTAATTGGAAATTTATACTTCGTTTAGTTTATTTATACATTATGAAAAACATTCAAAATTTTTTTTGAGCCATTTTTTTGGAAAATTTTTTTCGGACCTAAATTTTGTAAAAAACGTGATGATTAGCACATGAATTCGGGCTTTAATGGAAAAGTGATACTTCGTTTGGTTTATTTATACAATATGAAAAACATTCAGAATCGTTTTGACTAATTTTTAGGAGAAGTTTTTTCCGAACTAAATTTTGTAAAAAACGTGATGATTAGCACACGAATTCGTGCTTTACTGGGAAAGTGATACTTCGTTTGGTTTATTTATACAATATGAAAAACATTTAGAATCTTGTTGAGAAATTTTTTTCGGACCTAAATTTTGTGAAAAACGTGATGATTAGCACACGAATTCGGGCTTTAATAGGAAAGTGATACTTCATTTGGTTTATTTATACAATATGAAAAACATTCAGAATCGTTTTGATCAATTTTTTTTGGAGAAGTTTTTTTCGGACATAAATTTTGTAAAAAACATGATGATTAGCACACGAATTCAGGCTTTGATGGGAAAGTGCTGCTTCGTTTTATTTATTTATACAATTTGAAAAATATTAAGAATCATTTTGAGCAATTTTTTTAAGAAGTTTTTCGGATAGAAATTTTGTAAAAATGTGATGATTAGCACACGAATTCGGGCTCCAATTGAGAATAGTACTTCTATTGGTGCATTTTTACAACATGAAAAACATTCATAATCATTTTGAATAATTTTTTGGAGAACTTTTTTTTGGACCAAAATTTTGTAAAAAACGTGATTATTAGCACACGAATTCGGGCTTTAAATGGGAGAGTGATACTTCGTTTGGTTTATTTATACAATATGAAAAACATTTAAATCATTTTGAGCAATTTTTTTGGAGAACTTTTTTTCGGGCCTAAATTTTGTAAAAAAACGTAATGGGAAAGTGATACTTTAATGGGAAAGTGATACTTCATGTGGTATATTTATACATTATGAAAAATATTCGGAGTCCTTTTGAGCAATTTTTTTGAGAAATTTTTCTCTGACCTAAATTTTGTAAAAAACGTGATGATTAGCACATGGGAAAGTGATACTTCGTTCGATTTATTTATATCATATGAAAAACATTCAGAATCTTTTTGAGCAGTTTTTTGGAGAACATTTTTTAAGAACCGAAATATTGTAAAAAACGTGATGACTACCATACGAATTTGGGCTCCAATTTAAAATGGTACTTGTATTGGTGCATTTTTACAACATTAAAAAAATTCAGAATAGTTTTGAGCAATTTTTTGGAGAACTTTTTTCGGACCTAAATTTTGTAAAAAACGTGATGATTAGCACTCGAATTCGGGCTTTATTGGGAAAGTGATAGTTTGTTTGTATATTTATACATTATGAGAAACATTCAGAGTCTATTTGAGCAATTTTTTTGAGAAATTTTTCTCTGACCTAAATTATTTAAAAAACGTGATGATTAGCATATGAATTCTGGTATTAATGGGAAAGTGATACTTCGTTTGGTTTATTTATATCATATGAAAAACATTTAGAATCTTTTTTAGCAGTTTTTTTTAGAACATTTTTTCGGTCCAAAATTTTGTAAAAAACGTGATGATTACCACCCGAATTCGGGCTCCAATTGAAAATGGTACTTGTATTGGCGCATTTTTATAACATTAAAAACATTCAGAATCGTTTTGAGCAATTTTTTGCAGAACTTCTTTTCGGACCTAAATTTTGTAAAAGAAACGTGATGATTAGCTCACGAATTCTAGCTTTTATGGGAAAGTAATACTTTGTTTGGTTTATTTATAAAATATGAAAAACATTTAGAATCTTTTTGAGCAATTTTTTTGAGAAATTTTCTTTCGGACCTAAATTTTGTAAAAAACGTGATGATTAGCACATGAATTCGGGCTTTAACGGGAAAGTGACACTTTGTTCTATTTATTTATACAATGTGAAAAACATTAAGAATCGTTTTGAGCAATATTTTGAAGAAGTTTTTTTTCGAACAGAAATTTTGTAAAAAACATGATTATTAGGACTCGAATTCGAGCTCCAATTAAAAATGGTACTTCTATTTGTGCATTTCTACTACATGAAAAACATTCAGAATCGTTTTGAGTAACTTTTTGGAGAACTTTTTTTCGGACCTAAATTTTGTAAAAAATGTGATGATTAGCACACGAATTGGGGCTTTAATGGGAAAGTGATACTTCAATTGGTTTAATTACACAATATGGAAAATATTCAGAATCGTTTTGATCAAATTTTTTGAAGAAATTTTTTTCGGATCAAAGTTTTGTAAGAAGCGTGATGAATAGCACATGAATTCGGTCTTCAGAATTGTTTTGAGCAATTTTTTGGAGAACTTTTTTTCGGACCTAAATTTTGTAAAAATACGTTATGAGTAGGACACGAATTTGGGCTTTAAAGGAAAAGCAATACTTCGTTTGGTTTATTTATGTAATATGAAAAACATTTGGAATCGTTTTGAGTAAGTTTTTGAAGAACTTTTTTTCGGACCTAAATTTTGTAAAAAACGTGATGATTAGCACACGAATTCGTGCTTTACTGGGAAAGTGATACTTCGTTTGGTTTATTTATACAATATGAAAAACATTCAGAACCGCTTTGAGGAATTTTTTGGAGAACTTTTTTTCGGTCTTAAATTTCGTAAAAAACGTGATGATTAGCACACGAATTCGTGCTTTAATGGAAAGTGATACTTCATTTGGTTTATTTATACTACATGAAAAAACATTAAGAATCTTTTTGAATAATTTTTTGGAGAACTTTTTTTTTTACCTAAATTTTGTAGAAAACGTGATGATTAGCAAACGAATTCGGGCTTTAATGGGAAAGTGATACTTCGCTTGGCATATTTGTACATTATGAGAAACATTCAAAGTCTTTTTGAGCAATTTTTTTGAGAAATTTTTCTCCGACCTAAATTTATTAAAAAATGTGATGATTAGCACACGAATTCGGGTATTAATAGGAAAGTGATATATCGTTTGGTTTATTTATATAATATGAAAAACATTCAAACTCTTTTTGAGCAGTTTTTTGGAGAACATTTTTTCGGACCAAAATTTTGTAAAAAACGTGATGATTACCACACGAATTCGTGCTCCAATTGAAACTGGTACTTGTATTGGTGCATTTTTACAACATTAAAAATATTCAGAATCGTTTTGAGTAATTTTTTTGGGAACCTTTTTTCGGGCCTAAATTTTCTGCGAAACGTGATGATTAGTACACGAATTCGGGCTTTAATGGGAATGTGATATTTCGTTTTGTTTATTTATACAATATGAAAAATATTCATAATATTTTTGAGCAATTTTTTTGAAAAATTTTTTTCGGACCTAAATTTTGTAAAAAAACGTAATGATTAGCACACGAATTCGGGCTTTAATGGGAAAGTGACACTTTTTTATTTATTGATATAATGTGAAAAACGTTAAGAATCGTTTTTAGCAATTTTTTGGAGAATTTTTTTTTTTTGGACAGAAATTTTTTAAAAAACGTGACACGAATTCGGGCTCCAATTTAAAATGGTACTTCTATTGGTGCATTTCTACAACAATAAAAAAAATTCAGAATCGTTTTGAGTAATTCTTTAGAGAACTTTTTTTCGGACCTAAATTTTATAAAAAACGTGATGATTAGCACACCAATTCGGGATTTAATGAGAAAGTGATACTTCGTTTTGTTTATTTATACAATATGGAAAACATTCAGAATTGTTTTGTGCAATTTTTTGGAGAAGTTTTTTTGGGACAAAACTTTTGTAAAAATGTGATGATTAGCACACGAATTCGGGCTTTAATGGAAAAGTGATACTTCGTTTGGTTTTTTATACAATATTAAACACATTTAGGATCGTTTTGAGTAATTTTTTGGAGAAGTTTTTTTCGGAACTAAATTTTGTAAAAAACATGATGATTAGCACACAAATTCGTGCTTTAATGGGAAAGTGACACTTTGTTTTATTTATTTATACAATGTAAAAAACATTCAGAATCGTTTTGAGTAATTTTTTGGAGAAGTTTTTTTTTGGACAGAAATTATGTAAAAAACGTGATTATTAGGACACGAATTCGAGCTCCAATTGAAAATTGTACTTCTATTGGTGCATTTCTACAACATTAAAAAAATTCAGAATCGTTTTGAGTAATACTTTGAAGAACTTTTTTTCGGACCTAAATTTTGTAAAAAAACGTGATGATTAGCACACGAATTCAGGATTTAATGGGAAAGTGATACTTCGTTTTGTTTATTTATACAATATGAAAAATATTCAAATTCTTTTTGAGCAATTTTTTGGAGAACATTTTTTCGGACAAAAACTTTGTAAAAAATGTGATGAGAAGCACACGAATTCGGGCTTTAATGGGAAAGTGATACTTCGTTTGGTTTATTTGTACATTATGAAAAACATTCAGAGTCTTTTTGAGCAGTTTTTTGAGAAATTTTTTGGGACCTAAATTTGGTAAAAAAACGTGATGTGCACACGAATTCGGGCTTTAATGGGAAAGTGATACTTCATTTGGTTTATTTATAAAATATGGGAAACATTTAGAATCGTTTTGATCTAATTTTTGGAAAAAAATTTTCCGGATCAAAATTTTGTAAAAAATGTAATGAAAATAGCATATGAATTCGGTCTCCAATTGAAAACGGTACTTCTATTGGTGCATTTTTACAAAATGAAAATTATTCAGAATCCTTTTGAGTAATTTTTGGAGAACTTTTTTTCGGCCATAAATTTTGTAAAAAACGTGATGATTAGCGTACAAACTTGGGCTTTAATTACTTCGTTTGGTTTATTTATACAATTTGAAAACATTCGGAATTGTTTTGAGTAATTTTTTGTAGAACTTTTTTTCGGACCTAAATTTTGTAAAAAACGTGATGTAATAGTACACGAATTCGGGATTTAATGGAAAGTGATACTTCGTTTGATTTATTTATATATGATGAAAAAATTCAGAATCATTTTGAGCAATTTTTTTGAGAACATTTTTTCGGACAAAAATTTTGTAAAAAACGTGATATACGAATTCGGGTTCCAATTGAAAATGGTACTTGTATTGGTGCATTTTTACAACATTAAAAATATTGAGAATCATTGTGAGCAACTTTTTGGAGAACTTTTTTTCGGACCTAAATTTTGTTAAAAACGTGATGATTAGCACACGAATTCGGGCTTTAATGGGAAAGTGATACTTCTTTTGGTTTATTTATACAATCTCGAAAATATTCAGAATCGTTTTGTGCAATTTTTTGGAGAAGTTTTTTTGGAACATAAATTTTGTAAAAAAACGTGATGATTATTAGCACACAAATTCGGGCTTTAATGAGAAAGTGCTGCTTCGTTTTATTTATTTATACAATGTGAAAAATATTAAGAATTGTTTTGAGTAATTTTTTGGAGAAGTTTTTTTTTTTTTTTACAGAAATTTTGTAAAAATGTGATGGTTAGCACACGAATTCGGGCTCCAATTGAAAATAGTACTTCTATTGGTGCATTTTTACAACATGAAAAACATTCAGAATTGTTTTGAGCAATTTTTTGGAGAACTTTTTTTCGGACCTAAATTTTGTAAAAAAAGTGATAATTAGCACACGAACTCGGGCTTTAATGTGAAAGTGATACTTCATTTGGTTTATTTATACAATATGAAAAACATTTAAAATCTTTTCGAGCAATTTATCTGAGAAATTTTTTTCAGACCTAAATTTTGTAAAAAACGTGATGATAGCACATGAAATCGGGTTTCTATGGGAAAGTGGTACTTCTATTGGGTGTATTTACACAACATGGAAAACATTCAGAATCGTTTTGAGAAATTTTTTGGAGAACTTTTTTTCGGACCAAAATTTGGTAAAAACGTGATGATTAGCACACGAATTCTGGCTTTAATGGAAAAGTGATACTTCATTTGGTTTATTTATACAATATGAAAAACATTCAAAATCCTTTTGAGAAATTTTTTTGGGACATAAATTTTGTAAAAAACGTGATGATTAACGTACGAATTCGGGCTTTAATTGGGAAGTGATACTTCATTTAGTTTATTTATACAGCATGAAAAATATTCACAATTGTTTTGAGCAATTTTTTGGAGAATGTTTTTTTAGACCTAAATTTTGAAAAAAACGTGATGATTAGCACACAAATTCGGGCTTTAATAGAAAGTGATACTTCATTTGAGTTATTTATACAATATTAAAAACATTCAGAATCTTTACGGGCAACTTTTTTGAGAAATATATTTTGGACCTAAATTTTGTAAAAAAACGTGATGTAAAGCACACGAATTCAATCTTTAATGGGAAATTGAGACTTCGTTTGGTTTATTTATATAACATGGAAAACATTCAGAATCATTTTGAACAATTTTTTGCAGAACTTTTTTTTAGACGAAAATTTTTTAAAAAACGTGATGATTAGCACACGAATTTGGACTTTACTGGGAAAGTGATACTTCGTTTGGTTTATTTATACATTTATACAACATGAAAAACATTCAAAATCGTTTTGAGCAATTTTTTGGAGAACTTTTTTTTTTACCTAAATTTTGAAAAAAAAAAAACGTGATGATTAGCACACGAATTCGGGCTTTATTCGGAATGTGATACTTCATTTTCTGTATTTTTACTAAATAAAAAACATTCAAAATCATTTTGAGCAATTTTTTGGAGAATTTTTTCCTCACCTAAATTTTGTAAAAAAATGTAATGATTAGCTCACGAATTCATACTTTTTAATAGGAAAGTGATACTTTGTTTGGTTTATTTATACAATTTCAAAAACATTCAAAATGGTTTTGAGCAAATCTGTGAAGAACTTTTTTTCGAACCTAAATTTTATAAAAAAACGTGAAAATTAGCACACGAATTGGGACTTTAATGAGAATTTGTTACTTTATTTTGTGTATTTATACAACACAAAAAAATATCCATAATTGTTTCGACCAATTTTTTGGAGAACTTCTTTTCGGACTTAAATTTTGTAAAACCCATGATGATTAGCACACAAATTCGGACTTTAATGGTAATGTGATACTTCTTTTTGTGTATTTGAACAAGAAGAAAATTGACATCCTGTAACTCCAAGCCGTTTAATACATTATATCAAAAAAATTAGTGATCCGGTCGAAAAAAAGTCGTCTCAAAAAAAATATCTTGTCGGTAAAGATAATAAAAAATAAATAAACTTTTTTAATCGTAAATATGACGGCATCAACAGAAGCCGCCGCTCACCGTTTTCTTCGAATAAGAGTCAAATATGCACTAACAGGCATCAAAGCATCGATATGAAGCTATAATATTGATGAAATTGACACCTCGAAAATTCACGTCATGTAACTCCAAGCCGTTTAATATAACATTAAATTAAAAAATTAACGATTCGGCAAAAAAAAATCACTTTTAAAAACTCGTCAAAAATTTTATGTACATTCTTCATGCTGTGAAGATCAATCGTATAAAGTTTCACCTAAATATCTTGTCGGTAAATATTGATAAAAACTAAACAAACTTTTTTCGTCGTAAATATCACGGCATCAACAGAGGCTGACGCTCACCGTTTTCTTCGAATAAGAGCCAAATATGCACTAATGAGCACCAAAACATTGATATGAAGCTATAAAATTGATGAAATTAACACATCAAAAATTGAAATCGTGTAACTCCAAATCGAAAAAAAGTCGTCTGTAGAACTTGTCAAAAACTGCTTGGATTACTAGAGTGAAAAGAAATCATAAGATAACATGAAGTAATGAAATATAGTCACTGTAAATAGCTTATATCTTATAATAAGATAAAAACCGCTTAATTTAGGACATGGATAATAGAGCCAAAGCAAACGGCATGGGGTTATGAAGATGTTTGTTGATGATCATCTAACCCCCACATATCAGATATAGAATCAATAGAGTTAGATGACCATCAACAAAACACATTCATAGCTTCAGAGAATGCAACGCAAAGAAAGCCCTTCTGTACAGATTCTATATGGTTAATGATGATGAAAATATGAGTTTCCATTGAGAATCATCTATTATTTCCTCATCTATATGGTTAATACAAGTACGCAAAGACAGCATATTCTTTAGGAGATACCTTGCTTCAAAACTATATCCATTTTACTGGTTGGCATGACCATGACTGTTGGGTTTGACTTCTAAACAGCAAACCTTAAACTAACATAGAAAAACAAAACAATGGCATGAATTGCATTGAACAAAGAAAATGTGATTTGTGTCCTGATGATTCAGCTTCTTTGGCTTCTTCTTCTATAAGAACCTCCAAGGTACAATATAATATGATCGGTTCTAGGGGCTTCAAAGAAGAATTCTTGAGGCTTGCTTAGAAATCAAGAAAAACCCAGTTCAAATCACTAATTAATGCAGAGGGTGGTATAAGTATGTACAGAAATGAAGAACCAAAAAACAAGAGAGCTCTGAAAGCGCAGATTTATAGATTAAGTTAAAGCACAGATTGAGTTGTACTCTTCTTCTATGATAACTCTTCTAAGTTAAAGCACACAAGTTTAGCAATGAAGGCATATTAAAAATGCCAATGATAATCTCAATACCCAGATATAACTTAATATTCTACAACTTGAGTTGGAACAAGAAACACATTCAACCAATGCCAAAACAAAAAGAGAAGGTAGTTTCAGTTTTAATTAATTTTTGCCTAATAATATGAAAAAGACCATTAGCAAGGTAGTTAACTTCTATGATAACTCTCAATTCCCAGAACAATGTTAAGTTTAGTCTTGATTGTCCTGTTATGGTTGCCAGCAGCATGCTACAAAAACTAAAGTAATTGAATAGATGAAATCAAGGACCATGTTAAACTATTTAAATAATAGGTTGTCAATACCTTCTTCCCACTGAAAAAGAAAAGAGGGTAAATGAAAAAGAGGCCGGATAGATATACTCAAGGAAGCATGAGATTTAACAGCTCTTATCTTTCCCTGCTGATTCTGGCCTTTGTTTTTGCTTCTGCTGATGCCAAAACTTTAAAGAGTGAGCTTCTCTGCCGTCAGTGTTCAGCATGCGATACAAATGAATGTCCTCCCAGTGAATCCTACCCGCACATGACTGCATACGATGACTCTCTCATTGCCAGTGCCTTACAATCTGACTATGTCAGCTCCAAAGACACAGGTGTCTATTCCGTTCCAAATATTACAGGCGGTAAATCAGCAAAATACAATGCTTATTATGGCTGGGAATCAACTTCTGGTTCAGCTTCTGGCTACCATAGGTAATGTAGAAATTCATCTGGAAAAACAAGAAATATTGGATTAAAACAAGTATCAAACCATTAAATCCGATTGCCTGGAATTCCTCAGAGAATCATATAATCATGTCAGAAGACTGTTTAATGGAGTGATAAACAGTGCATCACTGCTCATGTCTTACATTGTCATTAGTAGACTTGCAAGGCACAATCTGGCTTTGCTGATGCATGAATAACTTCTTGATTGTCTTGCAGATTCAGAAACTATATGGATAAATGTTCAGATGGCCAAAGCTATCTGACTGTTGACAAGCACGGCAAAGTAAGCCTTCGTGCATTGAATTCGCTGGATAACTTGGCTGAGGCCGACTGGAAATCAATTGCCCCACCCACTGAATATAACCACCGTGAGTTCCGGTTCTGGGCTTCTCATAGTACTGGAAAATGTCTAACAGTTTTCGGGGGCAAGTCCAAAAAGAGAACTGTTGGAGTTGCAGACTGCAGGTTTGATGGTTCCAATAGAGGCCAGCTCTTTGCCTTTCGTTTCCATTACCATAAGGCCTTCTGTTGCTGTGGTATCCACAATATTTGAGAAATCCATTTCCAGCAAACCACAAGGCCTTCTGTTGAAGTGCCTTTTCTGTTATAATCAACCATTATATTGAAATCTATGAATTATCCAGCGCCCCCCCACACACAAACAACACCCCCAAAAAACAAATTAAAAGGGATAAAGAGGCTACTAGAAGACATAAATGCCAAGTATTTTGACAATCTATTAACCAGCCATTTTTCCAGCGTTATAGCTGGAATGAGCAGAACTTCGTGATGCATAAAGTTCTCCATGGCGTAGCTTAATTTATATCCGGGGAAATATGCCTCAAAAATGGGAAAACATACAATATGATGTTTCTTATAGGCCTAGACACTTCAATTTTTCATGGTCAATCTAAACCAACGAAGTTTTTAGGCCTTGTTCAAGGCTAAAAGCTAATGAACATTCTTTTTACAGAAAGTATTCATGTTCCATTCACTTATTAAAAGCATAACTTAAACAATTTGTTTCAGGCATTCAGATGCATATGCAGACTGTTCTTTAATTACGTTTCAATACTTACCAAAGTCAATTGGCTGATTAAAGCATTTAACCCTGCTTGAAATCTACTGAAATTGGACAATGAGGCTGTTCGCTAAACAATCTCTATAATCTCCAAACTCTGGTGTCAACTTTGGGTCCTACTTTCAACTCTTTGCCAAATGACATTGGCAGTCATTTAGCATCTATTTCTTCCAACAAACAGCCAACTAGAAGAGATGCCTAATGGTATCAGAAGATTGAAATGCTTGCAAATGCCACCCATACTTGTGTGCAAAAGTTCAGGCATGCAAGACTTTAGAAACTTCCAGCATCTCCTAGGGTCACTTGGTATTTCAAAACTAGACGACGTGAGGGATGCCTTGGATATGAAACAAGCCAATTTAAAACAGAAACAATAGCTATAAGAGTTGGAGCTACAGTAGGACGATGAAGAGAATGCAAACTTTAACGGTAATTTACAAGAAAATGTCCTTAGTATCTGCATCCAAGCCAAAAACTAAAGAAGCTTACTATCAGATCCTATGGTGAAGAACGTTACCAAAATTGATGGGGCATTCATCTCTTGCCAACCTAATAATTTTGACACTTCACAGCTACAGAACATCCAAAAACCTCCCTCCTTTAGGACAGCTATCTCTATTAAGATGCCTAAACCTCAAAAATTTGCAAAGCATAAGGCAGATTGGTGAAGAGGTTGCCAGGATAGATTCCCTACACTAGAGAGTCTAAATTTTGAACACATACCTAAGTGGAAAGAATGGTTAGTAGCAGATAGCAGTGAATTTTTCTCAACTCAAAATTCTTCACATCAAGCATTGTTCTGAACTCAGAAACAATCTGGATTGCCACGGAGATTGAGTGGTGCAAAGAGTTGACATCATTGCTTTATTTTCCAGTCTTCCTGATATTGGAAGTCACTGACTCATTTGTGCTGTTGGCAAACCATGAAAACTCATATACACTTTTCTTACATAAATTTCAACAAAATGGCTTCATCTTAAAAGAGAGTAACTACTGATGAAGCTCCGGTATCATGCTGCACTGATGTTTTTAAAATTTTCAAACTCATGCTAATCATAAAACCGCTATTTGCTATTGGATCACCGCCTTGGCTAACTACTTTGCAAGAGATTCACCAAAAATCCATAAACATATTATTAATATAAGAAAATATGAAAAGAAAGAAGCGAACATACATACTCCAAAGAAACATAATATTTGATTTGGTGAATAGTTCCAAGATATTCAAAATATCCTAAAAGTACAAAATGAAAAAGAAAAACTTCACTGTAGTATCAGCTTGATTTTTTTCATCATAAAGTTGCCTTTCTCTAACACCTGCAGGTGAAATCTTTTATGTGGATCTCCTACCATCGAGCAGCTTACGGATCAACTACCTTTCCAAATGAAAATGAACCGAGAACCAGAAAACTTCTTCCTACCAAAATATTAAGAAAGTGAAGGCACTGCACAATTCCAAGAACAGAGCACAAATTATACTAAAATACTTAAAGGAGATATATTAAAGCACTCACATAGACCCTTCAACGGTGCATGGAGAAAGGCAGCAGATTCTGTCATGGCATCTTCCTTCAGAACACACAGATACGCAGTTAACTTCAGTATTCTTTTGCCTTTCCACAACAATTACCTGCAGAAAAAGCCTGGATGGTCGAGAGGGCGGCCGTGGTTAATCTTGACCCTAGATGCAGATCAAACTGGAATCATATGTCAGCCACTGTATATATTCTTAAAGTCCTTCCTGCGGATTTGAATTATAGGGAGGTATAACTTCTTCACTGTTCTTAAAGCCACTGAGACAAGGTGGCTTTGCTGCTCCAAAATAGAAGAATGCCATTATCCTGGACAACTCATCCGCAGTTCGAATTGCTGACAAGAAAAAGAAGAAATTTCACATTTCAGTTCACAGATTCTTAAGTAGTGAAGCATGTATATTTACTAATACATTTGCTTTTTACCTTTCTCTCGGTATAGGATTTTTCCAGCTTTAGTAAAGATGAGTTCTGGGTATACAGATACTTGTAGAGTGGCCACCAAATTCTGCTCCACAACGGCATCAATTGCCACACACTATTTTGATTCACCGATTAGATAAGCATTCAATGTAACATAAAGAAAAGGTAAAGCTAACAACAGAAGGCGCCACATACTCTTGGTGATGGTAGCCTGCAGTTCCATATGATCTGCACAGCTTTCTCCAATTCATCCCGAATCTTTTCATTTTCTCTTGGTCTGAATGGGTTTCATAGCTTTCATAAATATTCAAGAACTTTCCATTGAAATATAGAAATCACATATCCAAAATCCAAAGTGTGTCACAAAGTTATATGAGCAAATAAAGTTGTCCAGAGTTTTCGAGCTTTTTAAACTCATACATGGAGACTTATTTGGATAAATAAAATGAATTCATCAAGGCATAAGCTATCCTAGAAGTCCTCAAGTTGCTTTAATGTCAACCCTTAAACTTTGATGATTTTTTCCAATGACTAAATCTTTATACATGTAGCAATTCAAAAGAAAAACACACCGACGGGAAGCATCACCATCTGCAACAATTCTCATAACAGATAAGATTTGGGGGGATAAATTAAAATGAAACTCAACCTAAACTCGAAGTCTGAAAGTAAAATAACAATACTATCCAAAAAATTACCCCCTGTCCAAATTGGCTGTCCACATTTCTACTTTGAAATGTTTAAAAAAATGAATGTCCATTTTTTAAAAAAGAAACATATTATCTGCAACAATTCTCATAACAGATAAAATTTGGGGATAAATTAAAATGAAACTCAACCTAAACTCGAAGTCTGAAAGTGAAATAACAATACTATCCAAAAAATTACCCCCTCTGTTCAAATTGGCTGTCCACATTTCGACTTTGAAATGTTTAAGAAAATGAATGTCCATTTTTTAAAAAATAAACATATTTCCCCTCTAAACTTTCAAAAATAACCTAATCAACTTAAACAAGTAAGCTCCACTAGCACATGGGTCCTACCAGGTTACCAGTACCTCCCTAATTAATAGCACTCGTGGTAACTTATTGATGGCCAAATCTTTTCCTAAGTCTGTGTGCCAACTCAAAGTAGGATATTCAGTTCTGGACAGAGGAGGTATACAATAATTTCTTTCCTTCTTGTGGGGCTGGAATGAAGGAGAAGAGGGGGGGGGAAGATCATTCATTGATAGCTACTGAGATTATCAACCGTCAAAAGTTCAAGGCTTTACTAACAGAGTGATGAAATAACTTAATTTCTATAGACATTGTCAACTGTCAAAACTTCACGACTTAACTAACAGAGTGATGGAGCAGCCTCTGAAATAATTTTATTTTCTCAATTAAACAACAAAGAATGTGAACTCAACACCAGCAAGTTTCTCTCCTTCGCATCTTTTTTTGGTCAAATGAGAACGGGAGAAAAATCAAAAAGACAAGAAGGCTGGAGAATTTATAACCATAGGTGGACAAACAAAATAGCAGTGCTTGTCTGCAGCCCGTTCAAGTGATCCTAGAAATTCAAGAATTAGCTATGAAAGTTCATCAATAGTATCTCCAAACCCCAAAAAAGAAATTATATATAGGAAAAAACAAATAGTACCTATGGGACAAAGTCATATCAGACCTTTGGGTAAGAAATCAAGAAGTGAGCAACCAAAGGAATGGCAAGTGGATTAACCATTAGAAACAACAATAAAAAGTTTAGCAACCAAGAGTGTACAAGATGCCAGGCTATCATTTTGAAAAATAATATACATGTTCAAGAAAAATAATTTGGACTATAAACGTCCAAATATGATGATAACAAAAAGGCAAGTGATGAAAGCAGACCTTTTATAGCGATTATGCACAAGAACTACCAAAGGGCTGATGTCCTTAAAAATCATTTCTTCCCATTCTGCAGATTTTATATCTTTTATAGGACGAATATAATCATCATCTTGCCAAACTATTTCATTTTCACTGTCATAATTCTCATCATCATCCTTCTTGACATTTTTAATAGTAATTTTGTTGAAGAATTGATCCAAGTTGAAGCCCCATCCCTCAGCATCTTCAGGCCAATCAGGATCATCCTCTTCAACAACAAGAGGGTAATCTGCCAAAAGTTTTTGCATTTTTTTTCTTCTTTCAATGGGGTCTATCTCTTCGTCAACATCAGGGTACATATTGATCACTTCTCTAATTTTTTTCCTCCATTCCTGCCTCTCTTCATCATCCATATCAAAGAAAACATCCTGCTTCCTACTTCCACCTGATGATTCATTTCCTCCATTCTGATTTCCTTCCTCTGATTCAAGTGCATCTCCAGTTTTAGAAGCTCTTAGCCTATGATTTCTGAAACTGTCAATCTGAATATTGGATAGAATAATTCAGATGCCCTTATCAATACGTAAGCAGTTAGTGAACTTCAGGGTCAAGTTTAAAATGGTAGTAGTAAAAGCAGGGAAACAAAAAGCGCACCAGCAAAGGTGATTTTAAAATGTTGGGAGGAGACATTCTGCGGGAGGAAACACTAATAGTGTTCTGTATCTTTCTCCTCGGAGGAACAGTAACTTTGAATGAAGAAGAAACTTTTGTACTTTCTGCAATGACAGGTGAAGACAATAGCTGTGGCCTCAGTGAGCACCGCAATTCCATTTCCTACACAACCATTTGAATCGTATCAAAACATTAATTACATGCATTCTTACTTGAATTTGGAAATGAAAACAATAATCCAAAATATCAAAAACAAAACTATTGGGAGCGGCCGGGCTGCATCGCATAAAAAAGATGGGGCATGGCAGCCGGTGACGTTCAAAATGAAATTGAAAACTCCATAAACACCTCAAAAAACTGTGACTGATTTTATGAGAGGAAACTTTAAGCATATGATTGATTTAGTATACCGCAGAAAATTACGAAATTCCAAGCAATAACTTACAGAAGCTTAGGATTGGATAGAGGAGTTTCGCAGCTGGGCACTGAAGTAACTGTGAACGAGCGACAAGATTTCGTGAGGAATTGAAGAAATTCCCTTTCTTTCTATTCGTCTTGTCCAAGAAAAGATTGAAATTCCGCAGCTAAAGGAACGAGAAGAGGTTTAAGATGTTTTTCCTTTTTTTTCTTAAGATGATTTACCTGCGTAGGAAAATTGTTAGCAAATGGTGGGCTACCAAACTGCTTCACGTCTTGAAAGATGGAAATCAGGGTGCTATAACCGTATTGCAAACTAGGACTTAAAAGAGTATTATTAATTCATGTTATCTATCATCCATAATATGCATATGAGAAAATAAAGAAAATGCGCAAAAATTTCAAATGAAAATCATTTCCCATCTCCAACTTTCTCACTCTACACTCACCTCTCTCTCTCTCTCAACTTCTCTCTATACGTTTTGAATAATTTTGAAGATTTTAAAAAAATATATAGATTATTTTAATAATTATAAAGATTTTATAAGAGAAAATAGTAATTTTTAAATAAACTTTTTTTTCAAAAGTCAATTTTGTTGAAAAATTGGATCAGCAAGAAAGGAGGTACTCACACCCAACTTAACTTTTGTCACTAAAGGACTGCAGCTGGCCTGGTGCAGAGAGTGACGGAACCAGGACAGAAAATTTGGAGGGGCTAGTCAATATTAAAAATTTTACCAGAATTTCGTCTATAAAATAGATACATTCAAAGTATAAAAACATTCAGACAATTCCAAATTTACAAATGAAATAGCAAAAAATAGGTAATCGCCCATTACCAATGATGAGTGATCACCCATCATTCACGAGGAATGATTATCCATCACTCACGGGATAAATACCTCTATCAAATGTGATCATCTTGATCAGTTATGAGCACGAGCACGATCAGAAGACGAAATCCAATATGAGCTGCAATTAATTTAGAACGATTAGAATATTAATATAAAAATAAATAACATTCATACAAATACTTTTACAATGAAAAAGAAATCACTATTGAAAAATGATCTAAAATAAAGCAATCATATTTTTACAAAATCATTTCACATTTCACTGTGACATAATCATTAATTAGAACATAAATTAAATAAGCAATCATATTTTTACCAAAAAAAAAAAAAAAAACCTAGAAATAACCAAAAGAACATGAACATCACAGCAAAAACAAGTAAGCAACTAGCAGCAAACAGCAACAACAGCAGGATTCAAGAAATTTCATAAAATAGATTAATTTAAAAGCTTACATTTTCTTCAAAAAGCAGAGAAGCAGAAAGCAAAGCACTGCATCAGAGAAGCAAAGGAGCAGGCGCAGCACTACAGTAGCAGTGAGCAACGCAGCAGCAAGACGGAGTAGCAGAGGAGCACCGAGCACATGCCGAGAAGAGAACAGGAACCGCGCACAGCAACAACAGCAAGAAGCAACAAGAAGGAGCAGCTGGTCTTTGTTTGTCTGGTCGCCGAGAAGAGAAGAGGAAGCCCTCGTCGTCGTTGCCGTCGACAAGTGAAGAGGAAGGGAGAGGGAAGGTAGTTCAACAGAGAGAGTGTAGGAAGAAGGAGAGTCGAGGGAGCAGTGGCGAGTTTGGTTCGGGCGCGGCGCGAGAGAACATAATTTATTTATTTTTTTAACCTTATACCCAGTCCAGAAGTTGTGGGGTTCTATTGAAAAAAAATAAAACTGGGGGCTTGAATGTAAAAACATCAAAATTCTTTAAAAAAAATTTTTTCGGGGGCTCGAGCCTACCCGAGCCCCCAAGTGGTTCCGCCACTGCGCAGAGATACCCCCTTCCTGTGTCTAGTCCGGCTTTTTTTTAGTTATACTTAGTAAACTATTATTGTTGTTACGTTTTTATATTGTCAAATTTTAAATATTTATTTGTACTATTAATTGTTAGTTGTTTATGAGTTCTATAGTAAATTTGTTTTATAAATAATTTTGTATAGTAAAGTGAATTATTTAGTTTATGTTAATATTATTATGTTAAATTATTTATATTTACAAATTTAAATTATGATTATGACATTGATACCAGAGCTTCACGGAATCACATATATATAATAATTGTTTTTGGGGGAGGGCGGGGGGGTGGTGCCCCCAACCCTGCCACTAGGTCAACTGTGGCTGAGTAGGGAATCTGCGTGCCTCTCGGCACTAAATTATAAGCTTCACAATGAAACATAACTCTAGAACAACACTAATAGGTATACACACAAAGTACACGGAATACTTAAGTAAATTAGATATTACTAGTGCGCTCAAAACACAGATCTTAAAAAAAAAAATTTCTCATTTTGGTTTTATTATAAACACAAAAGTATCTTACATTAATAACTTACACGACAACATAAAAAGAAACTTTACAGACGGTTCGAGTCTAAAAAGATAAAACATAAATATATGCCCTTCTAGGGAGAGTGATCCAAAAACTCCTGGCCTAAAACTTCAGTGACTTGTTGGGCCCCTGACCGTTCCGAGCTAATCTGAGAAGAAAACATGATATGAAAAAACGTGAGCGTGAAAGCTGAGTGAGTCCACGTGTGTGTGCGCAGTAGTAATTTCTTTAAAACCATGACGATGCCGTTTCACAAAACAGTTCATGCAATGTTATAAGAAAAGTATTTCTTTTATTATTTTAACAAAACTGATGCTTGAACTTACATGAAGACACATTAGCGCAGCTTCTACGTCCCAAATTTAAAAAAACATGTAATGCAGTGGGGCTCCACGGACAAAGTCCGGATCTCCAAAACGAGGTCATTGGAACCAAGTTCCGGCATCTCGTAGTCAAATACCGGCCAAACAGCATACGAGCGCTCGATTACAAACAACCGCACTCCCATATCACTGGTCAAAATAGGCTACAGACTCCTGGGGCACCTACCAGGTCTGCCCTGGGATCAACTTCAGTTTCGAGCCCTTCCTGACTCTCCATTAGGCGGCTGAACCCACCGCAGAGCATGATGCGGTGTCCACGTAAACCGATTGGGCCACACCCTCCGCGGTCTACATCCCTCTTCAAGTGGATCCACCCTCAGAGTTAAAAACCCGTCCACTTCATCGGAAGAGGCCCTAGTACGGCGGACTAGCCACGTACAGTGCAATCCGCTAACGCGTCCGTTCACTTGATTTTTACCAAACTTTAACCCTGGTCGGAAAGAGGTTTTCATATGTATTTACAAATCAAAATGCCAATTGCTCGGCCATAATAACAGATTCAAGTCATAAACATTTCAGAGCACAAAAAATCCTCATCCGCCAGTCATCACATGCTTATGCAAATTTCACAACTATGCCAATGTCAGATCTATATTCATGCATGTCAAAATACGTAACTTTTCAAGCTAGAACATTTTCCAATATATAAATATTTCCGAAAAACTTGCCTACAACAAACTTCTTATGCACCACCGTAATAGTCTGTTTTAAAAGAAACACCTATATGGAGCACCGCTCTTATGCATTTTTCTAGGAAATGCGTAACACATTGTGGAGAACATCTCCAAAACACCCTGAGAGATATCGTTCCAAAAATAGCAATATTTTGTAAATGTTCAAAAAAACATATTTATATGTCTTGTAATATTTGAAATAAAATGGAGTTTGTGGACTCAGCTGGATGTAGATCTGGTGCTAAGATCCTACAAAATAATAATGCGAAAATACTTAATACCTGGGTATCGATCAAATAATCCTATTCCCTAAATAATATCGAAATCTTACGAAATGAACTTTAGGATGTATATATATACTTATATAAGGATACCTATATAATGATATATACTTATAATAATTCTTTAAAAGATCAAAAATCCTATACTCTTAAAAATATATATATATATATACTCTCCCAAGAAACCATAATTAATTATATACTATATACTAAAAATCCATTTAAAATATTGAAATCCTAAAATAAATAACTAACTTAAAATATATATATATAATCTAACTAGAAATAGATCTCACTATATATTAAGAAAACAAACAAATAATACACTTAAACTATATATATATATATATATATTATAGTGAAATTACAAAGGAAAGAAAAGAAAAATAAAATATAAAAAAAAACCATGCAAACTAACCTTCTTGAGGAAACTAATATAAGAACATGGCTGCCCTTTTTTATTCAAAGAAAAAAAATGATAATGCATGCATATATATATATATATATATATATATAGAGAGAGAGAGAGAGAGAATAAGGCGGCCAAGGAGGAAAAGAAAAGAAAAGAAAAGAGAAAACAGTGAGGGAATGACGGGTGGGTATAGGAGGTGGCAGCAGAGCCGTTTTCTTAATTGCGAAGTTTTATTTTTTTTTTTTTGGAAATCCTTATATGCAAATGTCAAGTATTTAAATTTCTAAAATAAATACACTAGGTATTAAAAATAGAATACACTCACTTATAAACCTTAATAATAAAACCTCAATATGATAAAATTTTGTTCCTATTCCTAAATATCCCCAAAATATCACTAAGTGCTAAAAACACTCTATTCCACCAATATAGATCAAAACTTCATTTTTATTACGTCCGTAATTTTAAAGTCATGCTAGGTGCTTACGGAATAGGATGTTACATGGTTTGGGGAGGAATAAAGTGATAAAAATTGTTTAATAGATTAAATACATATAGCGAATTACAAATTTAAAATTAGTCATATATATGGCACAAATAATTTCGTTTAAGGTCAACGATATATATACGCCACAAATTTTTAAAATTAAAATTAGTAATCATAAATTCACAGAAACAACAATAATGACTAAGGAATGTTTAACTAGAGTTATTCATACTTGTAAAATAAAAAAGCATTATATATATAAATAAATTTTCATGAAGGATGAGGGGTGCAACATCCCCATGGTGTCATAGTAGGACGACGCATAGATGGAAGGAGCCAACTGAAGAAGCCAGCTTCTGTTCTTCCTTTAAATCTCTGCAATCCATACTCTACCAACATGTTCCAAAGCTCTCCAACTGTCCAATCGTGTGAAATAATCCATTGCGTTACCTGCTCAACGTACATGATTGTAATGATATAGAAAACTCGCATTTCTTAATCCAAAAATATGCTGCCTGTTGCGACACAATTTATCAGCATCGCGAGAATGATTTGATTTCAATTAGCATGCTAATTAAAGAAATTCATAGGATAGCAGCAGCAGCAGGGAGAGGTAAGTTACCTACCTGGTCCAGAGATTGCAATGTTTTCATACCAAATGTGTGGTACAAGATGAAAGGTCTTAATGCCTGAAAGATGTAATAAAAACTATCGTGATGACGCCAAACAAAATAGAAAGAAGACATGCTTACGTATACATTCGGTCAAAAAATAGCACTTCTTGCAAGCATTTCTTTAGAATATCAGAATGAAGAGCAGCAAGCGAAAGTTGTCAAAGAAGATCGTGCGAGGAAACAATCACATGAGTCCTTACAATCGTGTATCTCTACCAACTTTTCTCAAATGCTTACATACTAAAAACATCAGTTTTGTGCATTCTAAGTTTCTATCCAGTACATCTAAGACTAAATATCTTATCTGAGTTTAATTCCTTGCATCAGGATACATACAAGAACAAATTGGTTGCTTTCTTCAAGCCACAAAATATTAGCATGATGCACCTTGATACAAAAAGCCAAGAATGTCGTCCATTTTTTTCTCATGCAACTTGTTGCATGACATGACATGGTGTATGTCATAAACATAAATCATCATTCAAATGGCAAAAGTGAAAAATACAAGATAAAATTTACTGAAAAGTTATAAAAGCAGCAGAAAAATTGCAAATAAGAACACATGAAAGGAAGTCTTTCTGGTCATTGTAACCAATACCACCATAAAGACCAAGGCCACATAGATGAGAAGCTATAGATCCCCACTTTTATTGCCTATTGCCCGAAGTGCAAAACAGAGTTCAGATACCAAACAGGTCCTTTTGCAATTATACCAGCAATGGGTCCATAAACAGGAAGTATAAATGAAGATCTAATGCACCAGAATCTTTAACTAATGTCAAGGCCCATCTTGGACAAGGCACTCAGGAGCATCTGCAACATTTTGTGTAACATCTCTTGTCACATTTCTTTTTATAATATACTTTCCCCTTAGAGTTTATCTTTTTCCCTTAGGGTTTATCTTTCATTTGATAGGTTTTTTATTAATAAAATATACTATATTAGAAATGTTACAGAGAGTGTTGCAGAAGATGTTACAGACAATCCGGACCATGAAGGAAAGGCCGTATTCCTGATGGGCCAAAGACAACTAAATGGGAGATATATATCCCTCTCTGATTGTTAAATGGTGGGAGTAAAGCATTTAATAATAGATAATCATTTTGGTCAAGCAATAGGCCTGAGAAAATAGACTTAGATAGTAACAAAATCATGGGGAAAACGCAAGTATAAACTAATTGGACATGGAAAATTTTATAAAAGAAGAAAGCACCTGAGATGCAGCAAGCCATTGGATTATGGCTTTGACTTCAGGATCTCCACCAAATGCACCACAACCCCAATTCCCAGTAACAATTCCAATTCTATCTTCAGTTTCCACAGACTGGGAGCCCTCATAGTTGGGGCTCCTGATTGGCTGATTGCCCAAATCTCCTCCAGCTCGTTGAGAGGAACTTGAGGGATCAAGAGGCTACCTTAAAGAAAAAAGTCAAAGATCAAAGAAAAAGTAAAAAGGAAGGGTGGATTGACAAGACATCTATTTGAGGATGAGGCTTATACAAGATTAAAATGTCATTTTCATTACCTATATAATGTACAAGCCCAGTTTTAAGAATGTTTCTTCTCTTTCTCTCTTACCTTAGTTAAAGCTACAATAAGAGGTTGTAGACAAGGTTCAAAAAGTTACTTTAAAAAATGTCATATATTAATTTTTATGAAATTAGAAACATTTCTAAGTGTTTGCTACTTCTGCTTCTTCAATTTTCTTGTCCAATTCATATTTGGAAAGGTGAATTAGGGAATTGGAACTATAAGTTATATGGAAAACAGTGTTTCAAATTTACCTTAGTCAGGGAAGGGAAAAGATCACAATAATGGTAAAAGCTAGAATGCAAGGATGAGAAAGTTTTAGGAGCTTAACATCCTGGTTAAGCTTTCGAACAATATAGGGCAACAGTAGAGTCTATTAAATTGGTAATTTATTGTATTCTCGATATGATGATCATCAAGATCCAATATTACAGCTAGGAAAGGCGCCAGTTGAAACATAAATGGAAAACCTGTGTAAAAGCATCTTCTATTAAGGCAACGAAGAAGAAGATAAAACAAACCCTCAACTTTCTTCTCTTTTTAACCAACATAGAATCTCTTAAGAGACCAAGGCAACTTCCAGTTTCCCCTTTGTGCTTCTACACATTCAATCCATACATCAATTGCCTCCATTAACGGAACTACAAAGGCATTGTATGTCATTTTCTATCATGTGCCTTTAATTTATTTATCTTTTGGTAAAAAAGGTTTGCTTTTGGTTCTCAATTTGTTAAACCAAATATGATAAATTAGTGAAAACATCATGAATGTCTCAAACATTTTTAGAAGATACAATACCGTGACGCTGAATCCCTCTATATTAGTAGCAATTCAGATAATTGATAAGAGAACGTGAAAATAAAATCATCTGAGAGAAAGAAAAATGCAATCATCATAGTCAAACAATAACTAGAAGTTCCAGTCACTTAAATCTTGATGTAATCAAAATTAAAACAAGATAATTCAGATTTCATATGAAAGTGCTATTGGTGGTAAGATAGTCACTTAATTTGCAATAGCACTCCCATACAGACAAGAGATTTTGGTACAGATGGCAAAGTTTCATAGAAAAATGGGAAACAGTCTTGAAGAGAGCTGTTGATTAAGTAGAAAAAATCTAAACTGAAAATTCACAGATCGAAAAAAAAATCAAAATAAGGAAATTCTCAAGTAAATTAAAAGTGAGGAAAACATTAAGAAGTCACATTTTGGTAGTATACAACTATGATTTTCTTTGTTTCGACGCATGCAGCTTGGTGCACCTTTTCTAGCTGTTAGAAAAGCCAAGGAAGTGAACATCCTTGTCTTGAAGGTAGCACAAAGCAAGAGAAACATGAAGAAGATCAGAAATGCACTGACAGGAACTTACCACTGCATCATTCATAAATCTTTCACGAAGACCTTTAACATTTTTGTCAGCCTTAAATTCCCCAAATCGATCATCTTGAAACAATTCTTGATACTGTTGACATTTATGTTGATAAAAAAAGCCAGAGAATGCTTTATTAATCTCTCTGCAAAATGAAAATTATAAAAATTAGATAGTCTTAATTATACGTCAGACTTGGATAAGAATAATATATTCCTTGAATTGAACTTATCTGTGTGTAGTGTAACAGGTTAAAATTAAACAAATAACTGTATAGAAAACTTCTATAACCAGGAGGCACAAGAATTGCAAATATCTAAGACTCAAATTGCTTGTACTATACGCATGACATTAAGTCTTTAAACTAGATAGGCAAGTCCACATGGAATACTATCTCCACACTTCATATTATAGACATATCTACACATCCTTATAGTGGTAAAGATAGTACATGGCAATAAGTAAAAGAAAGATGAAGTTATGTACCTGAGGAGGAAATCAGATTGATATTGTTTCTTTCCAGGGCTACATAATGCATCAATAGCAATAACCCTTGTCTTGCGCCTTCCCAAATAATCAACATCTTTTTGGTCCACATAGTCACCAGAAAACCGGAATGAGGAAGCATATCTATATTGATCATAATAATGGTAGGATTAAATTCTAGCAATTGTAAATAAAATAGAAAAGATTTAAAAGATCCTAGAATGAGATATGAACCAAAATCTGACAGCTGATTTAGTTATTCTGCATGGCAGCATCAAATTATAATGCTTCAGAGACTGTATATCATTAAATTTTAATCCACTTTTCCAGTTTCATGCCAGGCCTAGTGAATGCTTTCGCACTAATTGACATACTAAGAAACTGAGTAGCTGTAATAGCTCAGCTCATTTGCAATGTACTATCAGAATCAGACCATTACCAATGTTAGACACCCTGATTTCTTGAAGCCACTCAGAATTTTGGTTTACTCCAGTTTTTCTGAAACTGAAAGGTAAGATAAAGCTGAACTTTGATGTCCTACTTTTTCACAGATCAATACGAGGAATAAATTGAAGTAGTCTACATTAGCACTGAACCCTGCATATATATAAAACAGGGGAGCAAGAGAACTGGATTGGTAAACCAAAGAAAAAGCCAGCCTCAGGATATACTTTGTTAAGCCCAATAGTGTTAATTGTTTCAAAAGTTTATGATAGCCACTTTCTTCTCCTTAATGCCAATTTGAAACCAGTCCTAGTTGGTGATGAAAAAGAATGGTCATGAGTCCACTAACTCAATCATAAGTTTTGAGTTAGAAGTCAAGAAGAGTATTTTCCTATGTAGAATACAACAAGAAAATTTACATGCAAATTTCTGGTGCAGAGCATTTTCTCTGATTATTGAGCTGGTAAAGTTCAGGGTTTCAAGTCCATGCAGTTTGGAGTTGATTTCAGAAATAAGAAAATATCTAAGACTCATACCTAAATTATGTATCATAAGGCTCCAAAATATAATTTACTATTCAAACTTACCCAGTATAACTTGAAAACCTTTCAGAGCCAACAATTTCTATTGCTTCATTGGTTGCCATGGCAGGCAAGAAAAGCATGCCAACAATCAGTTCTGGATTAATCATAAAACGGATCTCTTCCTGAAACAATAGACCAATGAAATCAGATCCACACTAAAATTAAACATTTTGTTGCATGAATAAGTATTATTCCAATCTTTTAGCAACACTCTGCAGCCATCATGACAGTCAATAGAAGAGCTTAAAAGGGACATAGGAGAAGCCATGGCCTGCAGAAAAAAAAATCACTATATGTATGTGTGTTGTCTTTTCATAATAAAAAAATTTTGATATTGGCCTCTCACAAAGTTTAGTTATACTTGAGGTTGAGGTGAAAAAATTGTTCAACTTTTCTTTAAAAGTAGGGTTAATTCCAAAAACACCCCTGTACTTAGTCAATTGTCAATGAAGTACCTGAACTTTTAACTTTGACAATCAAGTACCCAAATAAGGGTTTTGCCAACAAAAATAATGGTTGATTGTCAAAATTAAAAGTTTATTTTGTTGGCGGAACTCTCATTTGGGTACTTGATTGTCAAAATTAAAAATTTATGTGCTCAATTGACAATTGACTAAAAATGTACAGGGGTGTTTTTGGAATTAACCCTTAAAAGTATCACCTAGCTTTAAGGCTAATTTTATCACATAAAATATTCATATAAAACTCAAAGACCTCTAAGTACTACTACATAGAAAGTATCGGTTATTTCTAAAGAAAAAAGTATAGTAGTCAAAGAAGCCATTGACATGGGCCCTCCAAAAATAATATACAAGCTCCATTCTGATGACAGCAGATTGTAACGTTGATCAAATTTTTAACTTCTTTGGTCCCTGTTTTTTGTTTCTTATTTAAATCTGAATCCATCAAGCAAGGCCTTATCACTAATTGGCAGTCTTATTAAGTTATGCAACCAGCAGATGGTAACAAATGAACAAGGCTGCATTTGGATTGGGTTTTAGTTAGAAAAAAGTGGAGTTTGTTTACTCGGGTTTTGGGAAGAGTAAATTGTTTGTGAGAAAGATCTGGGGCCCAAAGTAACAAAATGAATGTGTTTTTGAAACCAATCCAAATGCAGCCTAAGAAGCTGAAGAAACCCACATCATGCAGATCGAGAATGTTAATACTAAGACAATTGATTAGCTCTCCACTAACAAAGCTTTAAAAATAGCAGAGAATAGAAAGGCTAATGGACTTTCCAGAACTAACGACACTTTAACTTGAAACTGAGGTTCACATTTGAACTCTGTTTAAACCACAGAAAGGAAAAAAGTTGAACAGAAAGTACGCAAGACATGTAAATATAGCCTGAGTACATATCCCATTGAATACATAGGATATTTGATACCAAATAGAAGCATGGCAAGATAGACATGCAGATATCAGCAATAAACTAGACAGGGGTGGTCATCAAGTTGGGGTAAATGCACCATTAAAGACAAGATAACACCTATGTTACAAGAGGTATTACTAGACTAGATAAGCAATTTCAATCAGAGTATCTGCTTTATGAACATATGAATGTCAATTCAGAAGCACCGGCTAGAGCAAAAGTTTAAAAAAGAAGAGGAAAAAGTATATCTAGACATAACTGTAAGTCATATATTGCTTTGTAAACCAATAGAGATCAACTCAAAAATTCAAAGAGAGAAATCTCACTATCCTAGATCAAAAGATTTAAGAATAAAGAGAATAAAGGGATGCCTGGACACAGCCCCGCCGAAGAGCGCCACCTCCCAGAAATTTGTTTGCAAAATCTACTTCCAGAGCTTCAGAGCATTGATGATCTTCAATTAATCTACAATTATCAACCTACAAAAACGGCACATTGTTAATAGAAAACAGAAACATGATCCTTAGATTTGCCCCTTCATATGATCTGGCAGGTAAAAGTTTTTGAGATAACTACACGAGAAACATTTTAACTCAGAAACTGTTAATATGCATACAAATTTTCTTCAATATATAGAAAGTCAATTATTACCTCAAAAGGGCAAAGGGAAAGATTAGAATTGCTCCAAAAATCAGCCCTTGGATAAGAAATGCAGTAGTCTTTCTGCTGCAAAGGAAGAACTTTTCTCTCAAAGGAGACGTTTCCTGTGGGCATGCATGAAGAAATCCTCTCAAAATAATGAACTATGCACTTTATTTTGCTTTCCTGTTGCTCCTCGTAACTCTCAAATAGACACCTAGAAAGATGTTTGTATAGATATACTCTTTTAATCAGATAGGCAATGCAAGAATCAACAAAAAGGCGAACTACAGGGACAAAATCGCATATACTGATGGCCAAAGATTAATAAATTCTTTTGATAAACAAGTTTCAAGATTGTTTAAGCAACTGCAACAAACTTGTAACAACTTTAGAACAAACAAACAGGTGAGAGAAGAGGTTAATGAAGAT
The DNA here is from genome assembly GCA_028651295.1 of Catharanthus roseus. Classification (NCBI taxonomy): domain Eukaryota; kingdom Viridiplantae; phylum Streptophyta; class Magnoliopsida; order Gentianales; family Apocynaceae; genus Catharanthus; species Catharanthus roseus. The sequence goes on from JAPQWS010000057.1 coordinate 7,080,466, forward strand.
TTAAGATCTCATAAATTTGCTATCTGCTCAACATTTAGACATCACCTTTTCCATTTAAAATCATTTCTTTATGATAGTTCAACAAATTTGCGGCAGCTACATTTTTGTCTCATATCTGTCTAGACAGCCTAGTAATGCTACTATTTCAAACAACAAACTTTTAGCTAAAAATCAGTCCTTGCTTTCCCAACGAAGAAGTGAACTTCCTTATTACCAAACACTGAAGAGAACATTCACTTTCCAGACCAGAGAAATGCAAATTACTACAAGTCTGTGCTTTCTATTTTCAGAACATTCTGCAGCTTAATGTACAGATTTACCAAGTTATTTTACTTTCAAATCTCCAGTGAGCTATGTATGTATTCTTTCCTCAATAACATCCCATGCACCCTTGTCATGCTAATGCAAATATAAGCATCTACTACCATTACTTTGGGTTTCCAAATTTATGGCTTCTGATCTACCTGCCTAGTTGAGAAATATATTGAAACATTTCACCGACCCCCAAGCAGTACCAAACGTGAACTTATGATATTTTCTTCTCCTCACTGACAGAAGCATCTTGCTACACCTCTGATCACAACAAGGTTGTTGGATTATTAAACATACAAGATACACCAAAGAATACAACAGATGTTGAGCAAGAATAGTTCAGCAGAGAGGTGAACTCCAAGTTTGCGGAGGAATTGGAAAGTTGTTATTTCGGTACTCTAACGTTTTTTACTTGGTCATTGGTCATTTCCTTTATTTGTCATATCTGCTGCTTTTCAATAGAAGAGGTCTTCTTTATCTTTTTCCCTGGGTGGGGGGCGTGGGAAAAAAATGAAATCAGCCATGACTAGTTAACAAAATGTAGCAAGTCGTTTGCTTTACTATGGCATTTATCAAACAAACTGAGAATTCTTGCCTCTTTTGTATGGAGCAACTCATATTTACATGCAACAATAAAGTACCAAGTTATTTTGATTTTTGCATCTAAACAAAACAATGAAGACTGAGGTTGGAAACTGAAAAGGCCAAAATTCCTATGTATAGCGTTTATTATAGCTTGACAATGATAAGAATGAGTCTTTAGATTGATCCAAAATGATGGCAAGAAATTGGCAAATTTAAATTCCTGCAGTTTGACAATAGCCACCAGGTTATCCAAAAGAATCAAACCCACGGCTTAATAATGCTGAAGTTTGTGAAATTACAAACTCATGAAATTTGTTCATCACAAAAAAAGAAAAAAAAAAAGGTTTAAAGTTATGGTAGAAGAGGCAGAACACTGCAAGCAAGAACAATCAGAAATAACTGATTAACAAAAAAGAAAAAAAGAACTATCAGAAATAAACACCACTATCTGTATAGTGTTACTATAACCTACTTGTTTTAGCAAGTTCTTTCCTGCTGCGACCAAGACATTGCCGCTTTTTATTTGTCAACACTTGAGGTTTGTCAACCATTTTATGCACTCGTGTGCTTCATGCTAATAGTTTAGAGACACTCATACTTACCAATAGGTCTTAACATAAGACTTTTCATTTGCTCATGCAAAGAAAGCAACTATAGAAGATCACGAATACAAGACAAAGTGCATGATTATAACATATGAATATATGAGATGGTAAAGATAAGGCTGGCGTTAATGACATACGCAAATAAATCATCAAAGTTGATTGTTGGGAGGTTTTTGGCACCTCTGTTGATGTCAGGAAACAAACAAAAAAAAGAACAAGCAAGGAGAGCCGCAATCAATTCCTGGAACGATCAGACACTCATAGTTAGAATTACACCAGAAAAAACAATAGCATGGAAAATTAGATGGGAAAGTTTAGTGAATAATTGCAGATCCCATGATATTCTACATGTTATTGTCAATACCCAACAAAATGACAAGGAAAATAAATACTCAACGTTTAGTAAATATAGGAACGTACTTGACTAAGAAGAACAAGACCTGGCTGCTGAGGTTCCAACATGCGGATACGCATCTCAGCTGAAGTCTGATAATGGCTCTCCAACAGAGATGGAAGTTTTAGCAGCAAGTCTGCCATTTTGGGCAATACTTCCTTAAACCACCTTGTAGCTTGGTCCTTTGGCATCAACTGTAGATCCATTTATCATTAGCACAATTCTTGGCAGAACAACAAATTGAAAGAGGTACCATAATCCGGCATCAGAACAATTCATTCACATAGAGACATTTGAAATGCAATTGGCGCCAAATTAAAAACAGAATAATTACAACAACCATAGGGCAAAATAAACAACCAAATGGAACTAGTGAATCAAATAAAGGAGACAAAACGGTGCAAATGTGACTTGTGAGACTTACGCCGTCAAAAAAGAGTGAGTATCCTTGGAGAGCGTAGGGGGAGAAACTGAAGGAGTTGGTGAGATCAGAAATTGCAAGTGCCAGAAGTCTGCCGGAGTCAACATTGCTGTGTTCGGGGCCTTTGGACAGAGCTTTTAGAGCTTCCAAAACCGGCGGTTGCCAGAAGAGCGACGAGGATCGAAGTATAAGCGGTAGGAATGGGATTATAGACTTCAAGTCCTCCCTATTCTCCATAATCAAAGAAGAAACAAACGAACCTTTGTTCTTCTCCTTCTAATCCAAACCTTGAAATTGAATACTAGAAGAAAGTACTAGTTTCTTCTTCATTAGAACTGAATTTAAAAGGTTCTTTCCTCTTTGGTTGTTCTTCACTAAATCAATCGTTTGCTTCTTCGAAATTTTGTAAGATTGCAGTCAAATTAAGCTATTACTCAATCAACCAGTAATTGGACGGAGTCTTCTTCAGAAGTTCATCAATTGCAGATGAAAATTGAAGAGGCTTCTGCAAGGAGGGTAGAGTTTCCACTCAGTTTCCTGAATAATTCATTGTTGTCGAAACCGGTAACTTGACCGGTCCGGTTTATTCAAAAATATCCGCCACTAAATATCCAAACCAAATCAAAATAAAAAGGTATATTCAAATACAAGAACCGGAAAAACGGCAGCATAAAAGAACCGGTAAAACTTGAGGTTCGACCGAAAACCGGATACTCAATTGACCCCGATTTTTCCCCTCAAAATCACTTCGCAGTAATTTCATTAATTTCTCCTCCACACTCACTCTGCGACTCTACCGCCGCGACTCCCTACCTCTCGTCCGAGTCTCTACTCTCCATCCTCTCCTCTAACTCGCTCAACCGCTGTCACCGGTCTACACCAGCTCTTCTCCTTCTCGGCGCAGTCGCAAATTCGCTTTCTTGCTGTTTCCTCGGTGGGCTGCATAAGCCTGCCTTTAAGGTACTCCCAGTAATTTATGTTTAGGTGGTTGGATTCCTCTTCTTTCTAGTTTCTTCAAGCCTTTTTTTTCCTCAGTTCTCGAGTGATTGCTCCTGAAAGGTTTCTCTGTTGATGTTTGTTTACTTTTGAAGATCACTCAACAATTAATTTGAAAGAAAACACATGAATTTACATGAATCTTGTATTAGAGTATATCTTAATTCAGAAATTTACTGTTAAGGAACTTCTGAAATTTTCTGTTCTACAATGATATAAATGATATTTAAGCAGTGCATTTAGTCTGTTGTTTGCTATGTGACTATGTTAGTTGTTAATCTTATAAATTTTTGTAACTATACCTTTTTCCATAGATAATTGATCTGTTGCTTGTCACATTGCTGTCTTCTGATGTTATCTTTTGGCTCTTGGAGCTAGAGGTCGTAGTACACATTTGGTTATGAAATGATAGTTGGCATTCTTTACTGGCATTGCTGTTGATTCCATTTCTAATATGCAGTTACCTCCTCTAATCCATTTGCATTGCTTTTTTCCATTTCAAGTTTTTAAGATTTCTTTTGGCAAGCGTCAATTCTTATTCTTATTTTTTATTTGTTATTTGATGTTTATTAATTAGTTATGGAGGGAGAAGAGATCGCTTCACGCTAAGAATGAAGAATCAATCAACTGTAAACTATCTAGTTCTTGATTGGTTTGATCTCCAATTCGGTTCTGATAGCATTTCTTATCTCTCATGCAGTGTGAAAATCAGAAGGGGAAAAGGGGAGTAGGTAAGAGCAGTGGAACCATTGATCCAAATGTTGATCCAGAGAACACTGGTGGCCAGGGCCCTCCACCAACGACTCCGCCACTTCAGTCAATCAGCTGCCGCAGCTGTCCTTCAAGACCCCATCGAAACTCCTACTGTGCAACCGCTCACATACCTTCCTGGCTTCCCGAGACCTGACCCCAGATATGCAGAGACAATATTTGCAGTCCCACGCGACAAGAGTGGGAAGAATATTAGTGCCAAAGAAAGAAAATCTGGTCGAGTGCCCAGCATAGTATTTGAACAAGAAGATGGCCAATACGGAGGCAATAAGAGGCTCATTTCCGTACAGAATAATCAGATCAAAAAGCTTGTAAAGTTACTTGGTCGGACATTTTTCCTATCGAGATTGTTTGATCTTGAGGTCCGGCCTGATTTTGAGTCTGATGATGTTATTGAGAAAGTTCGTGTTTTGCCCAGATTGGTATGCTCCTGCTTCTCCTTTAGTTAAGAATTTTCTACTTTTTCTACTTCTAAGTGGCAAAAAATTTCCATTATTGCTTTATTTTTCCTTGTTTTGTGGTTAGTGAGGGGAGTAAAGATGAGAGTATTATGAAGGATGCTAAAGTATCAGTGCAATTTTAGTTAATTGCTTGTTATACCATTTTATACATCAAAATGTCACTTTTTCCATCAGCTCAAGTAATTTCCATTACAGATTAGGTTTCCGTTACTAATTGGAAACTTATGGAATTTTATGCACTTTGTTGAGTTGATCTTATTCTGATAGCTTTGAGCTTTTGTGGAAAATGCAAGGACTTAAAATTTGTCCGAATATAAAATATTATTCTTATTTCAAAAGAGTATTATGTATAAAAGCTGTTGGATGCTTATGGTAGCGTCTTTTCTTTGGGATCTATCAAGTCCAATTGACTATTATTATACGGAACATTGATTTAATAATTGATCTGCAGATTTCCTGAAATTGCTTGCCTGAATATCCTGTTATCAAATGTTGAGAATTTGGCCTAAAGTATTTTTAGTTAAGATGTAGAAGATTAATTATTAACTGTGATATGTAATTTAATTTGGTTGCGCTGTTTTCAACTAAGGTCTATGCTAACTATATCATTCTTTTTCTCCCACCAGCTTCATCTGCATGCAGGCACAGATGCGGTGCTTAACGTTACCTTCATAAGGGCTCCATCAAGTGCGCTTTTGAAGGTTGATGTTCCTCTTGTGTTAAGAGGGGATGATGTATCTCCTGGATTGAAAAAAGGTACAAACTCTTTTCAATTTTGAGCCTCTTTGTTCTGAAGATTGAAAGTACTCTTGTTTATTCATTTGAAATAATTTCACTAGATGGTATAGTGTACCAAAGAGTCAAAATCTCTGTTTTTCTTTTAATTGAATTTTCTTTTAGGTAAGCTTTCTCTCAACCTTAAGTTAATATATTGTATCTTGTGAATGTAAATTGAGGACTCATCTCGAGTTAAGGTAGCTTTTCAATTTTGTTGTATATCCTTCCTTATTCCTGGTTTCTGGAGCTAGCATTCTTCTTGGTCAACATCACTCAAGCCTTAGACCCAAATCATTAAAAATATATAGCTGTTCGATGCATGACTAAGAGACCTTTTAAATTGGTGAAGCATCCCTTAAAAATTCAGAAAAATGGAGAAAGGAGAAGGGTTGCAAAGCCAAGGCAAAGCATAGATGCATATAGGAGCTTGCGTAGGCTGCCTAGAGGACTGGTCCATTAAAATTCAGTATGTTTACTCTTGGTTTATCATGTGGTTCTGCCTGTAAATTGAATAGTCTTTTGTGTAGTTCCAAACTGCCGACTAGACTAGAAGTAGCTTTTCTACATGGTACTACAAAATGACCACTTGGTTCTCTAATCATCTTGGAATTTGATGTCAATATCTTGAATGTTTGATGTTTTTAATTCCTTTCTACACTTGTTGGCTCATTTTTTGTGCGTCGAGGCGTGTGTAACAAATTTTTTAACTCTGACAGGTGCTTATTTGAACCTTATCAAGAGAACCGTTAAATATTTGTGCCCCCCGGATGTCATTCCTCCCTATATCGATGTGGATTTAAGTGAGTTGGATGTTGGCCAGAAATTGACAATGGGTGACCTTAAAGTCCATCCAGCGTTAAAGCTTATTCAGCCACCAGAGCAACCTGTTTGCAAGATTATGGGAGCACGAGTATCCGACCAGAAAAAATCGAAGTAATGACCTGCCCTCTGAATAAAGTTTTAGTGAATTCGGACTCATTAGTTCCCCCAAGTGGTGTGTAAGCCCACCCTTTAGTTCATGTATTCATTTGAGTTCCCAATTTTGTTAATTCATGCTGAGCATAGGAGTGTTACAGATTTTGTTTAGTTTTATGGCAAGAAGTGGATTTGTACCCTTTAACGAGAGTGGCAGATGACTAGCCATTGATCTACAAATATGCTCCTTTTTTTTTTATGGCCTTGTGTTCTAGATTATATTCATGCATATTCTGATACCTAGGATCTTGTCAATACTTGATGTTTAGTAACATAGGGCATTCCATAGTGTTCTTATCTTCAAAGAGATTAAAGAAAACTCAATATGGGACATCATTTGCCAAAGCCAGAGGTCTAGTAAATTGTAAGGACCTATTATTGGTTGTGCAAATAAGAGAACTTGAATAGTGAAAAGCTGTCTCCTGCATCGAATGCAATGAAAATGGTATGGTCTGAACAACACCAGATGACTTTCCAAATTGAAACTCAATTCAATCTTTTTGATTTTATCGTCATTCCTCTTCAATTAGATATGATGCAAGCAAACACTCTTAAAAGAAAATGAACTTTATTGCAAAAGAAAGACATTATAAAACTTTGTTGTTACAAGATTGATGTATGTTGCGTCAACAAAATCTATCTCAAGTACGTTGCAGCAGCAGCTAAATCTATGAAAGATTTATTGGTTGTCCACATAGTTGTTCCAACTCGCTCTCCAAAACTTTCAATAAGTTTGCCTTAGTTCGCCGGTAAACCCAAGCTCCAGTATTTTGATCCCAATCAAACCTTGATGGTCCACTGCAAAAGGTTCAGAATGAATCCGAAGATCAACAAACAAAGAACTAAAGCTACTTTAAATGTCTTCAAAGTCCCAACTGCAAAATGCAGACATGCAAAGGTGAAATCAAAAAGCACAACACACAATGCTCACAAAGAAACTCAAATAAAGACAACACCAGCCTCATCACAAAGAAACTAGAAGAACTGAAGGATGACCATGCGTCAGATGTCCAGTCTAATGTGGGAAACAGATTATCAGGATTAGTGATCCTATCTGAAGTTTCATGGTCCAAAAAGGAGTGTGCATTCTCCCATCTCGTGCTAGCATTTTCATCCTTCAGGCAATACTCATGATTCTAACCTAGTTATGGCCTTTTTTTTGGTGCTGAATATCTAAGCTAGTTATGTTACCTTCAGCATATGTTCTGCTCATTCTGAAAATGCACATAGGAAATTTTTTTAGAAAAAATAAAAGAAGAAAAAATTTTCATAGAAATGCTCTATGCCTTTCAGACATAAGCTTCTCTTACTTCAAGAAACATCCTTATTAATATTGATCCTCCAATCACACTCCAATAGTACTTCACTAAAGAAACTTGAAACTGTTTGAATTGATAAAATATTTAATAGCAGTATCGATTCATCTCAGAAACACAAAAGCTAGTACGAGTAAAGCACAACAATTCAAGTGTCCAGTCCTAAAAAAGAAACAAAGTTATGGAAGTAAATCAGCCTGCCTGACATAGCATTATCAAGAGTTCAAGCAATTTGCAGTACCTGATAGGTGATGACATCCAGATTTGTCTGTTTGGCGTCTGTTTGTTTATAACATATGTTCCCAAATCACCAAGTTTCACTGTTAACACTTCATTCTGCCATGTTTAAGGAGTCAAATAACAAAACTAGAGAACACAAAAAAGAAATATCCGGTCAAATACTCTTGATCATTCTTACCCCATAATCTATGTCAAAACCATCAATATCTACAGAATCACCATAATCCTGTGGTGCAAGAAGGACAATTTCAAAAAAGGACTAAGTTCAAGAGATTGAAACAGAATAGGCCAAGAGATGATATAACTCGAAATTGCAAATGATAATAATATAGAGAAAGTAAGGCACTAGTGGTAACATAAGACCATTAAAATAGCTCAAAGAAACATCTGAAACTACCTCTAACTTATCTAGAAGGGCATGAATGGTTGAATCAGCCAACTTATTATACTGATCCTCCTGCAATATAGAACTGTAAATAGATTATATCATCAGAAAATTTATGTAATATAACAACCAGAATATGTTGTGTTATCTAGAATTTTGCAATAACAAGAAGACCAAACAATGACATTACTGCAAGTATATTACTATGTCTCTCATGTTTTCAATGTCTTTCAAAGAAGATAAGAAAAAGATGTATGTGTCGCATCAACAACAACAAAAGATCCTCCAAGTAGCTTAATGCTAGTACCATTCTTTATCCAAGTTCAATTCAACACCTTGATGACAAACAAAGACAAAGCGAAGATTTCATCTTGCATTGCGTTCCTTTTCTTCTACACACCAAAGAAATAGCAATCAATAACAGAAAAGTTCAATCTTTCTCACAACCACACATCCACATTACACTAACAAAGATTTCAGTTGCAGGGCTAGTGAACTCACCCTTTTAGAGTGAGGAATGAATTAGTTTACATTTCAAACTAAGTCATCCAATTAGAACTGATATCCTTCTCCTCATTCTTAAGAGATAAAAACACATCCCATTGGTCATTGGTGTCTTCTAAAGCCTCAAAGATAGTCTGAGCTTCCTCGTAAAAGCTAAAAATTTCCCTCCTGCTTTGCCGTTTCCATTTGTCCCCAATTTCTCATAATGTTAAGAAAGTAAGTTCCAAAAACCAACTTCTTTCCACATGCCTATATTCTATTTGAGATATATGAAGAAATCAAAAAAAAATGCAGAGGGGAATTAAATAAGATGAAGAGGTGTATACATACCGATAATCAATAGCTGTAGGGCCTTGAATAGAGTCTTCAGCAGAAGAACTGCTGCGCGAACAGAAGCTCTTAGAGTAGGAATAGATATCAGGCTTCAAAATTAATGGTTCTGGAGCAAAATAGCGAGATTGTAGAAGGTTTATTTGAATAGGAAAACAAGAAAAAACTGAATCTTGTACTGAGTTAGATGTCGGAAATTGAGGTTTTAGAGCTCTCCATAGTGAAAGAGTTCTTCTTCTTGATACCAATAGCTTCAGAGGAGAACCCATCTTCTTTTTCTCCCTACTGACTCTTGACTCCAGCGTCTATGCCTATGGCAGGCTGGCTTCAGGTTTTTTTACCTATACAAAGCTCCGCCAATTGAACTGTTCTGGAGGTCCGGAGTTAAAAATCAAATAACATCATAAATATATAGAAATTATTAATACTAATTAAAAATATAAAGAATATCAATATATTAATAATTTAGCAAAATTTCGTCCAACTAAAGATATCTATTAAAACATGTACCAAGTATATATGTATATATATATATATCAATAATAAAATGCAATTCACTCAAATACAAATCACACATTAATAAGCACAAATACAAAGACTAATTAAAACAAGTACAATTCACTACTAAATAGTTTGGAGGTGGTTGATTCTTCAAATCTCTGTGAAGCGATTCCTTCTCCCTCCATAACTAGTTAATAAACAACAAATAACAAATAAAAACTAAGAATAAGAATTGAAACATGCCAAAAGAAATCATGAAAACTGGAAACGGACAATAGCAATACAAATGGATTAGAAGAGGTAACTGCATATTACAAATGGAATCAACAGCAATACCAGTAAAGAATTCCAGCTATCATTTCTTAACTAAATGTGTACTACGGCCTCCAGCTCCAAGAGCCAAAAGTAACATCAGAATACATGGCAATGTGACAAGCCACAGATCAATTATCTATGGAAAAAAGGTAATCCCATATGCATTTGCAATGACAGAAATTTATCAGATTAATAATGAACATAGTTACATAGCAAACAACAGACTGAATGCACGAATTCAATATCATGGTAGAACTGTAAATTTCTGGAATTTTTTAACGGTAAATTTCTAAATTAAGCTATACTGTGATGCGAGATTCATTAATTTTTTTAACAGTAAATTTATGAATTAAGCTATAAATGTAATAAGAGATTCATTAATTTTTTTTAACAGTAAATTCATGTGTTTTCTTTCAAATTAATTGCTGATATATCTTCAAAAGTTAACAAATATAAGCGGAGAAACCTTACATGAGCAATGAGCCAATGATTGAAGAACTGAGAAAAGAAAAAGGACTTGAACAAACTAGAAAGAAGAGAAATCAAACTCCATAACATAAATTTCTGGGGAGTACCTAACACGCAGGCTTGCACCGGCCACCGATGAGACGGCAACAACGCGAATCTGCAACTGGCGCCGAGAAGGAGAAGAGCTCGGTCGGGGATGAGTGAGCCGAGAGAAGAGGGAGGCGTCTGCAGGAAATGCGTGTAAAATTGGGTTAATTTCAAATTAGTCCCTGCAAGTATACACTTATCTCAATTGAGGGCCTGAACTTTGGGCCAATACTAAAGAATCCCTGGAATTACCTAAACGGTTCCAAATGAAGCTTCCGTGTTTACCGGAGCAGGACTTAAAGCCCATGAAAATGGAATCGTGAAAGTTAAAATTATAAAATCATGAAATAAGAATCGTAAAATTGTCAAATCAGAACTGTTAAATTGAAAAACAAAAATCGTCAAACCATGAAAATCGAAAATATAAAATTATGAATAGAACAGTAAAATCGCCAAAGTGGAATTGTGAAATCGAATAACTGGAATAAAGAAACTGTCAAACCGAAACCGTAAAATCAAAAAATCAAAACCTCCAAAGAATCATGAAATTGGAAAATCAAAACTGTCAAACTGTGAAAACTAGAATTATAAAATCATGAAACTAGAATCGTAAAACTTTCAAACTAGAACCATAAAATCAAATAGTTGAAACCGTGAAATCGAAAAAAGCAAAATAAAGAAACGGCCAAATCGAAAAATCGAAACTGCCAAACCATGAAAGAAATTATAAAATCACGAAATTAGAACTGTAAATCTATCAAGTCGAAACTGTGAATTCAGAAAACTAAAACTACAAAACCATGAAAATTGGAATTATAAAATTATGAAATCAGAATTGTAAAGAGCCAAACACAAACACGAACTGCGGATTCGAATAATTGGAATCGGAAAAACGGTCAAAAACTCGTATTAAAAGTTTTAATTAATATGTATAAGGCGTAAGCTTAAATTTCAATGTCTAAATAAATCTGACCATTAAAAATATAGAATTAGATTTTATACATTTATTTTTAATTGGAACCTTTAGGATCGACGGTTCCGATTCCTTCATTTAAAAATTGGTTTCAGTTTCAAGTAGAAATTGTATTTAGAACCGAAACCTTTAAAACTGCAACCGCCGATTCGATTTGATAGTTTCAAACAGTCAGGACAAAAATATTAAAGATAAATAATGTTCGAACAAAAATGACTAAATTAAGATGTGATAAATAGTTTTAGGACCAATTAGCAATTATTCTTCTTTATATTTTTAAACCATAAATTAAATTCATGTATTTAAGCTATTACAACACCACTAAAAAAGGTTAAGCATGGCAGAAAGGATTACGACACGTGCGGCATCAATTTCCACAGATAAAATTATCTAACCACATCATTCACTCTAAGTATTAAGAGTAAATTATTGGTTTGGGCATATAGTTTTATATTACATATCTCATTAGGTGGTTGAATAACATGTTTGGACAATTTAATTAATAAAGATTGGTGCCTCATCGCGAATCACATATATATTTTTTTTTTTCGCAATAAGTTTTATGTAATGGTAACATATCAATTTAAAATACACAATTTTGATTTATAGTTATATAAAAAATAAAAAATCACTTGGGATTTGAGTAAATAATTAGTAGATATTTGGAATAATTCTCCCATTAAGTTATTGCCTAAATCTTCTTCAAGGAAAAAAAAAGGAGCATTTCTGATAATGGTATTTGCCTATGTATGTTGTTGAATGAATAGAATTGGGAAACAGGAAATTAAAGCAGCAGAGCAACATATACGTGGGCATAACTAATAAAAAAGCCGAAACGACAATGCTTAACTTGAGATCCACTTCATTCTTAATTTGCCAGCATAAGCAAAACACTTTCATCCATCCTTATGTCATTCATGAAGTTAGAAAAGTCTATATAGCCCCCATTCTTCTTTATAGCACTTCTCTAATATTTAAATTCCCTATTTTAAATAGTAAATACTAATCATACTAGGAACATGTAACAGTTAAATTTTATAAAATTTAATAAAAAATTTTTAATTTTAAGAAAACTTATATTTTAAAGCGTAAAGTTAGTTTATACTAACATATGCATCAAGAGCATTCGAATACCAAACACTGGAATGGAAAGAGAAGTTAAAAAACGTTATTACATTCCATTACATCCACGCATACTAAATGTAGCATAATATAGTAAAAGGCTACGAATACCTGCACACTATTTACAAATTATTTCAAATGGCCTTAAACTTTACTTTTCAATAATTTTACTCTCCAATTATTTTTGGACCACTAAAATTATTATTTCAACCAATTTTGTGGTGGTTTTCTGACCAATTGTGTGACGGTCTCCATCGTAAATCACCACAAAATTTGGTCGGAATGATAATTTTAGCGCTTCAAAAACGGTTTGAGAGTAAAATTTATGAAAAATAAAGTTTAAAATCATTTAATATTAATACTGATATTTATTAATATTTAAAAACTTGTAATTTCTAGAGATGCCAAGAGCAAGTAGGGTGTTAAAAATTGAATTTGTGTCTAACTCCACATAATAAAAAGGTGCCTCTTGGGATGGAGTTACTAGTTAGTGCAAGTTTATAAATTTTTATATGATATCAAATGACTAGTTCTTGATACGAGAGTTGCATTGAGAATTTTACAATTCCTACTAAAAAATAAATAAATAAACTCCTTATAATTTTAGACAATCTATCCCCTCCGAATCCAAATTTTTATATAGGGCCATAATAGTCTTTTTAGAAAAGGCCATAAACGTGACTAAATGGTTGATTATCTAATTTGATGAAGGTGCTAAACAGATTTATTCCCACGAAACATAAGGAATAACATGCATTTCATGAGGAGGAGGAAGAGGGAGTAAAGAAATCAGGAAGAAGAAGCTTGGAATCAAAGTAATTAATTAAAATCATAATATAGTAATATATATATATGTTAGAAGAATATGAATGAATATTATGTTATCAAAATTTTGACTCACTTTACGACAGTGAAAACATGTACTAAAAATACAATTCAAGAATCCCACTGTCTGCTCTGCCTCTGCCTCATCTTCACTGCCATTTTTTTTTTTCTTCTTCTTCTTCAATGGTAGATCCCATATGCAGTATTCCATGAGGAAGAAGAAACCTAAATATTCCCCCTTAGTCTCTCTCTCTTAAATTCTTGCCACCAACAAACAGAGGCCGAGAGAGAGAGAGAGAGAGAGAGAGAGAGAGAGAGAGAGAGAGAGAGAGAGAGAGAGAGAAGATTTAGAGAGGGAATCAGTCATTTTCAGCCAAGAAATTTTTTTTACAAGAATTAGTACTATTTCTTGGTCATGTCTCTTTCTGGTACTTGGAATGTCAAATGCCTTAAAGTTAGTTATAAACCTCCAGCTGCTTCATTCAACATTATTCCTTCAAGATTGGCCATAAGAAGTTCACACCACCAACATCCTCAATGTCCGAATTCTCTGTTTCCTCCACCAAATCAGGTCTATTAATTCTCATTTTTGAGTTTAGGAGTAGAAAGTCTTGTCATTTTTGGGGAATTTCCCATTTTTGGAAGCCTAAATATTATTTGAACTGTGCAGCAGAGTGTTGCAGCCATAATATTGGGAGATGGATGGCCTTCAGGACTGTATCCATTAACAAAAAGAAGATCAGAAGGAGCAATTCCAATAGGAGGGAATTATAGACTTATTGATTCAGTTGTGAGCAATTGCATTAACAGCAACATTTCAAAGATATATGCACTTACTCAATTTAATTCCACTTCTCTCAATTCTCACCTTTCAAGAGCCTATAATTCTTCTGGTGTTTTTCTTGGCAAAGATGGTGGTTTTGTTGAAGTTCTTGCTGCCTGCCAATCTCCCCAACACAATGGTTGGTTTCAGGTCAATTTTCTTTCTTCCTTGGACATCATCATCATCATAAAAAAAAAATGCTTCTTTCCAATTAGGGAAAATGGCAATAAATATCTTCAAATTATTTTTTATTCTTTTTTTTTCAAATTAAAAAAGTATCTGCCTTCGCCCCTGTCAATACATATCTTCTCCGTTCAGAAACCAACGCCTGAAAAGGCCCCGTGCTATTATGTTAAACAAAAATAGAGTGATGATATAAAAAAAATGAAAAAAATGGTTAGTTCTTAAGAATGAGATATAGTTTGAGGGCAGTTATCATCGCTATTTTTCCTTTCTTGAAATGGTTACTTAGTTTTTTTGGCTAAAAGGAAGGAAGTGTTTTTTGATATCTCAGGGAAGTGCAGATGCTATAAGGAAGTGTTTGTGGGTACTAGAAGAGTATCCAGTAGTTGAATTCTTGATTCTTCAGGGTCACCATCTCTACAAAATGAACTATCAAAAGCTCATTGAAGCTCATAGGAATAACACTGCTGATATAACTGTTGCAGTTCTTAATAATACTAGTAAGAGAGACTATGATGATGATCATCATCATCATAAAAATCCAGCATCATCAGCAGGATTTGGTACTTTCAGACTAAATCCCAACAATCATCAAGTTATTGACTTCATTTCAGTATGTTTTAATTTCTTCTACATTTTTCTTTCTTAGGGCTAATTCAAAAATCACTCAGTCTCTTAGTCAATTATAAATTGAGTACCTGAACTTTTAATTCTGAAAAATAAGTACCTAAATTATTATGGTTCCGCTAACAAAATAAATTTTTAATTGTGACATTCAAGTATTCAAATTAGTTATTTTTGTTGGCGGAACCCTAATTTGGATATTTGATTGTCAAAATTAAAAGTTCAAATACTCAATTGGCAATTGACTAAGAGTAAAAGGGTGTTTGGAATTAACCCTTTTTCTTACTTAGTGCAAAACGGAGGCTGCAATTTTATTTTATTTTATTTCTTTCTGATAAATTCTGTATTTTTCAGGAACCAAAATTCAATAATAGCAATAACAATAATAGTTTCCTGCAGAGCATGGGAATATATGTGATTAACAGAGATGTAATGAAAAAGCTCCTAACAGAATATTTTCCAACAGCTAATGATTTGAGAGGTGAAGTGATTCCAGGAGCAATTTCCTTAGGAATGAAGGTCAGTAAGCAGTTAGTTAGTGTCCTAATTTGGATTAATATAGAAAAAAAATGTAATTCATCTTGGCTAATTCCTACTTATTCCTTGTGTAAATGTGTTGTAATTAGATTCAAGCATTTGAGTTTGATGGTTACTGGGAGGACATGAGAAGCATTGAAGCTTATTATCGCGCGAATATGGAAAGCACAAAGAAACCCGACAAAGATACCACAACACATAATAATAAGTCAGTACTAAACTTGAAATAAAAATTAAGGAATTCTAGTGTAAAATTTTAGTCCAAATAAAACCTGTTTTACTTACTGATTATTGCAGCTTAAATCTTTTGGTAGCAGAAGCAGCAGCAGCAGCTTCTTCTACTTGTACGACAGAGATTCTCCCATCTATACTCTACCTCGAAATTTGCCTCCAACTCTTATAACTGATGCTGTCATAACAGATTCTGTCATTGGTGATGGCTGCATTCTTCATGTAAGAAACTTACATCCATTCATCCTTCCTTCCTTCATTCCTTGCTTAAACGTTGTAAAATAGTACCGTACCATGAATTAGTGTAAAGAAAAATTTGTTTTTGGGTTGAAATGATTGGTGGGGTTTTGGAGAACAGAGGTGCAAGATCAAAGGAACAGTGGTTGGGATGAGAACAAGAGTGGGAGAAGGTGCCATTATTGAGGATTCAATAATCATGGGTTCAGACACATATTCTCCTCCTCTTCCTCCTCCTCCCCCTCCTGTAAGAAGCCTTTTTCACTTTTAGCAGCAAACAAAAAAAAAAAAAAAGGCCAAAAAAGAGCCTAATTCTCAATATATATATTTTTTTTGGCAGACGAGAGATGATGTTGAAGCAGGTATTCCAATTGGAATAGGAGAAGGTTCATACATAAGAAAAGCTATAGTTGACAAGAATGTAAGAATTGGCAAAAATGTTAAGGTATTTTATTTCTTGACATAATTGTGATATCTGATCAGCAGAGCAGACAGACAAAAGGGGTTTTTTTTTTTTTTGTGCACAAATTAATTGATGAATCTTTTGTTTTTTGGTTCTTAATTATGATTCATTGCTGCAGATTATAAACAAGGATAAAGTGGTTGAAGGGAATAAGGAAGAAGATGGATATATTATAAAAGAAGGCATTGTTGTTGTAGTAAAAGGAGCAGTGATCTCAGATGGAAGCATCCTATGATATTCAACAAACTCTCTCTGACACACTCATAGTTGTTTACCTCTGATATAGGCTTCGGTATATAAGGGATTATATTGAGATTCCTTTTTGTATGGCCTACTCATGAAAAGAATAATTCACACAAACATTACTTGAGCATTTGCATGTTCGTCCCAATGGGGAAGTGTGAAAAAGGAAAGCTTGCCCTCGTAGCAAAACTGGGCTAATAAGTAACTTATATTTAAATACCCTTTTAAACCCCTTTCAGTGGAGTAAAACAAGACTTAAAAGCCTCTATCTAAGTGTTATAGCTACAAGTAAAAGGTATAAATACAATAAATACACCCCTTAATCTCCCTAGGGAGAGACTTAGCTGCAAGGAAAAGTACTATATTTCCTAAAAATATCTGTAAAAAGAAGACTAAAATGACCATTTCCCAATTACAAAAGCTTAGAAGAAAAACCTGCAGAGCTTCAAAAGGGGCAGATTGATTACACAGATTAGGAGGACAAGGAAACAATCAACAGTAGATGAAGTTTCATGTGGCCAACAAAAAACCCCTAATAAAAGATTTTGCATTGATACCCTTATGAATGATGGAAAGCCCTAACAATTTTGGTATGAAAATAATCCAAAAGTAGGCAAAGACAGACATCTACTAGAATATATACATGTTCAAAGTCAAAAGACCATTCCAAAAATGGCTGAATAGTTCATATCCAGAATCCTTAGTAGAGAGAAGCCCGTCTGCTGCTGCTAGGCAAGCCAGAAAATGTGCAAAAAATAAAAAAAGACTGTTGCATCAACTAACCAAATTACACATGATATATCATTCCAACTTCAATGAGGCTAATGTGTGGTATGTTAAGAGCAACAGACGGACCTCTGCAATTCTTGCGAAGGAATGAGTATCCGATATCAATCACGAGCTTCTTCAAGAATGAGGATGATCGCCTTGCCTTCACATAAGAATGTCCCATTATGTATGCAACCCCTGCTTCCTTTGCTTGGACCAACTCCGTCAGTTCTTCCCGTACTGAGGGATCCATTCCAGGGCTTTCTGGCACTCGAAATCTTACTCTACGCCTCCTGATCTGTGGGTTCTCATCATCGTAAGCTGATCTCAGACTCTGAAGGGTTAAAGATTTACTACTTTGGATCGAGTCACTCGCACCCAAATCCTCCTGCTCGGATGCAATTAGACTTGAGGTGGATTCAATGCTCCTGGTGCTTATAACCGCCATCCTGCCATCAAATGATGCATTATCAGAGCTGGAGAACTGTGGTTCTACAGCTTCCATTTGGATGAACTCTGCTATACTCTGGATTAGCAGGTTTTCGAAATTCCCATCATCTCGCTGAACATCCTTGTACCCGTACCGAATAATGCAGCGATACATACGATAAGGTCTTGGGCAAATGCGGCCAATGAGAAAGCGTTCTTCAGGGGACACATAAGGCACTGGAACTGATTTTACACAAACAAACACCAAAACAGAATGAAAAGCAGGGAGGTTTGTCACAAAATGTGAGAAGATAGAAGGCACTCCTGTCGCCAATTCCGAGTATATAAGACCTATTCCTGGTACACGAACAATGCCAAGGCTAGGGCCCAAACCAATAAGCCATTTCAATGGAACCTTGTTGTGCAGATCAAAGTTATACTTCTTACGAGTTCCATAATGCCAGACAAACATGACAATCATAAACACAAAAGAGAGCACAAGGGAGATCCACCCACCCTGAGGAACTTTTATGAATGCTGCTGACAAGTACACGCCTTCAATTAACCAGAAGAAGAAAAGGAAAGCAGCAGCAAAAAGGATGTTTCTTTGCCAGACAAAAACTATTACAAGTGACATCAGAAATGTTGTTATAAACATAACCGTCATGCAAGCTAGACCTGTTAACAAAAACCCAGCAAGGACTGAATTAGCCAATGGAAATATCCAGTATCGTGACATATCAGAAACTGAAATGGAAAAGTATTGAAAGGCACACGCATAAAATTAGGTATAAGGTGGCTATCAAAGTCCTTGTTCCCTGCTTCAAGAATGGAAAGAGCTAGAAGCACAAACCCTCAAGAGAGGAATTTCATCAAATTTCTTAACTTGCACTTTTCTGTACCCCCAACACCCCCCCCCCACAACCCAACAGAGCCTGTTTCCTAATGATCTCATAATTGTAAAAAAGAATTCTCATATACACAATTCGATGAAACACAAAGCAACGATATTTCCAACATTAATCACTTACCATATGCATTCCCAATTGTAGTTGTATCCTGGAATCCAACAGCAATAGCAAGAGTAAGAATCATGAGGATCCAGTTTATTTCAGGTATGTAGATCTGTCCATATATGTGTCTTGAGGTGTGAACAATCTTAACCCTTGGAAAGCAACCCAACGCTTGACATTGTTTTACAATAGAAAAAGTAGCTGAGATGATAGCCTGACTAGCAACAATTGCTGCAAGGGTGGCAATAACAAAAACTGGCCAATACACCCTATCTGCAAAAGAAACATTACCAGTACAATTGAGCTGCACATCAGTCTCCATTCACCAAATTCGGCAAAATCATGAATGAAGTAGAAGCGAACTAACCAGGAACTGAATCGTAGAAGCTATTTGGAACTGATGCAATATTTTTCGACAGAAAAGCAGCTTGACCCATGTATTGTATTACAAGACACGGGTATACAACACAGGCAAATGCAATCTGCACAGACAAACAACATTAAAAATAATATTATGCATAGCAAAGGTTGTTGCAGTGATTAGTTCTCAACAAATTATATAAGCAACCATATATTAAATAGGTCTGCTATGAAGCTTAATATGCAAACTAGAAACATTGAATGACGATTAGAGCAATTAATCTCCCAGATCTACCGCCACGTGTTAAATTAACATCTCAAATAAAAGTTTAAGCTATTAGACAGGAAGATAATATAAGCATTTGGCGCTTCAACAAATAACTTCTAACCTAGCTACCGTTCACGATTTTAGATGTACTAGAATGAGAATACATTGCTGGAAAACACAAAGAACCATCAATAGAAATGACCCAGTCCATTATTCATATTTCATGAGGAAACAGACTGGCTTACTCTAACTGAAAGGGCAGTGAAATGGCCAAGATCCGCAAACATAGCTTCAGTACCTGGGGGAAGGGGGATCAGAAAGTAACGAAATCATAATCATGAAGTACTTAGTTGTTGCAACAAAAGCTAGAGACAACAGGAAAATTCATAAAATGTAGGCCAAATGAATGAATCTTTCAAACTTCCGCAAATTGTAATACAAACCTGCTATGGCAAGGAGCACCCCTCCAAGTGAAATCCATCCATCTTTTCCAGTTTCTCTAAAGAAATTGATAATGTAATGTGGAGAAAGAGCCATCACAATTCTTGGGTTCCAATATATTGTATTGTACAGGCCAATGGCAAAAATCGACAGTAACCAAAGAACAACAACTGGTGCAAATAAAAATGCCACCTTGTGTGTGCCACAGTGCTGAAGAGCAAATAGACCAACCAATATCACACACACAAGTAACAGAACTTCACCTGCAGGAAGAAGATAGTTTGAAAGCAATTACAAATGGAAGCAAAAAACAGAAGAATTATGGTCATCAAGCAGAAACTGGACATACTCTGGTTCAACTGTCTGGCTGCAGCATGAATTCCTGACATTGAAGAGAGAACTACACGAGAAATTAAGGCTAATTAGAATCCACCAGCAATAACTTCAAGGATGGCAAAGATGATTCACACATTAAGTCCTTCAATATGATAAACTGAAACTGAAAATGCGAATGATTTCAAGTCCCCAAAAATCAACATCAATAGACAACAGTTAAACCCAAACGTGTCTCTTGTTTTAAACATTCGAAATTCAAAAGTTTTACAGTCAAGTAAGTCTAGTACTATCCTCAAAAATTTGGTAAGAGTTTTTTTTTAATTTTTTTAAATGAAAATTGAACTAGTTATACTAAAATTTTACAGCCAATAAAGTCTGCATTTGTTCAATTAGAAACAAGTTTAAAACATGTAAAAGAAAAAAAGCAAAAGAAGAAGAATCAATCTGTTAAACAGGCATCAACACATTGTAATAAGGTCAGATTAATGAAACATTATGATTATCATTAGCTTACCTGAAATAGCAGGAGTAATGACACCATCCCCAATGACCATGCAAGCCCCCAGCAAAACCACAAGAAGTAGAACTGTCCTTGACTTTTTATGTTTCTCAAGAAATCTCTTCAAGGGAAGAGATGCTGCGTATTGTGCAGAGGAGGGGCCATATTTGTATGCAGACAGCTCCTCATCAGCTGCTTGCTGATTGGGAAGTAAACTAAATTTCGCATGTCTGCAGAGCAGAGAGTAAAGAGCAAATGTCCCACCTTCACTCAATTTAGTCAAAGTTAGTAGAATAAATTATCACATTCCATAGTTAACCAGTAAAAAGGTAGCAAGAAAACCTCGGAATACATACCTTCACCATTGTCATCAGCACTAAGGACAATCAACATATATTTCAGCAAAGGAATCAATGTTAAGGTCCAGAAGATTAGAGAAAATGCACCAAAAATGGCAGTCTCATTTTGATAATTCTGCAGCTTCCCCACAAATACACTTTTGTAAACATAAAGTGGTGAAGTGCTCAAATCTCCATAAACCACACCAAAGCTTTGGTATGCTAAGATCAGATTTCTGGAAAGAGTGACCCAAGAGAACTGCAAGTCCATATTCATCAAGTTCAGTAATATTTTAAGCAAGTCAAAACTTATCCTTATCTATGAGTCTGCAGTAAGCATGCACGTGGCAAACGAGACAGAAGAGCACAGAGATGCAAGCTATTGATGACATAAAACCAGGATATGCTCCAGCAACGTGGAAAGACAATCAAACCAACGTCAGAAGATTATATTATCTCAACCTAGCTAAGCCTGGATCTCAAATTCACTTCAAGATTCAATGCGACAGGAAAGTAATCATGACCCAACATTAGCTCCAGTCAACTAAAGCTTATGCTACTTCTAAATTACTCCTACAGAGAATAAAGCAGTTAACAAAAGATTTATTTCAGTTTCACAGGAGGAAGGAACTTTCTCAACTGAACTTGGGATATTGCACTTCTCACAGAAACAGGTGGGGCGCCATCATCTTGAGCTCAACAAAGCCAATTTTGCAAGACGGTATCTAATACCAGTGCCGAGGTTAGACTATCAAAAAGGAAAACGCCAAACGTTATTTCGAACTGCTTGAGAAAATTACGCATCGTTCCCCGTGGTTCCTACACCTTCTCTCAGCATTGTTCAAATTTTGGATCAACAATAACAACACTGTTAAGACTATTGACAATAGCAGTAGCAGGAATACAGCATTAATCCACTTAAATGTAGGTCCGTTCCCATTAACACTTTCCCAAGCTCAGCTCATATGACTTCTGGTCTCTCATCTCTCATCTGGTATCGATGGATGGGAATGCCGCCCAGAAGGAAGAAAGGGCAAGGAAGGCAACTACATCAACAAGAACAAAAAAAAGTTTCCCGGCTTTATCTTGTCTATGATTTCCGGGTTCTAAAAAGACTTAATAAGTAATATGGGAAAAAAGCCGGGTTATTTAACTACTAAATAATTTTCTGAATGGCCTTACTCAAGGACCAACAAAACAAGGGCAACAGCAGGAGATGAAATAGCAGCTACGCCTCCTCGAACCAAGCATTCTTCTGGTCTCTCTTCGGCTCCCCGCCCCGAAACTGACCCACGGCACAGCGCCTATTCGCCTCGCGCGTGGGAAGGCAACGAAGTTCAGTTCATGAGATAGCAGCGGAGTGGAGGAGCCGCGACACGAAGTTCCTTACCTTAGCTGGATCTCGCTGGTGGCACCTAAACGGTAGGTAGGCGGCGGATGTGTGACGTTTGGAGTTGTCGTTCGTGCACCTGTCCCCAATGGAAGAATGAGTTTGATTTTCCCCTGCAGATCATGGCCTTACCACTCGGTCCCCGATGGCCAGCGGGGGATTCGGTATAGCAACTCACGTTCGTTTGCGCTGCGCGTTCCCGCGGGACTGGACACATGTTAGCTGTAGGAAGTATGGTTCCGAAAGTGACTTCGGTTCGCCGCTCGAGCTCAACTCCTCGCTTTACGTTAGCGGACCTACAGGTCGGGCCGGGGCTCCGCGCTCTTTCTTTCTGTGTGGGACGATACCGGGGAGAGAAGGGAATGCGTCGAGGCGGCGAACATTCATTATCAAACCAAGCTTGGAGCTTCAACTGTCAGAGCTGTCACAAAAGTTTGCAAAATGTCTAATTCTTGACCCCCTTTCTCTAATTCTTGTCATCAACTTTCTCCTAAAACGTAGTTCAAAAACCATGCTCCAGAGTTTTACCTTCATTTAGTTTATGTCCTTAATTCACATACCAGCTCAAACGTGACCCAGGAGGCACTAGATGCCAACAACTGGAAGTGAAAATTTTCCTCTTATTCAGTAAAAGGTGTTGCAATTGCTAATGATTTACTGCTAAACTTAAAATTTTCACAAGGTGCTTAATCCCACCTGCCTAAGATTATTGGATCACCAAAGGGCTAAGAAGATTAGGTATCAAACTTTTAGGAAAATATTTCATGTTGGAGATGGATGGAGAACATATTCCCTTTACATGTTGTGATTGCGTAACAATAGTACTAATGAACTCATGCCCCTTCTACCCAACACACCTTTGTAGCTGAGCTTTTCCTCATTTTGGAGGCCTGGACTTGATCAGCACGTCCCCCTTGTCCACTGACATTGCTAGATTCTTGAACCCCATCTGCTGCCTGTGAAGGGGTTAAATCCTCACTGCCTTCTTCACGATCAATGTCAACTTTATACATCTATGACCTGCCAAAATTATTAAAGTAAATACCCAACCCATAAAGAAAAGAAAACAAAATTGTTATTCTTTCATTTTGATGTAGTTGCTTCCTTTATAAGAAGGAAAATTTTCATGTTTCAACAACATAAGCATAAATAGGATTAAAAGACAATTCATTAATAATTTTAGCCAAAGGGAAACAAGTAGTTAACTTTTGTAGGTTCATGTAGTACTATCATACTAAGAAAAGTATTATAAATTTGATAAAAGGATATTAGAGGCCTTGTGCCAGAAGAAGAGGGGAAAATTGGAAACGGGTTTATTACACTGTGCAACCTTAAGCAAAAAAAAGAAAGAAAAAAAAAACTTATCCTTACTCTACAACATAGGGCAAAAAATACCAAAAGCAAGTTTAAGTTCTCAAAAGTTGGGGGTGGGATTCTTCATTTCTCATGAAAATTAGGAAAGAAAAGGTAGAACTTCTTTCCAGTAGAGAATTCATAAGTAACAGCTCCACAACTGAATCTCCAAAAGAGAAGCCAAAAAGGGCATTCAATGACTCCAACTCTGATTCAGTTAGCGAGAACTGCCAACGAAGAACATCTGGGGGGGAAACTCAAGCTACTCTATGAGTTACTAGTTACAGCTGACAGTTGTTCAAAACATATAAGAAGGAACAAAAATTACCCATTTCAGTTTAGAAACAGAGAATTGAAAGTTAGAAGAAAGCAAGAAAACAATTCAACAAAATGAAGCCCTTTATATTAATACCAAGTGTAATAAATAGTCATGTAATAAATAGAGTAAAGAACCAAGCTATACATGATAAATAGAGAAAATTCAAGCACCATAAAAAGCTCTCTGCTTCTTCCTCTTTCTTTTGAAGTAGGTCATCACATTGATATATTGATCTCCAAATCACAATAAAAAAAATAAAATCAAACCCAGAAAAGCATATCCTCTGTTTTTTCCTATCCAAACTCGTCCAAAAATGCCAACATCTGATTATATAGGTATAATGAATGGTGAAAAAACGCAAAAAAAAAGATAAAATCAGAATTCTCTGAAACCCACATCGCAAAAATCAAACAAACATCAAGCATATACGTAAAATCACGAACCCATCTTAAATCATACGATAATGAAAAAAGATAACAATAGTAGAAACAAAGTACCCAAAAAATTTTGAGAAATACAGAAAAGCCCAGATGAGAAAAAGATAAGAAATTTACTTGCTGGTTGATGTACAAAGGGCAGTAGACAGCCAGAGATTTGCCTCGCTCTCCCTGAGTTTGTTCTGATCTTCGGGATCGTTTTTAGTGTACAGAGGAGAAAGAAAAATAGAGTAGAGAAGAGAAGAGACGAGAGCTGATGTGATGACGAATGAATAATAATTAGAAATTATTAAGGAACTACAATGGAAATCATTGAAATAAATTAGGGAAGAAACGTCATTGCTTATCAAGAAATTGATGAAAAGAAAAGTGATGAACGAACGATGAACGGATCAAATCAAATCATAGTTGCAAAACATAATAAGGTTGGTTGGCTGGTGGCTTGGTTCATCTGGCCTGGCATCTGCTCAGTGCTCAAGTCCCCTTCTGCAAATATGGAGATTTCGGAGGGGCCTTCTGTTAATTCATTTCTTCCTACAATGTATTATTTCTTGGGACCAAAAGGCGAAATCCCTCGCCCTAAGGGTCCCCACCAGACTGTAGACTGGAGGCCAGGACCTGGTGCGCACAAGGAACCACCTTCCACATTGGAGAGATTGAAATTCTCACACTGCCGCTGCCAGGATTTGAATCTTGGCTCTTGGGACCAACTCTCCAACTGAGCTACGTCCATGCGGGCTAAAATGTATTATTTCTTTGGCAAAGTGTGCTCGTGTCTCTTAAACTTTCTCATTTTTTTTATTTTTAGTCCTAAATTAAAAAATTGGCAACTTTCAAGATAACGTTTAATAATTTTTTTTTCCTATAATACTCTCTAATGAATAATAAATTCTAACATCTTTTATTATTCTAATATGAAAAGTAGTAGAAATAATAATGACCAGAGGAAAAATTATGAAAGACATTCTAGTGTACAAAAAAAAAAATATCTAAAATTTCGTACTTTCTTAAATAGTGTAATGTCCAGAATGTACTAAGTAAAAAAATCAGAGGAGGGAGTATGAATAAAATATTTTATATATATATGATAGTCAAATATTCTAAAATCTAAAAACTTAATGAAAATATATTTTAAATTGGAAAGTTAATCTACACTAACTTATGTTTCATATACATGCGCTAAACAAACTCTTTCTTTTTTTACTTATAACATTTTAACATCACATTTTCTAAAAATACAAAAATTTAAATATTTTTTAATTAAAATATAAATATTTTTTATATGGACTAAAATGCTCATTGATATCTCTCATCATTATAAATGCTCATTGATATCTCTCATCATTTATTACTTTTACAAATTTCTATGTTAAAAGAATTCAAATGAGTTTGAATTTATTTTTTATGTGATTGTATAATGCAAAATTTTATTAAATCTTACAATATTTTTATTATATGGCAAATGAAAAAAAGACAAACATTAACCCAAAAAAAAAAAGAAAATGGAAGAGCACCAAGCTTCTCCAGCCCCTCAGTCCCAGCCCAGTGGCCGCGGCTCTTCTCTTCGGCTAAGGTTCTTATGGTATTTTTGTTTATTTATTTGAGACCACACTGGTTGATGTGGACTTGTGTTAATAACAGCAGACCAGTAGTTGCCTTATGGTTTCCTTTGACTTTTTTTTTAAAAAAAAATTACTAAGAGATTTAAATATACTATAATGATTAATTTCTTAGTCCATGGTACTGATAAACAAAAAAATTCTTAATCAATGGAATATGAAGTTATATTAAAAGTATTATATAATTAAAATGAGTTGTATTTATTTAATACAATATATTTTGAAGATTACAAATGTTAGTACAATACAAAAGTTTATAAAAATATGTAACTATTTTTGTTGTTGGATAAAATATGTAATTATTAACATATAGTTACTAAACATGTCTTTATTAAATATAAACGTACATATCTGTTATTAAATTACTTTTATATATAACAATCTTATTGAAAGTAAAAAAATTATCGAATAGAAACTTTTTTATTTTTAATAAAACATATTATTAATAAAATTTACCTATTATAAGATATACTATAAGAGAAATATTAAACTGTCCGGAAAAAAATATAAATGCAAGGGAATAAAATTGAATTCTATCAATTTTTGTCTTTAGAAGGCGACGATTGTTTCAATTAAATAAATGGGATAGATTCCTTTTGAGTATGAATTGTTGGATTCCTACTCATAAAAATTTGTTAAATCTATCATTATTAGGAAGTTTCTGAGAAGGTGTAAATGAAAGATATAGAATGTGATAAAAAAATTATATGGTGATTTTTTTTTAGAGTTTTTTAAATTTATGTGGATGTTACTTCTTCAAGTGGCATTGAGGGGTATTTTATTCCATGCAATAAATTGTGTTCGCTTGACAAATAAGTTTTTAAAAGTGATCTTTTATTTAATATGTATATTTTCAAAACTTAATTATATATGTATATTCAAGTTTTGTTTAAATGTGATATGGAATTATATTAATAACAATAAAAGGAAATATTGGTTATGCGTCTTTTTCTTAAAAAAGAAAAATTATAGTCTTCATATTAGTTATAGGTCATTTATTCAAGTCTTTGTGTGAAATTTTAATGTTTAGAAATACTTTATTCCTATATATAGCATGAGTTGTTTTGCTTATCCCTAATATGGTAATAACTAAGTGTTGAAAACAGTTTTTAACAAGTTAGAGGTTTTATTTTGAATCGCAACTTAATAATAACCAACTATTTGGATTGATTCTTAATCTATTTATTTTTTCACTTTTTTTTTTTTAAATGGATTGTTGTGTTAATATTTTTTTTATACATTATGAGGGGGATGGAGATGCGAACCGAATGTAACCTATCCCAAAATAAGGATGCTTCTAACCAACTGAGTTACCCTTGTTACAACCGTGGTAATAGTAATAAAGAATGGAAAAAAATATTTACAATAGTATATGTCCTACCTTGAAAATATTCTCTTACAAATAATTTATTTTTTATGAAATTCTTCAAGAATAAAAATTTTAAAAAACAACCTTGAAAAACTTATTTTTAACTAAAAAGTTCTCGTTCATGAACGATCGTCATCGTCTAATATATCTTCTAATACACTCATAAACAACATAAAATTTAAGAAATAATAAAGGCATGAAGGCCACTTGAACATAATTCAACTACTTATGTGATTGTAGAGCTAATACTAAAAGTCTTGATATTTTGAGATGATCTCTTACCATATTTCGAGTCTTTAGTACGTAAAATTGTTAAATCATTATAATTTACATCCTCCTCTACATGTCAAGCAGCCTATTACAAAAGTTTTTATTTTATTTTATTTTATTTTTGTACCAATAAAAGGCATGAGAATGAGAATAACTTGTATGGAGGTAATTCAACTTATTGCGGAGTTGGTAAGAATAAGATGCACGAGAATACTAATATGGATGGATTTGCGAAGCTGGACCGGGCTTCTAAGATAGTCATGATGGAAAGCAGGCCCTTTTACTGACTTGGGTTATTTGTTATCCATTCATTCATGAGTTCCTTTCCTTGCTTCCCATGCGATTCATCTTGTTCTTTGGTTGGAGGCTTCACTTGTATCCTACCCTTCCACTCGCAAGTTTTCCAGCAAACCAATCTGGAACGAACTACACAAGTAAGTTGCAGAGCTGTTCTCTTGCCTATTTCATAATACTATATTTATCTTGTTTGATTTTTTTTCTCCAGTATTTTGCTAAATTTATATTACTTCAACTTCATAATACTATATTTATCTTGTTTGATTTTTTTTTCTCCAGCATTTTGCTAAATTTATATTACTTCAACTTCATGCTCATTGATGAAATTATTGTATGTTCTTGAGGAAATTCAATTCTGCTTTTAAGTTAAGAGCTTCATTTCCAGTTGTTTCCGTCACAATTAATTTTACCAAATTCAAGCAAAACCCTTTTGTTTCTTTTGCAAGGCATTCATTTTCTGTTTCCTTCATTGATTGAGAATTTATGTAATCCTGTTCCCCATTGTTTATGTTGTTTCATCTTTATCTTTTCCCTGTCCCCTGCTTTCTTGAGCTTTATGCTTCTCTGAGCCTCCTGTTTATGTTCGTCTGCACCGCACAACTGCAGGTGACTCGACAGGAGATTTTCATTTTTGCCATTATTACCCAATTTCCAGGCAAGAGACTTTCAAAACACTGTATTTTGGTGCGCAATCGAGATCACTATTGATTATTGTCTTAATCCACTTATGAACCAAAAGAAGCGCCTATCTATAGTCCAAATTTAACTATTCCAACCTACTTTGTTTATTTAGCTATTTGTTCTTTTAGAGGGGAATGGAAGCCGGGTTTCTTCATAGAATCCCAACCTTTCACAGGCAACCACCATTGCCTCTCACTTCGATACTATCTAATATTGTGAAGACAAGAACTTCAACACTTATCAATACAATCCATTTAAATAGATTAGGTTTCCATTTCCAAAGGAGTTGCTGCATCGGTCCTAGTCAGAAAAACTTCTCCACAGGCATTAAAATTATTGATTATGATGACGAAGATGGTGATGATGATGCCCAAAACGATATTGAGGCTGAGAAGCAGTCTAAGATCGGAGGTGCTACTAGCGACTGGGAGGCAGAATTCCTCGGAGAGATAGACCCTTTTAGCTATCTTCCTCCGAAGAAGAGGAAAAAACAAGAGAAGTCTAAGCTGTTGCAAGATACAGATGAAATGGATTGGTGTGTGAAGGCCCGGAAGATTGCCCTCAAGTCTATTGAAGCCAGAGGCTTGACAGCTGCCGCTGAGAGTTTGGCTATTCCTAATAAGGAGAGGAAAAAGAAGAAGAAAAGAAAACCCAAGATTGAGAAGACAGATGACAACAATTTGGATGAAGATTCAGATTCTGATATCCACGAGGGAGATTTCAATTTGGCTGATATAGAGTCTATGGATGATGCCTATGACCTCAGGGACACAGTGAGTATGATTGCAGGAGGGTTGTTTGAAGAAAGAAAGGAGAAATCCAGGGATACATTCGTTCAAAGGCTCTCTCAGTTTTCTGGAACTTCGGATAGGAGGAAAGAGATTAACTTGAATAAAGCTATTATTGAGGCACAGACCGCTGAAGAGGTGTTGGAGGTTACTGCTGAGACAGTTATTGCTGTTGCAAAAGGACTTAGCCCTTCCCCTCTTTCTCCTTTAAACATTGCAACAGCTTTACATAGAATTGCCAAAAACATGGAGAAAGTTTCAATGATGAGGACTCGAAGGTTGGCATTTGCCCGTCAAAAGGAGATGTTTATGCTTGTAGGAATTGCAATGACAGCCCTGCCTGAGTGCTCTGCACAGGGTGTGTCAAATATTGCATGGGCATTGTCAAAGATTGGCAGCGAGCTTCTTTATTTGACAGAAATGGATAGAGTTGCTGAGGTAGCCTTGATGAAGGTTGATGAATTCAATTCACAAAATGTTGCTAACATAGCCGGTGCTTTTGCCTCAATGCAACATTCTTCACCCGAACTCTTTGCAGGATTGTCGAAAAGAGCTTCCGAAATAATTGACACTTTTCAACCACAAGAGATTGCGCAGGTTTTGTGGGCTTTTGCCTCTCTCTTTGAGCCAGCTGACCTTTTAATGGACTCTCTAGATAGTGTTTTCAATAATTTCAATCAATTCAAGTGTAGTTTAGGTGAACGAAGTTTGAACTCCAATGTAAGGAAGAACACAATCGTTGAAAATGATGATTCTGAAGATATTTCTCACACCCCTACACTCAACTTTAGTAGGGATCAGCTGGGGAATATATCTTGGTCTTATGCTGTTTTTGGACAGATGGATCGTGTTTTCTTTTCACATATTTGGAGAACACTTGCCCAATTTGAGGAGCAAAGAATTTCTGAGCAGTACAGGGAGGATATCATGTTTGCTTCACAGGTTCATCTTGCAAATCAATGTTTGAAACTGGAGTTCCAAAATCTTCAATTATCCCTGAAGAGTGAGTTAGAAGAGAAAGTTGCTCGTGCAAGAAGAACCAAGAGATTTAATCAGAAGATGACTTCCTCATTTCAGAAGGAGGTGGCCCGTCTTCTTGTTAGCACAGGTTTAGATTGGGTGAGAGAATATGTTGTGGATGGGTACACATTGGATGCAGTCTTGGTTGAGAGAAAAGTTGCCCTTGAGATAGATGGGCCAACTCATTTCTCTAGAAATATAGGTCAGTTCCTGTTACCTTTCAATTTAGTTGGATTCAATTACTTTTTTTTGCCACCAATCTGTTTGACTTACTCCTCTTTACAGGTAGTGCATTAGGACATACAATGCTAAAACGTCGCTACATGGCTGCTGCTGGGTGGAAGCTCGTATCTGTGTCTCATCAAGAGGTGTGTTCTCTTTCCATTATTTTCTTCGTCATAGTTTAAGTGTAGTCTAATGTGCAGAACTGTTTTTTTTTTTTCCTCGTTGCCAGTATAAACCAGGGAAATTATGCAGCCATAGATTCATAATTCTTTTTATTATAAATTTTTGTTGCCTTCATAATTTTTGTTGTCATAGGACCACTGAATTGAAAAAAGAAAAGAAAGAAACTGAGAAAAATCTTCATGTAGTAACTTAAGTAGTTTCTGCATCCATGCCAATAAACAAAAATGAAGCATTATGGTATGTTTCAGGGTGAGAAGTTTTGAATACTCTTGGTTGCAAGAAATGGTTAGTAGATTTTTCTTGGTTAACCGAGCTTTTAAATTTTTTATAGTTTGCGATAGTTTTTGTTGTCCGAAACGTCACAGGGAGGTGGAATAGAAAGAAAGTATTAAGTAATATGATCATGATGTGTGCATGTCGTTGTTGTTTCAGTGGGAAGAGCTTCGAGGTGAGTTTGAGCAACTTGAATATCTCAGAAGAATTCTCAGTAATTGCATTGATTACCAGATGATGGGCACCGAGGAAAACCAGTAAATGATGCCGCGAGCATATTTGATTTGCAAAATTCAGGCATTTGCTGTTGCTCTCTGATATATGTAGATGTTGTAGAATGGGGCTTACTGGTTTGGGGTTAGAAGTGAGAGCTTTGTGAACTGCATACACTTGACTTGTTATATACACACTCTGTTCTATCTGCATAAGATAAAAAGCAGTAAATACAACTCTGTGCATTAGAAAGGGGTTTTCGATGATCTTTGTCTGAAACTCATGTAACAAGATCCTCCTTTTACACCTACAAAAAAAAAAAAAAAAGAAAGAAAGAAAAGACATTTCATGTAATGAGAGGATTCGATAATTCATCAAGACATTCGATAATAGAT
Source organism: Catharanthus roseus (assembly GCA_028651295.1). Lineage (NCBI taxonomy): Eukaryota > Viridiplantae > Streptophyta > Magnoliopsida > Gentianales > Apocynaceae > Catharanthus > Catharanthus roseus. Next base: position 7,112,454 of record JAPQWS010000057.1, read on the forward strand.
CATACAGATCTCATATTGGGCCATCACGGGACGGGATTATTCCTCTAAGCTAATAGAATAGCTTGGTCAATTTCACCTTGATTGGTTTGGAATTGCACGCACACGTACATAATTAGGGAAATCGTGATCAACGGGATTTTATTTTTTCATCTCCTTTATATATATATATATATATTTAAAAAAAAAAAAAGGCTCAAAATCAATCTAAAACTGCAGCAGAAAATCAAAGCTCCAAACGGGAATCCAATCAGATAGATATATTAATCAGATAGATTAATGAAACTACTGGAGAAGAAGAAGAAGAAGCTGAATTTATAGCTTCTGAAATCCTTATTATAAGCTGCCAGGGAGGGGCTGACGAAGACAGAGCAGAGACTTGTGTCTCTCCTGCTGCTGCAGCATAATCACCAGAAACATAATTCAACAGACAAATCATCTTCACAACTAAGGTTTTCGCAATGATTAATATTTACATACCAGCAAAGCAATTGCAAACACACATACAATTAATAATGTAATCTTTTCTCCACCATATATAGTTCCATTCCATTCACCAGCAAGCAAGCAGGCTGCAAAAACAACCAATTAACCAACGCCGCCACCACCACCAGAAACGCATGAAAAGAGTCTATAATTATGGCTTCTAAATCGCACAAGTTTCCCCTGGGAAAGAGGTCTTCTTCCCAAGTAATCTACATGGATGGAGTTACTTCTCCTGTAATCATCATGATCTCCCTTTCCTAATTCCGCTGCCCCCGCCGCAACAGCACCATTAATTATAAAGCCATCATGATGATGATGATGACGACGATGAGAAGATGGAGGAGGAGGCATCACCATCTGTTGTATCTCATGATGATCATCATTCATGTAAAAATCAGCAGCAGAGGAAAGATATTGGTAGTGCCTCCGAGTTCTGCTCTTCTTGATGTTCTTGTACACCAATGGTATAAGCCCTTCCATTTTCAGACCTTTCTTCTTTCTATGGAAGAAGAAGAAGAAGCCAAGTGTGAATTATTTCAAAACTTTTGGGGGAACTCTTCTCTTCTCTTGTCTATATTATAAATTCTAATAATGGGGTTGGTGAGTGTGTGTGTGTGTGTGAGAGAGAGAGAGAGAGAGAGTCTCTCTCATGACTTTTTTCCAACAACAATTTGCCAAAAAGTCTTTCTACACTTTTTATCATCAAAGAAAATATTACTAACTCAACTGGGAACACAACAGAAGCATCAACACGCCAAAACTTTTCTTATTTGACTTGGCCACTCACCACACACATATAACATATATATACATACATATATACTTTACAATCAGAATATATAATTGGCCCGATTATCTCTTCTCAACTAATTTGTGTTTCCATCTCTCTTATAAAAGCAACATGCTTCAACCTTACATTCTCATTTCTTTAAAATATATTAACCATGAATCTTCATTTGGAAAAATACAAATTCTTTGTTGCATTCCATATTTTTTTTATAAGGGAGGAAAATGTAAATCAAACCGATCAACAGTCAAAATCAGTTATTCATAAAAACCGATAGAAATTACTGCTATTGTTTGTGCTCTTTGTAAAATCAAATTTGTTATATATTTACCTAAGAGAATAAAATCTTTATTATCCTCCCATTTTTCAAATAAAAAAATAGATAATTAATCAAAAATTTTGAGCTTTAAGTATCCTTCACTTGCAATCCTTCCACAGAAAATAGAACAAGTAAAGAAATACCACAATCTTTTTCTTTCTTTTTTACTAAGAAAGAAATACCAAAATCATTTCCTTGGATTGTCAAACATATTAATATTTCCTTAAAGGAAACAAGCTATTAACCATTTGTCTGTTAGACAAGAAATATATTCCTTCTACTATAACATTGAATACTTTGCTTCGAAATGCACCGTTCCTTCTAAGACTTCCAATTTTAGAAAGAAAGAAATTCAAAGGCATTGATGATTTTATAGTAAAAACTCAAACAAAATATGCTAAAATTTCCTCCCAAAACAAATATATATGTAGTGATCTTAAAATTCCTCTTGCACACTCAAACTCAACCCAGTGTAAAAAACAAGTGAATAGTATTTTTCCCCCCAACATACTTACATTTTTCAATTTTAGTCTTCCAACATTTAAAATTTCTCTCCTTGAATTCTCAACTTATAATTTTATGTGCTTACATAAATGATTCTTTTCCTCAAATTTTAGTAAGTTTGCGCTAAAGTCAATGCCTGAACTGAGCCAACAAGAGTAATAAAAAAATCAATATACTCAGTTTAAAAATAAAATAATTTTTTTTTTTATAAATCTGATGAAAGCAAGACCTTCCTGTTGGGATGGAGTGGAGTTGCTGTTTTTACCATCAAGCAGTTTTATTATTTAGACAGCAGATTCTCATACAGTACTTGGATTTTTCAAACATCATTTTTAATTTCTCATCAAATGAAAATCAAATTACTTAATAAACAAGTATTCCTGAGATCACCTGAAAAACACATGATCATGCCTATAACAAAATTGGATGACATGATTGATATAGAGAAAATTCGCATTGTTATGCTAGAATGATATCCAAGAACAAGAATGGATAGATAAAAATCCTGAGGAAAGTGCAACAAAAAAGCTATACACAAACAAATTGAACATCAAAGAAAAGGTACCAGTCCGGAATTTTGATCTCCTTCTCCAACCAAGGCTGAAAGATCATTTCTATAATCCAACATCTCCAGTTCGATTGTGGATTCATAACTCCTCCGCTCCTCCACAACTCTAGAAGACAACAAGTGTCATATTGGCAATAGAAAATCTCCAAAATATTCAAGGGCACAAAATTACTCAGTTCGAAACAACTCAGAATGATACAAAATCATCATCACAAATCAAATTACTCAAAAGAACTGCTACCTCTAGCTGCAGAAAAAGGTTGAGACTTGCGAAATATATACACATGTTAAGTACCACACATTTCTTCAAGACTAATAATTTTGCCTAGTCCCCAGAACTGATCAAAGTGAAAGATCTTAAGCTTCAGGACCATACCACTAAATCACTTGGATTCATGAATGGAGTTGATTTTCAGTGGGTACTAAGCTGAGGCCTGCAAAGCCTTTTGCACGTCACCAAGAGTAGCAACAACATCCTGATATTCCTGAGTTTCTGAAAAGTGCACAGCCTGAAATCACGAAAAGAATACCTGTCATTCTGCTTCATAAGGGGGTTGAAGGGAAAAGTGCCAAGCCTCAGAAAAGTGTTTGAACAAAGCAACAAATGTTTGCCACCAAGTATCTAGCAAATTTATTTCTTGCATAAGTTGATCAAGAGGATGAAGTCATTAAGATAATGTTTACCTGCTTCACTATGCTTTTCAAATGCATCTCTGCTGCGAAAAGTTCTTGACGACTACCAGTACAAGAAGAAATTTCCTGGTATACCTTGCAAAGTTTCAGGGAAGCAAGTGCAAACTTCACAAAACGTTCTTTATCTTTCCATAAATCAGATCCCTGATATGCTCTAACTTGCTTAAGAAGGGCCTCAGAGCACATCCTAAGGTCCCCTTTTACTTTATGCCAACGGGCATACAGCCCCCAGATATCAGCATCAACAGTGCTACTCCGCACTACCTGCTGTAAGATCTTTCCAAGAAACTGTATTAAATATTCATTTTCCCGCTTTCTAGCAAAATCTTTTTCTAAACCTGTAGATTCTTTAACAGGATTTACATCATCATGAGTGTAATTGCCACTAGAAGATGTTACGGAAGATTTTGAGTTCAAAGATTGCTCTTCAATCACCAACATCAGCCTCTCCAGTAAACCCACATCAATTCTTTTATTACCCGTCATATCGAGCACCTTGTTTATGGCCTCCATTGCCTGACTATAATTCCCAACATCTGCAGCCACCTGGCTGTAGTTCTCCCACATCTGCCAGCTGTTTCGCTTGAACTTCAATGCTTCCTTAAATGCAACAAAAGCTTCTTTATTTCTCTTCTTAATCATATGTAAACAAGCTATATTATTCCAAGCCTCTCCATTTTCAGGATCAAGTTGAACGGCATGAGTGAACCCATCTATTGCTTTCTCAACATCCCGAGCCTTCAAAGCAGCAGCACCAAGTGCAAACCAGCCATCCGAATATAATGAATTCAATGCCATTGCAGACTCCCAAAGGACTTTTGACTTCTCATAGTCCCCCCTGTTATATGCACTCCGAGCAAGAGAACGCAGAGCCCGGGCTGACCTATTACCTGAAACTTCGAGGGCTTTTCCATAACAAGCAACATCATTTGTAACATCACCAAGTGAACACCATAATCTTGGGTCTTGTGATCTTTCAGAGAGTTGTTTTTTTATGAGATCAACAGCCGCCGCTTTCTTATCCAATAATCTGTAACAATATATTAAGTTATCCCAAATTTCAAGATCCTCATAAATTTTAATAGCTTCTCCTGTTAAGCCACAACTCACTAGGAGATCACCATATTCTTTCCGTAATGCCGGAATTGTGGGACTATTCACTGCAAAACAACAATAAACCCTCTCTGTAACTCCAGGACAAGTTTCGTTTAAACTTTCAGCCAACTTATCCATTATCAAAACTGCACGCTGCTTTGTACGACTACGAGTTGACTCCCATCGCACACGTAATATGTTAGCAAAATACTTTATTATGAAAGGGGATGATTCTTGAGAATCAATTGCTTCAATATATGGTCCCATCTTGTATAGCTGCAGTTCATCAGTCCGGCTACTCTTCTCTATAGCAAGACATTTTGCCAGAATCACAGCCTGCTGAACTGGATTCAATTGGGTAGTAGACACGCTACAGTATTTAACAGCTTGATCATTATTTTCGGAAGTTCTATTGTCCTCTAAAATTCGAGGGGCCATCAAAATGTCAGATGCTTCAATTGTTTCAGGAGGATGTTGAAGCAATGAACTATCAAGAATGCGGGAATCATCATCCTGCATTTCTTGACTAACTGGTCCTGAAGCATCAGCATTGTTTTTGCCTGTAATAAGGAGTAGCTGAGCTTTAGGTTCAACCTGCATTCATGGTTTATCAGGGTGGCCATTAGAGTGAAACAGCGTAAGACAAGTAAACTATGTAGGCGCATATACATTCCCATATGTTGTAGCCGCATACCTGATTAACAGTGCGGTATCCCAGAGCTCCACTTACAGAAAAATCAAGCTTAGATGCAACCTGAGCCGATTCAAAATGACGCCTGGCATTGAAGGATATTAAAAAAAATAATTAAAATTAACAAAAGTATGAAAACAAAAAACAAACTCATTAAACAGAAAAGGAATTCTAATTATCTTTCTCCAACAGGGATATAGAATGAGAAAAGACCTGTACAAATAAATTCAATTATGAAATACAAATACACAAATAAAGCAGTTATTAACACAACAAGATATAAGGTCAAGTCTACATCCGCAAGTTCAAAAGAACCATCGTCTATCCAAGAACAAGATAACAAAACTCCAGCTAAAATGAGCTAGAAGGGAGTAATAGAAAAGAAAAAACAAGAAAATAGAATTTGAAATTGACTGAAAATTATCACGATAGTAGAGCAATCATAAAGAAATAATGTCCCTTTAATAAGGTGCACTAATTTTACTACCACTACAATGTGGTTTTCCTTTCAACAAATGTGTTGATAACATTAACTGACAGTTGCTAATGCCATCGAGAAGGACAAGAAAGGCATGACATTCTTACGAACTGAAACCTTATATATAGCAATGAACTCACCCAGAAGAATCTACCCGTCCATAAAGCAGTTCCATTATCCCCACTTCTAAATGCAACATTGACACAAGATTCAAAGCATCCTCCTCCAATAACTGAGGACCCCAATAATTCACCACGTTCTCCAAAGAACCAAAATGGGATAAACTTTCGCACATGAAGACTTGTAACAAATCAAACAAAGAAGACAAGCGTTCGTCTAACAATCTCTGCTGAACGAGTAGAACTCTTGAGATCCACCATGAGATGCTCTTTAGCCTATCCGTGTATGGGATTTTCCTTTCTAGCAACAGGTCCTTGACCTTCATCAAAACTATCTTTGCAAAAACTATGTACTGCAAGAAGAGGATGAGGTGTTATATGAAGCTTATCCAGAAAAAGGAACCTCAAAAAAGAAGACAGCAATTAAACATAGTAAGAAAATAGGATGGACACCTCAATATGATGTTCATTAGTCAATTCTTAACATTTACTGGACCATGTTGCATGTACGTAATCTGTTTTGTAGTTAACTGATCATTGAGGTGTTCCAAGTATGGCAAATGGCTTAAGAATACCATGAAAATGTTCTTATAAAACTTCTAGGGCGAGAGGGAAAGAAAAAACCAAGCATAATCTTTAATCCTTGCACTAACATGTTCCTGATATGATGGTCCTAGAATCAAGACATCTAGGAGGCTACGGTTGTGAAAGAAAATGGTTCTCTTTTTCTTTTTCCCCTTTTCTGGTGTGTGTGTGTTTGGAGAGAGAGAGGGGGGGGTTTACCTGTTAGTCAAGCAAAGTGGATGATCTGCCACTAGAAAATTAGATATCCTTTATAATAAAATTTAAAAAAATAATCCAAAAGAGTTTGAACTTTGATGCATATATCCCGCACAACATGTTGTTAAGTATTAGGAGCCAAATACCAAAAGCTAGTTGGATGAGCGTCTATTAATAACGATGTATATAATTGTTCTAGGATATTGGTAGAGTAAATGCAATCCAAATATGGAATCAATAAATGACCTAAGACATTTTATTCTTTTAGAAGAAATAGAAAAGTGTTACTAGTAGTAAGTTCAACAATGGACACGGTGAACATGCAGTCCAGAGAATAATTCTCTGCAAGATCATATAAAAAGGAGAATTTGACAAGCAAATCCAAAATAAAGGCACTAAGAGAATGCCACTTCATCAATATCCTACCAGAGCATGTCGGGGGGAGGAGGAGAGGGGTTGTCCAAAAGAAAACTTCTCAGGATGGCATTGCCTATTTACAGCTAACCAATCAACATTAGCTCCAAAGAAAGATGAATAATGCAAAATCTGTTAGTGTTCTGCTGAATTGAACAAAATAGGGGAGAGTATCATCATTTTAAACAACAACAACAAAAAAAAAGAAAAAGCAAAAACTATAAAAGAATGTAAGCAGATACCTGGAGATTTGAAAACTTTCCCAACAATTCAGAACCAGCTGACATAATTTCCTTCTGGGCCCAAGTTTCCCACTCAATCCAATAATCACCATTTCCGGCTTTTCCATAAACAATTAGCTCCACCAGTGGAATTGCAGGTAGTTTCTCCCATGGACTAGACAAACGGTTACAGAATAAAAAACGTTGATGGAGATGGATAGATTACCAATACAGCATGCACTTTCTAAGAAAAGGAATCACTTTACCAGCATAATTTAGCAGATTTTCATAGCAATCGTTTTTTCTTCTTGCATTTAGTCAACCCCCCCTCCCCCCCAAAGAGATTGAATTTAGACTAAAATGAGACCAATTTACATTACTTCGCAATCAAAGTAATGACTTTTTACATATCTGTCCCAAGTTTATAAGATTTCTACATATCCCTCCTGAGAAAACATATTTTTTTCGCAAATTAGTAAATATGACTTGACAAAAAGTAAGACCAGTTGCGGCCATATGCTCTTAACACTATCTACTTATACCAAATTAAACATGTCTAACGAACAAAACTAATGAAACTAATGTTACTTTCCAATTAAAGAAAATAAACTGAGAAAATACCCAGTAATATTGCATTGGGTAAAAGCAAGCAAAGCAGCAACAGCAACAGACATGACGAGCAACATTCTGTAGCCACTGTCCATCTCATCGCTTCCAGAATTTATAAACCATTCAACACGCTCCGGAAGCAACTCGGAGTAGAAAAACTGAGCTGAATCCATCGAGTTCGTGAAGCTTCCGGCCGAGTTGAAATCGAATACAGCTTTAACGGCTTCAGACGAGAGAGCTCGGACATAGCATCCGGATTCAATTGACTGAATAACATCTTCGATGAGGGAGAGAAGATCAGTGGAACTGGACACCGGAGATGATGATAGAGGATGATCAGACGGTATAGTGCAGCGGAGAAGACGCAGTTCCAGAGAAGAGAGAGTTTGCTGAAACGCTTCCGCCATCTTTGTCTGCCAGTTTCTTGAAGGAAGCGATGAGAAATTGGAGGGAAAATCCAGTTAAAGAGCTAGTAGGTGGGAAGAAAAGCTAGCGGCAACTGCATGGTGAAAGTAAAGGGGACTTAACTAGGGTTTAGGTTTTCTTTACATAAATTTTGGTATTAAATTTCAATTTGATCCCTCCAATTTACGACATATCTCAATTGAGGACATCAAAATTAAGAAGTCCATAAAGCGTCCTTAAAATCAGATAATTTGTTTCAATGAATTTCTGAAATTTGTTTTAATGAATTTCAGAAAATTTATCCTCAATTTATCTCAATTGAGGACCTCTTTTGATGGTCAATGCCAACTCTCAACTCTCACGCTAGTATGTGAGTTTAAAGAGAAAAGATAACTGAAATAGAATTAATAAGTTATGAAAGAAAAGAAAGTGAAAGATTTATTACAAATTTTGTTTGAGAGTTTTAGATTAAACAAAATAAGCGTTTCATTTTTTGTTTGGGAGATTAAAGATAAGTGGGAAGAAGAGTTAATGTTTCTTTTACTATAATAGTCTTCTCATGAAAAAAAAAAGAATATTTAATGGTAATCGTATTTTATTATCTTTAGGGACAATATTGACATTTCAACTAATCCCTAAAAAATTGGACTACTCAATCCGTCTCTTTCTCCCTATAAAAAAACTCCCAAACATATACAAACTATCCCCTGGTCTCCAAACCGGTTTTCTTATCTCTAATTCTCAACTCCCAACATTAGTTCTAGAGTTTAGAGGATAAATTTTAAGTTATAAGAGAATGAAAGAGAAAAGAAGTATAGGTAATTTTGAATGGAAAAGATAAGAGATGTATTTTTTTTATTTGAAAGTATGGAGAAAAGTGACAATAATAAATATGTCTTTTGACTAAACTATGTTTGAATGAAAATATCATAACATTTAATAGTGATGTGATTTATTATTATCTTAAGTACAAGCGATATTTAAGTTATTAAGGTCTAAAAGACAAAAAAATCATATAATGTATATTTTAATACATTTATTTTTTATTAGATGTATTAAATGATCCAGCCAAGTCCAAAATGAATACTAAAACTTAATTTCTTCATTCTTCTTTATTTTATGATTGAGTAATGTACTTACGCCCTCATTTTTCATCACCAACTAAGATTGGTTTTGAGTTAGCTTTTTCTTTAGTTTGCCAACTTGCTCCCCTGTGTATGCACAGTTCAATGCCAATGCAGACTATTCCAATCAAGTCTTTGTATGTATTTATGTGAAAAATGAGGCTATCAAGCATGTAAGGTTTTCTTCTTTACCTTTTAAAAAACAAAAAATCTTGAAAAAAAAAAAAAAATTGACCAGTAAAGATGATCAAGAGAAGGACCATTTTTTTACAACTAAATGAATCCAATGAGTATTAACTAAAAAGGAGGGTAAGAATTAGGAACACTGAAACTTACTGTTTGCTTTGGGGTGAAATAGCAGGAATAAGCTATCATTGGTCCCCCAACTCGGAAGCCAACTCTATATCATAGAAGACTATTGGTAACAAATTAGACATAAGCTTTGATCAATATTAAACTACGTATGCTGAACAAAAATAGAGCAAAACTATGGTTTCAAGGGCCATTCCTGGCACCACAATGCGACTAGCTTCAAGGAAACTTCCACAAAAAAAACGATGAAAGCAATGAAGACAACAACAAATGGACTTGATTTTACAACAATTGGTTTTGTAGCCAAGAACCAACTCTGAATCTCTACCCTGCATGACTCTAGAGATGACCTTGTCCCTTATTCTTCCTTCTCCAGGAAATGCCCCATTTCTTGCTCAAGATACTCAATGAGGTATGTGATCATAATACCACGTGTTATTGTTCTCCTACATACCATGGATCCAAATAGTGTGAGATTCACTTTTCTATACTACATAGCTTCAAAAGCAGTTCTAGGACCTCAGCCACCTCCGTAAACTTCAAACAAGTGATTTTTGTAGCAAAGAGTCCAATCTGAATCTCCAGAGGAAACAACTAAACCACCTCCATCTGTGCTGATTGACTCAGCACAGACATTAGGTACTCTAGGAGACAAATTTTCTTTTCCTTTTCCTTTTCCAAGGATTCTCGGTTCTTGCTCAAGAAATTTAGGAGATTTAACGAGACCGTCATTATCAAAGCCATTCTGTTTTTCAATTTTAGTGGATTCAATAGCCACGGGCGATTCTGTGCCCAATTTATCAGATAGACCATCATCTTTCTCTTCATCTGATAAGCATCTGCAACAATCAAACTCATCTAAATCAAGAATTCGATTCCCCAAGCCATCTCTCCAAGAAATCCTCATCTGTGATAATGACACATTCTGTAATGTGGAATCTGTATGCCAAGAAGCACAATTGTCCAATTCATTAATGGAAAGACGCGAAGGTGGACTTACGTCAGTAAGCTGTGAACTAAAACCAGGAAGATCCCACCTCAACATATGACTTCTAGGAGATAAGCTTGTTCTGTCAAAAGTCTCCGCCACTGAATCAACTTCAAGATTGTATTCATTTCTTTGACTGTCATCCGCTTCTATATGGAATATGTCAATAAGCCTATCTAAACTTGAATCAGATTTTGGGGTCTGGACAACATTACCAACGCTCAAAATATCAGTGTGTGGAGATTTCTCACCTATGGAAAATTTTGAAATGGACATATAACTAAGGTTCCCTTCTTGCAGAGGGCCATAGATGTCACAACTAGACTGAGTCTGAGGACTAGTTGACAGCAAATCTGCTTCCAATTTCTTGGGTGTGGGTCCTGAGGAGCCTTGGGAATTAGAATTCATCCTAGGAGATAATAAAACAATTCTAGTTTTTCCTGTACCTGTTGTGAGATCAAGATTGCTGCTTTGACTAATGTGATCACTATGACTTGCTAGATCAGAAGGAAGAGAGTAGTTGGAAGGGGGAGATGGAAGAGCAATTGATGAAGAACTCAATAATGTTATACATTGATCAACAGAATCAGATTTATGAACCTTATCATCTTCAGATGATAACCATTTCATTGAAGCCTCAGTTGGCAAAGGAATAAAAGAGGGTCTAGATTTGGCAAGGACCTCGCCACCAATGTCATTACCATGATCTAAAACGACACTGGTTTTACCACAGGCTGATTCTGATTCATTAACATCATCACTCCCTATGATCAAAATTCCTCTAGGCTTACATTTCCGTTTATCAGCAACCCCTGAGAGAAGATGTCCTGTACCATAACAAACAGGGGTTGCTGAAACAAGCAAATTGGAGACCCCAGATTGGATCTCAGGAGAGACTGAGGGTTCAATTGGAGGGGTTTTAGTGTTAGTTGAGTTTGAGTCTCCTCCAATAGGTTTATCATCAAAAAGTGCAGGATCTAAAGCAGACCAACATGGTAATTTACCAACAGGAGTAGATTTCTCAATGCTATTCAAATTATCAGATACTTTAAAACTGAATAGCTCAGTGGGCTGACCTGAAGTTGAACAATTACTTTCCAGCTCCCTCTGCCTCAAATCCGTTCCATTAGACCCGAATCCCACAGAGCAAGATTCTGAAATCTTCAAGGAATGGCTCAAATTAGAAGAATTTCTTGACGCCCGGGAAGTTTTTAAACTGGGTTTTTTCCCAGACTGCCACTGAGAAAGAAAAGAAGGGCTCTTTTTGGGTTTTTGGGAAGTGACTCTGGGCAAATCATTTTCTTTGGAGACTTTAGATCTGAGCCTTGTCGAAGTAGGCGCAGATCTTGGTGTAGTAGAAATGGATTTTTTAGAGAAAGATTTGGGCTTCCTCTGACATTGAGTTCTTGCCACAGACGAAGAAGAAGATGAATTTGAATTTGCAGAGAGCAAGAAACGAAGACAACCTCTTGGGGCTTCAACAGAAACAGAAGTAGAAGACGGAAGAATAGCTGTATTACATCTGGGAATTCTTTTGAGCTCTTTCAATGGACTTCTCTCTGAAGAAATCTGTTTCTCTATCTTCTTCTTCTTCTTCTTCCTATCTTTCTCCATTTGCTGCTTTTCTCCCAAATGACCAGTTTGAGCTTGCTTGGGGATCATACTATATCACATAGATATATATATATATATATATATGGTGGGGAATGCCTAGAGTTTTTTGCACTTTGCACATTTTCAGTTTTACCAGATACTGCAGCAATGGGGCAGGCCAGTGCGATATTTGAACTGTGGAATGGAGGGATTGTTGTGTTTGTCTGGGAACTAATAAGTGAGAGTGACTTTATTTGTAACGTTATAGTTATAGCAGTATAGAAGAAGAACGCCTGCAAAAGGGCAAAATAGCATTAAAAAAAGTTGGGCCAACTTCTTCTTCTTTATTTCTTTTAATGGGTTATTATTCTTATAAGACCCCCATCAATTAATCAAACCCTTTGTGGTGGGCTCGCCTTGGGGGCCCATGGGAGTGGAAATCACAGAATAATTATTTTAGTTCCAATTTTATCACCAAAAGGTGTTGCAACCTTTACAACAACCCCACCCGCCCCCCCCCCCCCCACACACACACACACACACAAACACCACTAAAGATTATTAAAATTTTTTATTTTTAATTTTTAGATTATTAAAATAAAACATAAAGGAGTTATCTATTTTTTTTTCCTGAAAACAAGAACCATTTCATTGATCTCCACAATCAGTGCTCTAATGGAGATACAATCTAAACACTTTCAAACCAAAAAATAGTAAAACAACGAAATTGAAATTGTGATGTGTATTAAGCTATCAGATTTATACAAAGACTTTATAAAGGTTTTAAATATATATATATAATAAAAATAAAATTTATGGGTGAAAACAAAAAAAATAGTTTAAAATTATAACTAACAAATTTCTCTTAAAATAAAATACATAATAGTAGTAGAACGTATTTACATTTATCATTTTAAGAAAATAAAAAAAATAATAATAATAATAAAGTGGTAGTTACTATAGTAGTAACTTTGCTTGGTTCGTCTTCCTGACCACAACCAAGCTTGAACTCTGACTTCGGTCGGAATTTGTATGGCAACTTTCCTTTTTCGTCTTTTCTAATCAAGTTTGGACTATCTTGGTCGAAGAACCGTTTTATTTATGAGTTCGATACTTATCTCTAGTTCGTCAGGTAGATACTTATTTTTTATATAGATTATATCAAATTGAGAGTTTATGAAAACAGAAAATTCGATGAATGTTATTTTGTTTATGTTTATTTTTTTATAATTTTGTACCAATTCAAACTTTTTTATAAGACATGTCTTACTATCCAAAATCTTTTTTCACTTAGAATAGAATGAGATATTCTTTTCATTATAGTGTTTAGAACAAAAAGATATAATGAAATGATGATTTATTTTATTTATTTGAAAATATTATTATTTGATATCATAATATAAATAAATTTTTCAGTAAATAACTTAAAGGTTCTCATATTATATTTGTGAAATATTTAAAATTTGATATTTAGAATATAGATGTCATGAAGGCATAAATATATAGTAAAACATAAAAGATACAAATTTTATATTAATTGTAAATTAATTTTTTTGTTATATACTAATATTCATATAAGTATTGCATAATTTGTTTTTCTACGAATGAAATTATAAGTAAATAATAATATTTTTTCATAAGGTGTTAATTACATTCTATGAGGTTTGTCCAAACTACAATTTCACCTATTTGTTTTGTATAAATTACAAATGTATCATTATCATTTATATTTTCATAACTTCTTAATCCTTACTACAAAGTTGAATTAAAATTTTTTATCATAAATAATGGTTATATGATAAAAAGTTTAAAATTTTCATATAATATCATTTTTGCAAGTTTAATTTTTGCTTATTATCATATATAAAAACAACAATGTCTTTACTAAAAGGCTTTTAATTAATATAATTTTCGTAATAAATGGTTGTCTTAATATATGACAATAAATAAGAAATAAACTTACAAACTAATATTTCAAGAAGATTTTAGACATTTTACCACATAATCATTGTTTTCTGATAAAATTTTTAATTGAAATTAAAAGTAAGAACTCATAAGTTATAAAAATAATAAAAACACATTTGTAATTTATACAAAATAGAATAATGAAATTATAATTTAGATAAAACTCAAGGAAAAAAATTATAATTAACCTTTTCATAAAATATTACGAGAATATAATAGGCACAAAATTTTATCCCCATTCATTCCTATAATGATTTTTCCCATAGGAAAACTTTCCCTACTTCTAATTTAAATATCAATAATAGAAAGGAAAGAGAAGTTAAAAAAGTCATTTTATTCTAATCCAACATACCAACATCCGCTATTAGGCCTGTCTCTTTCATTTATGTTTTTTATTGCTTAATATAATTACTTATTAAAAAAAAGTGAAAATTAGAGGGGGGATTCCCTCAAAAAAACCGGGAGGGGGGCACCCAGCTTCCAGCAAGTATTCTGAAACTTTGACCGATTTATGTGCTAGTTTAAGCAGACCAAATTGCCTAAACAATCCCAAAATTCAACCATATCCACGTACAAATATCATATGCTCAGTTGGTTGGCTTAAAAGACAAAGAAGAATTTGGAAAACCAAAACTTGAAGGAAGAAACCTGTAAGGTAATATAAAAAGGTGAAATTTACACCAGCAAAGTATTACTACAGAGATAGTAGGCTGTGATTACAACAAATTGAATAATATCCTATGCGATCACTTTAAACCCCATACAAAGTCATATATCCCACCTCTTTTTCACACGGAACATTAACGCAGACGATTTGATGTCATCTTGAGGCACTTGGAGCATGAACTGGACTTTCATCTTCATGGGGGCTGTTTTGGCTTTGCCATTTTCATCTCCAACCTAAGCACAAAGAAGGTATTAGGAAACCAAATTTAGCTGTCAGAATATACCGTCTGTTGAGTTTATCACAATAGAATCGTATTTCAGTTTCATTGTCAATTCTTTCGAGCCGAGATACTATTTGGTAGCTAAGGGCTTATATATCAGAGGTAAATTCAGGCCACCAAGTGCCTCTGCTCATGGATCTACTAGAGAAAAGTTATTACTCTTTTAAAAGTGAAACCATCATCAATGCCACCTGAACGACTTTTAAACAAAAAACAACCAAATCACTTTATCTAACTCATATCAGTTAATCTTCTTGTTCAAAGTTTCAATTTAATTTGGCAACTTTTCCTCTTTTCCATTTTGTCTTTACTGGCTATCCTCCTCACTCCAATCTTCTTCTGGGGGTAGCCGCTTTTGATCTGCCCAAAAGTATCAAAGTACAGAGACTCGCCTAGCTATTGCCCAACATTCTAGAGAACTTTCAGCATAAAATGCCGAAAATCATAATGAGCATAATTTGGTCAAACAAACTTCATTAGTTAGAAAGGGCTCAATTCTTTATGCTTTCTTTTTTCTTAATAAATAAATAAAAAGAAAAGATAGTTTCTTATTCTGCCTAATGCAACATGTAACCTGATCAGCTCTTCCAACCACCCCCCCCTAAAAAGATCAGCTCTGACGTTACCACCCCCTTGCCCCAAAAAAACTCCAATTAGTTTCAACTCATTCAGCAGCTACAAAACTAGAATTAGTGCAGATTCATGTCGGCAAACGCAAATGGAGTGAATGGAACATTATATAACACTATGTCAAACAGCGTCACAAATTCAAGAAAAATTGTGCATCATGAAGTCAACCCGAGAAGTTCGACTTAAATGGTATAAATGAGGTAAAGACAGAAATATCAACAGCTGAAATTAATGAAACTAGTAAAGATGAACATGAAAAACTTACCCATAGAGATGCCCATCCAAGTCGCACCTCCGAATCATAACCAGTTTTAAATTTGTAGTCCTTGCCAACTGTGTGTTTATACACCGTGCTCCAGTGGTTTGAGTCAAAATTATACCAGTAGCTGCCAGACAGAACAGATCATACAAATTATCCAAGACTAAATCATACTGCAAATAGTAGATCTGAAAGAAGCGTTGTATCAAAGACAGTGTGAGACACACAAACAAAAGATTTACTTCACTTGGTCAACGATATAATTTTTGTTCAACCATGCCATATAGAGAAGTTATATAATGTCACTTTTCCCTCACTGGGCCTTTCTACTTTGCACAAGGAGCAAGGTGTCAAGAGGATTGAGAAGGGAACTGGGATGATATTCATTATAAATCACTTTTCCTGAGATTCAGATAATTGCTTTAGAAACAACAGGGGACAAGGATACCCTTCGAGTAACTTCAGATTTTACAAGCACTGAAGACTCGGAAGGTCATGCGTAAAGACACCTCTATGAATTTGGTCCAAAATACAATATACTTTGCATTCAAGGATAGCAACTTGTAGCATAATCAAGGTTTCTGTTTGAGATTCCCTTTTTCTTGGTTTTCCTGGAAGTGGATTATTTGTTAGAGAATAATAGGTTGGAACCAAACTGAAAATTTTGTATCAGGTATCATTCTGAAGTTTTGGCCAAATAAAACCCAAGTATTCAATAGGAACATCAACTAAAAACTTTCCGTGTTTAGAAATTTTCTTCAGATTCAATGACCCATTTGCATTTCACTAGTGCAGCTTCTAAGTCTCTACTTGTATTGAGATTCAGTGTATTTCTTCTAGGTGTGAAAGGTAAAAAGCTATTTCTGAGAGGAGATGTGGGACCCCAAGTGAAAATGAAACCTTTTTTTTTTTTTATTTGAGTTGCTATCCAAATTGAGCCTAAGTTTCTGCATTCTTCAAGAAGCTGCTGTAGTCCTTGAAATAAGAATAGTACAATTGGTATCACCAGATCACCAAAATGGAACTCAATCTATTTATGTTCTCATATTCAGAAGGTTACCATAACTATGAAGTTCACATAAAGGTTGGGCCTAACTGGAGCTTCTCCATTATTTACCCCATTTATAAATAACATAGTTAAAGGCGCTTTGACAATAAACAAAACCATCAGAAATTCCTAACTTCCTTATCCTTTTCCTAGGGTGAATAAGCAAAATTTGGTTACAGAATATTTGATAAAAAGATCCATTAAACAAATTCTAAAAAGAAAATAAATCTGTTTGTGATTGAACTTGAACTTGGCAGAACCACAAGCATGGGTGAGAGAGAGAGAGAGAGAGAGAGAGAGAGAGAGAGAGAGAGAGATCACCTCAACTTGTCTGAAGGGCCAAATCTACGCTTAAATGCAAATGAGAGTTCATTTGATGGCAAAGAGATGCTCGGAATGAATGACATTTGCTCATCCTAAAAAAATAATCAACCATAAATAACAAGTTAATGGAGATATAAATACTATCAGACTAGTAAAAACTATATCATAAATCAGAAAATTTAGCAAAGGAAAGCAAGGAAAAATCAGAATCGAGAGGAAACTACCTTGTACGAGTATCTTAAACTCAAATTTTCATCCTTGTAATGGGCAGTACAGATCCCATTCAAAACATGACCCTTGAGGATCCCAATTACAGAGAGCATTCTCTTCGAATCCTCTTCCTCTTCCTCATCTTTCTCCTCAACTGAGATTTCACCATAAGGAAATTTTACTGATGCTCTAGGCTGCAACAAAATAAAGCAGTGAGAAAACTATACAGTACTACTTTAGAGGTAAGAAGAAAAACGCAAATTTAAGTCAAGAAATTTAACTTGATACTTGCCTGTGCATCCAATGTCACAATGAAGATGTGTTTCAGTTTATGTGAATGAAGCCCGTTAAGTGTTCAATTGGCAACCTCAGTTAGGAAAGTTAAGACTTGTGCTAATTTTTCGATTGCTAGAGAACGTTACCAAAAATTATTCCAACGATATCAAAACACAAATTGGCTAAATCATTGTTATACAATGTCCTTAAAAATGCATACAGGGGACAAATCTCACCTTGCCAACAGGTGGAACAGCAGAGGACAGTTCAAGCTTCACAGCTGGACCAGCAATATCTGCAACCATGGCCACTTCTCCTTGCTGAGCCTAGAAATTACCATAGAAGTAAAGCGGGAAAATTATTAAAAGAGATAAGCAAGTTAATATCTGATGTAATAAATGTTAATTTCAAGAAGGAACCTCCATGCATGCATGTCCCTATACATACACAGAGACACCAGCAGGAAGGGACACAGAGTCGCTGACTCACTATTGTCTGTCAATTTTATGCTAACAAATCAAAGAAACCAACTTTGTCCACAAAAACTTACTAAAACTTTCAAATATATTCATATAAATTCATAGGTTTCTCCACCAAAGTCAAAAGAAATATCATAAAGAAGCAAAATTCACAATAAGTGGAATCACTAAGGAGTTCAACTTTTACTCTATCAAATATCTAGAGCTGAAAGAGAAAGCAGGTGAACCTAAGAATTGAAAAGGCATAAACAGGGAGATACTAGCCCCTAGGCAGGCATCATAGTTAACGGGTAAAACCTGTCGACAGTGGAAGAGGATGCAAATATATTTAACAATTTCAACAAGTAAAGTTTATAACTTTAGTGCATTTTTGCATACATGCATTAACGGGGAGAATTTTTTTCCTTTTATACATCAGTGGAAAAAGAGAAACTAGCACTCCATTAACTTGTTCCAGCAAATCTCAATAATCTCAACATTTCAAAAGCAAACCATCGACAAGACGAAGATAAATACCTAAACAAACCCACATCCAACCAGCCATGAGTGGGAAAACTAGGAAATAAAGTCCAAAAATGAAATAGTTGCTGAAAATTCACACTCAAACTTGAGCTTCAGTTTGATCCAATTACTACGTAAACATATCAAGCATTTTCAATCAGAGTCAACTGAAGCTCGGTAAGTCTAACAAGCCAAGTAGTATACACCCAATTTCATGACAGACGCTTACAAACACTAGAAGCAAATCCTAGATACTGCATAGTGACCAACCAGAGAAGCCAAAACTGCCAAGCTAATGAAAAAGCAAAATTCTAGACACATATCTATGACTCGCATGAGTACCTTAACATCATGAGCGGCCTTGAATTGGAGACCAGGTCCAACATCAAAAGATGCTTTCAGAAGAGCGTTATTCTCTTCGATGTCGTAGTGCAGAGACAAGTACTTGGAAGTAAAAGCCACTTGAGGCTCCAAGATCTCTCCTTTGCCATCATTTTGAAAGGAGAATTTGAGCTTAGCCAAGCTGTCAAGCAACTTGCAAGAGATTTTATGGAAAAACACGGAGCTATCACTGTCGTACTCAGTCGTCACCCTAATTCTCGGCCTCCGGTCGAACAGAGATTTTGCTGAACCATTACCTCCAGCTCCGCCGTCAATTGTGGTGGCTGGCGTCGGTCGAAGTGATGCCGGCGATTCCAATTCCACCATTCTTTATCCGTCTGTATATATCGGATGGATAATCGGTTTCTGGTGGTATATGCAAATGCAATCGTGCGTAAAAGAAAAAAACGAGAGAGAGTTTTCTTTGTTTTTTTAGGATTAATTCCATTTTAGTACCTTTTGTTTCACTATTTGATAATTTAGTACTATTTATTTATTGATTTCTATTTTAGTAACTTTTTGTTTAATCATTTGACGATTTAGCACCACTTATTTGTTAATTGATAATTAAGTGACTAAATTATAATTTTAAACTACTGTTAGGTGTGACTTTTTTATTATTTATAAAGTTTTGAATATGAATTCTCATTTTGTCCCCAACTGACAAGAAGAAAATTAATGAATTTTCATACATTAAAAAAAATCACACTTGACAGTGAACCACGATATTTTCAACAAAATTGATTTGGCGATAATTTTGATTGGGTTACTTAATTAGTATTCAATGAGCGAGTGGTACAAAATTGTCAAAAGATATGTGTTTTCATGTTTAAATCTTTACAAATAGTTAAAAGATCACACATAACAATGGGTTACAATATTCTAAGCAAAATTAATTTCGTTGGAATTTTATTTGTCACTTAATTATCAATCAACAAATAAAGTGGTAATAAATTGCTAAATGACCAAACAAAATGTACTAAAATTAAATTAACCTCAATATAATAGTCAGTGTCATGTGTGATTTTTTTCACTGTTTGTAAATATTTAAAATGGATGAAAAATATTTAAATATGAATGAAATTCATCCATTTTCTTCTAGTCCGCCATGGGCAAAATGAGAATTCATGCTTAAATATCTACAAAGAGTAAAAAATCCCACTTGACGGTGATTCGGAATTGTGATATGATCACTTAATTTTCAATTAACAAATAATTGGTACTAAACGGTTGAATAGCCAGATAAAAATATATTAAAATAAAAATCATCAAATAAATAGTATTAAATATCAAATTTTCAAATAAAAATAGTACTAAAATAAAATTAATCTTTTTTTTTAGGCGAAAATTTAGATGAGATGATGATGCCCTGAATTTTTTCATTTCCACATTGTTTTTCCCTTTCTTTTTCGCTTTTCGAATTTCAAAATTCAAAATTTTGAAATTAGAAGTGCTAAAGAAAATTCACTAAAAGAAATGTACTTAAAAAAAGAATAAACTACGAATAAGCTTTTAAAATTTTATTAACCTAGGTCCTCCCTTCTTAACAAATAAATTATTAGTAAACAAATTTTTTATTATCAAGTACAATTGTTATTATTTGATAATTGAATATGTAACTGCTTAAACAATTATTCAGTTAAATTACAAATAATCATAACTAATTAGACATAGTTCAATATATTTTTTTATTAATTTCTATGTGTTAAATATTGTTCATCATAATTGCAAGTTTGTAAAAATGTTATTATATTTTAACCTTCTCTAGTATAGATAACAAAAAAAATCAATACTTGAATAACTTATTTTATTGTAGTATGTTAATATAATTATTCTTTTTTTCAATGAAAACTATAATTGTTTTAAAAGTAATTGCAATTAAGTCTCTTTAATTTATTTGCACGTGATATTGCATAAAAAAAAAAACTTATAAGATAATACTTTGAGCACCTTAATAAACTTATGGCATTTTGGGACATTAATATACTTATTATTTCTTAAGGGAAGTTTATTCCATAATTTTTTTTTTTTTTTTTGCAGAATTATTCTAGATATATATATTTGTTAGATAATTATTTGAGACACTAGGAAATAACTTTTTAACCATTTGCTGGTTAAGGGAGGAAATGTAGTTTGACAAAATCTCAATGATCTATCCATAGTTTGAACAAATCTCATAAGAGATAAATGTAATTTACTTATAAAGTAAACATATTATTTTGCATATAGTAGCTCGGTAAATCTAAAAAAAAGACTCTTGAAAACAAACAAAGAAATGCATATGATTATTAGATCTTTTAATTATGAATTTATAACAAAATACCACTCTAAAGTTAGGGGTAGAAGCATCTTACCTTTCTAAAGTCAAAATATATACACTTCACCACATAAAATTGGTCAAAGGTCATATTAAATAAAATGACCATAATACTATTTATATAAGTTATAATTTATTGTAAAATACCATCATAAAGTTCAATGTAAAATTAGTTAATCTACACATTAATTTATATTTATAATTTATTAAAAAACATTTTTATAAATTTTGAAATAGTTTTTTAGTTTATAATTTTTTTAAATTAATTATTTAACTTTAAAAAATGTGCAAGATTGATCATAGTATATATGAATCTGAAGTTAGATGAATGAAAAAGTGAAAGATTTTGTTATAAATGTAATACGAGGTAATCGAAACGTGAAATGTTTATTTTTTCAAGAGAATTAAAATGTTACAGTTTGTCACTAATTCGTTATAATAAGTCCATAAAATTAATATTATTTTATCTATAGAAAATTTTATATTTTTATATACTATTATAATACTTTGTATAAAGGTATTATTATTTTTAGTAACTTACAGCTATTATTAGAAATTTTATTATAAGAAATTACTATAAACATTAATAAGTTAAAATTTGTATTAAAATTGTTCATAAAATTTTATTAGAAACATCAATTTAAATGGCAGGTACATAGTTGACAAAAGTTTAAAATAAACAATATCTTACATTTTTCTTATTGAGTTTTGTTAAAATTATAATTTCATCCATATATATGTATAAATTACAAGCATATCCTTATTGTTTATAATTTTATAACATATTAGTCCCTAATACTAGTTTCAACGAAAAATTTTTATCAGAAAACAATTATTATGTGGTAAAAATTTTAAAATCTTCTTAAATATTAAGTTGCAAATTTACTTATTATTTATTATCATATATCAAAACAATAATATCTTGCATTATGAAAATTAGACCAATTAAAAAAATGTTAGTAAAAGTATTATTGTTTTTATATATGATAATAAATAAGAAGTAAACATGCAAAATGATATTGTAGGAAGATCTTAAACTTTTTACCGTATAATCATTATTTTCTGATAACAATTTTCATTGAAATTAGTAGTAGGGATTAATAAAGTATGAAAAATAAACGATAATGATGTATTTCTAATATATACAAAATAGAGTAATGAAATTGAAGTTTGGACAAACCTCAAGGGAGAAAATGTAGTTATCCTAAATCTTTGGATTAATTCCAAAATCCCCCATACTTATAGTCAAGTGTCAATTGAGTACATGAATTTTTAAAATTAACAATCAAGCACCTGTTTTAGTTGTGTTGTTGTTAGAAAAAAATTAACGGGAATGGACAAAAACACAAATTGTCTAAAATTCCCTTCAAATACATTATTTTTATATAGTTATCTTACAAATTGAAGGAGTTCAGGGTTTTTAACGATTATTAGAGGAAATATGTTATATTATGAGGAGTATTTAGGGAAATAGGTTCATCAATAGTAAAAAAACACAAACAAATTTTTTCAGACTATTTGTTGAAACTTTTCTAATGAGAAGTTAAAATATATATTAATTTATTAATTTTAAAAGTTTAAGTACTCAAATTGTTAATTGACCATAAGTAAAGTAGGTTTTTTGAAATTAGCCCTTAATAGATTTAAAAATGGAGTATAAAAGGATAAAAATGTTTTTTGTTTTTCTTTTTTTGGGATAAAAGAATAAAAACTCATTAACATTCGTTCCTCTTCCTCCCAGTAAGAATCTTTATTCTTAAATTAAAAAAAGAAAAAGAAAAAAAGAAGTAAGAATCTTTTCGCTTTGGAAAGGACTCCGAATGTAGCTTATGGCACGCATTTCCATGTGCACTCCTAGTATTCTCATCTTTCTCTTCTCTTCTTTTTTTGATTCTTCTACTGTGAAATTGAAACGCACAGAGAGAAGCAGAAAATGGGTAGCGGAGTTACCGGTGTTTTGCTGGAAGCCTCTGCGCTTTTCACCGAGGATGATACCGGAAAAGCAGCATTTCTCAGGTCCAGTGCTCACTCTTTACTTCGCAGGCTTCGCTATTCCAAAATTCTCACAGTAAGTCTATTCCTCTCTTTCGTTCAACACAAAAACGGACTATTATAAGTTCCTATATCGTTTCCAGACTCATCTACATCGCATTTTGTTGATTGCAATTTGCATGCAATGATTAGTTTTAGTAAATTTTTTTTTCAATTCCTGAATTTCCGACCTTTCCAATAAATAACTGAATTAATGTAGTAGTAATTTGTAACCTTCAAATAGAGTTGGGATTTTGTGTGACAAATTATACTCGTAATTCAAATGTAAGATTCATAATTCCTTAGAGCTAAGAAGACAGTTTAGACAGAGAGAAGAGGGAATCAGTGATGTATTCTCATCAATCTATGGTGGTACAACGTTTCATAAGTTGTAGTTTGACGCATTTCAGTTTGATTTGATGGCTT
Organism: Catharanthus roseus; assembly: GCA_028651295.1. NCBI lineage: Eukaryota > Viridiplantae > Streptophyta > Magnoliopsida > Gentianales > Apocynaceae > Catharanthus > Catharanthus roseus. Next base: position 7,136,431 of record JAPQWS010000057.1, read on the forward strand.
TTTGGTTACTTTTGTTTCTTTTCTTGGCTTTCTACCCGTCTAGATAATCAGGATTTCTTTTGAATCCTTTTCCAACTGGGAGTGTTGTCAAATATTTACAATGATCCCTGTGTTGAGTTGCTTATGTTTAATCTTATGCTGACATGTCTGATATACAATCTTTCAGGCTATATTCTACGAGCCAGGATTTCCTGCGCCCAAGGTGAGGGTTTTGATTTTTGCAATGATGAATTAAACAAAATGGTTTTTTTAGTAATTCGTTGTGGGATGCTATTATGGGTTCTCTATGAAATGAACTAGCATTATACAGAATAAATACAGGATGGATTGATGTCAAGCAAGCACATTTCTTTGAGAAAATTTTTACAGGAGTCGAAAAATAAACTAAAGTTCCTGCTTGTGCTTGCAGTTGCTTCGTTTTCATTTGGAATAGAGGAGCTATGTGCAGTTTACTTCTTTATCTATGTTTAGATAGTCTATACAAGTCTATGAAATTTGTTATTTACTCTTTGTTACTTTCTACTCCTGTTTCAATATATAAAAAGATAGACTTTTGTGTCCTGTTGTTCAGGTGCCCTGTTTGTTTTGGAAAGTTAAACAGTTTTATTATTTTCTTACGCCAGATTTGAAACCTTAAGAATTTGATTGTTTTTGTTCCTTTTTAGGGCTGAAGAATTGGTTTGTTCTTTTTAAAAATAGATTTAGATAGCCGTTATTTGAAGACCCAGATAACATGCTGAATAAGTCTTAGTCACTGATAATTCAGAAAACTTAGGCTATATTGGACTGTGTTTCATTTTCATCCTTAACACAAAAATTTCATTTTTCAAACATTTTTCTTCTATTCATGTATGGAGCTGTTTGCATGCAACAGTGATGTGAACTTAAAACAATCTGATCCTATAATGTTTATGTACTTATTATAGGTAGCCCTTCTTGAAGAGATGTCAGGAAGAAACATGTTTGATTGTTTAATCTTGGTTTCTTCATCAACAGAAGACATTGTAAGGGAGGTCACTTCAGCTTGGGGTACCGGCAGAGCAAATTGTGTGATTGTTGTTTCCGGTCAAAAAGAGGACATCTCTCAGAAACTGAAGAATTCTGGCTGGCTGACCATAATTCTAAGTCAGTTTCTGGTCTCTGTTGATTGTAAAGTAGACGAAATCTGAAAGGCCTCTAATTATGTCTCTCATAAAATACTTGAAGTTCTTGTTTGGTAATTTGGAGGGTGTTATGTTTTTTTACTTCAAAGAAGGCTAATTATATTCCAATATAATGCATTTAGCTTCTAATTTCTGGATTAGGCTGCATTATATCCCGTGCCATTATGTTGTAGCACTTATCCTTTTAGTGGTTAAAACCCAATATGCATGACATATTACTCTGTTCTGCTTTAAGAAACGTTAGTTAAACAGTATTGTAAGCTTCACGTTAAATGAATAACAGTGGCTAAATGGATTTCCAATATTAATCAATTAATATTTGGAGCACATGCAGATGGTGACAATGATTGATAATAACTCCCACCTCCATCCGCTCCCCACTTCCCGAAGGAAAAAAATGAGAACTTTGGAATATTTGGATATTATTGCCTCTTAGACTTTCACTGTTCCTTACCACAAAACCATATCGAAATCGAAGTTCTTTTCTTGGTTTTTGCAGGAACTTCAGGCGAAGGATCATTTAAGGGTGCGTGTGCTAATTCTGCTCTTGATATTCTTGAACCTCCCATTCTGGACCATTTAATCTAATCCTAGGAATATCGTCTTCGTTGTTATGATCTGATGCTAGATACACTTTGTTCTATAAGTAGTAAAAGGTTCATTCTTCGCTAAACTCAGATATACTGTCGTTACAGATTTTGAATATTCTGGAAGAGAAAATTCGAGCCTTGTTATTAACAAACTTGAAGAGTTGCCCTTCATCATTTGCCATTTAAATAAGAAGGTGAATTTTTTCAATAATGCTAAATTTACTTTTCATGATCAATGCATTCAAATTATTCATAACGTAATCTATATATTATTTATATATTAATGACAAAGAGTTTTCTTGAATTTATTTGGTGCCCTTCCCTTGGGCTCTGATTATTTCTCCAGTTGGATTGTTTTCTTCTTATTGTTCTAGAACCTTCTCATTTAGAGAATCATAACTTTATACTAATGTATTATTTATTCCTTTATTTGCATCCTTGTTTCCTTTTCATGATTTGTACTAGTAGGCAAATAGCATGGAGAACATCTTGGTGGTTGGTTATGTGATGAAACCTTCCCGGGAAGAAGATTTTGCTAAGGTGAGTAAGTGTAAGAATATGTAGACTGATCTAGCTCATTCTCCTTTTTCCTATTCAATACATTGCTAGATAATATTTGAAATATGAAGATATTCTTTGGTAGTTTATTTTAGTTGAGTTTGGTACAAGGGCTCAGCCGACTGTTCAAACTAGTGCTGCCTTTATGCTTCTTGGCTGAACCAAGTTGATTTCAAAGTTAATGGCCTATCTGTTCATTTATTGTTGCTCATATTTTGCTCATCTGGCGGTTCTCATAGTATGAGTTAGTTGGGAGTTTTTTAATAGCTGTGTATACAATATTTAAAGTATTAGGCATTTACTGATTTGCGGGGGACTAGAAAGCTCTGGCCTGAGACTAATTTTGGCCAAAACAACATTTTAGCTGTCCCGATGTAATTTTGTGGTCGATCTATACATGACCCTTTTTTCTTTTTTGGTTCCTTTTACATTTATGTGTATGGTAGCAAACTTAAGAGTATCATCTAAATTGCAGAGAGGTGCATTACCATTATGTCCAACAGCAAACGGGTTGATCTTTGTGCCCCTTAGTTATGAGCTTCCAGTAGCATCTCAGTTACAACAAGTTGATGGGGTTCTCCATAAAGCAACTGATGAGATTGTTGGTGTTGAAATGGGTTGTGCTTCTGATAACAAAGTCATTTTTAGTGCTGGCTTGCAGGAGTTGCAAAGGTACTTAAATCATTTTGCAAGCAATCTAATATGTAGAATCCAAATAATAACTTGTCAACATTGTTTGAGGCAATTCCATCGAGAACACAATTTTTGTCTGATAAAATTATGTTATTGTCTATCATCCCAGAGTATTTAATAACTTTCTGCATGCAATCTAGCTATGTAGAACCACAAGACCATTTATCTGCTCCTTGGACAGCAAAGCTTTCTTTACCTGTATGTCTAATTTGCAGACTTCACTTTCTCTGATCTCTTAATGTCTCCAAGTTTGTTTTCACATATGAGCAGAGACAAGTATACATGTCTTTGAGTTTAGAAACATATACTTTTCCTTTTCTTTACATTGGGAAACATTGTGGAAGGTCGAGTTCTAATTGTAATTTTTCTCCATTGGTGTATATGGTTCATGTGATATTCGTGCCTATTGTATTGCAAGTATCATCACTTCAGTTAATTCTCTTTATTTCTCTTTTCTCTTGTATGGAACTTCTGTATACTGACCTTTGTGGAGGTATTCAAGTCAGTCATTTGCTAAAGCACAGGCAAATTGTAATTAGCACTTATGTCAGGTTCTTTTTTTTTTCCTTTTTGTCTGAGGTTCATCTTGAATCTGCAGCAAGGTTCTAAGCTATATTTTTGCCAGGTGCATAGAAAGACAGACAGATTGCTGTGTTATTGACCAGTTTCAAAACATCTACCCTGTGATAGATCGTGAGAAAATCCAACAGATTCTGGTTGGTTTGGAAAGCATCTGCACCAAAAGCCCCTATAAAACCAGAGGTCCTCATTTTCTCAAGGTCCTTGTACTTGGCTGTTTTAAATTTTCAAATTTAACTAACAAATGAACTTGCATTTTACTGATTTAAAAAAAAAAAGAACTTGGATTTTAGTAATTTTGTTATGCTTCCACCAAAATGAACTAGTACCTTGTCCTTTTGTCTCTTACTGATTTCTGCTTTGCTCTCCTTTTGCAGTAGTTTTAACTGCAAAGGTACTTTTAACTGCAACAATACCTTATCTTTGTCTCTGATTGATGTTGTGGCTCCTTTGTAATAATTAATGACAACATGATTAATCCTTTTTTTATAAAGGTACTTCAAATAATTGTACGAAGTTATCATCAACTTGGGAGGACACCTTTAATGAGACCTTTCATCTTAAGAAGGGAGAAACACATATGAGAAGGGGATATGGGGCCTGGATATTAAATCCCTTTATAATTGGCCCATTCGTGATTTTTTCGTCTTCCATGTCATGCTAACCACTCTTTCCTCTTCCAACATCAAGCTAAGCACTCTTAATGGTATTACTTACTGTCTGGATTCTGCTTCATTTTTATGGTATTCATACTGCAGATTGATAGCTTTGAGGAGCCCAATTTGGAAAGCAGGTTGTTAGAGGCAAATCTCTCTCTGCCAAACATTGTAAAACCTCAAGTTGCATGTGGTGTAGCTGATTCACACAGCATGGTAACTCTCAATTAAAATATGTACTATGTCATTTGATATAAAATGGCTTTGTTTAATTTATTCTCCCGAGGACTTTTTTGCATTAAGTAGGTGTTGGTTGATTATTTCCTGCTTTTGAGACACTACGGGTGAACTTGTTAAAATTTCATCATCAGACATGTCTCTATAATTTTATAGGGGTAACAATTGAGCTTCAAGAGCCAGGCCTTGCAAAGCTCAACTAACCAGCATGGGCAAGGTCACAATGAGCTAGGCCCATGTGGGCTCGAGTGGAGTTCGAGCCAAGCCCGAACTTTATTTTCTCAAAAGAAAAATAAGAATTTGATACATTTGCATATGTTTCCCGTATCAAGAAAACTTCTAGATCTATATGAGTCAACAAAGGATTCAAAGTAGATAATCAAAGTAAGATTGAACTACGAAATGTTAAAGTTCTTACAATAACTAGATGTGGAAGTTGATTTGTTAGTATTTGTCTTCAATCATAGACGAACCTAGGGTGAGGGCACCAGGGGCACGTGCCCGCACTGGCCCCCCACCAAAGGTCCCATATATATTATGTATGTATAATTAAGTTTTTTGTACATATTTACTTTCAAATTACAAAATTGTATATGTTTTTTTTTATAAATTTGTTAACCTACTTTAAACTGTTAAACAAAGAAATTATATTTTTAATTCTTAAGACATGGTCCGCTTGAGCTGTCGTCAACAGTATGAAGTGCCATATCTTTCAAATTTAATGAAATTAATTGTTTTATATATTTTGATAAGGAGATGTGATTTAAATTCAGACTTCAAATTAGCAAGACAAGCTTTTATATTAAATTACTTCCTTGTCATAATTTGATGACTTGATTGAGTTTAGTTTTACTTGCTTTGTTATAATTATGTTTATTTAGTTTGTGTTGAAATATGAAGGTGAAATTGGATAAAATTTTATTTTGAGATTTTTACACTCCCTTCATTTCATGATATAAGATTAAAGATTTTCATGTTTCAGAATATAAGATATCATACACTTTTCAAGAGTAATCATATAATTTTCCTATTATATTCAATTCTCTCTCTTTATTTATTCCTTTCTTTCTGCTTCTCTCCTTATTACTTAAGGGTATAACATAAATTTTTCTTCAATTTTCCTTATTTTTTGAATATTTAATATATATTTATACCTCAAAGTATCTTATTATGAATCGAATGGTGTTAAATTTCATAAAAGGTAGGATAAATTGTTAGTGGAAAAAGATGAATTTCATATTTAAAATCTTGTACTAAGTTTACATTCAAATTTTATCTAAATACACCCGTGTCCCCACTAATTATTTGTGCTAGATCCGTTAGTGTGACTTCAAGATAAAATTTTCTTTCTTGCTGTTTATCTATTTTTAGTTTTTTCCCCTCTCTATTGCGTATGAATGTTTATCTATTGTTTACCCGATCCACTGCTGCTGAGTCTTTCTATAAATGGATTAAACTGTCTTAGGCTCACTGGTTTCTAGGCCACAAATTAATGCAGAAAGAAGAAAAGATAAAAGCGTATAAGTCTAAATCTATTGAAAGGAAATGGATGGAGCAAAGATTTATTCGGCACTCAATGAGTTCCTCAATGGGATTCTTCTGTAAGAAGGAAACTAGAACAAGAAAGATGTGTATGATTTGAGATAGGAGATTTAAAACTTTACCAAGATGATTTATCATACACCCTTCATCACACAAGTGGAGATTTCATAAACTAATTCTGGAATTTTTTCCTCAAAAGAACTTCTTTGAATCTAGAAGAAAAATGAATATTCCCGACAAGGTATATGTACTCTTTCTTGTTTCTTTGTTCTCTTCCTGTTGTAAAGTGGAGGTAGTGTAAAGCTATTTATATGACCTTTCCTCCTCATATGACATGGTAAGAGGTGATTCACACAATCTTTTAAAGTAACTCATTTAGATCTAGTGATTTACATCAGTCTTCTCCTTAGTTTTGATAGCTTTGGTTGGCAGGCAATTGTTTTTAAGGTGGATGATTACAAAGGTCTCAATGTTCCGCTTCCAGCAGTTGTCCAGGTGGGCAAGGAACCACATCTATCATGCAGATGTTTTCTCCGATAAATCATTTTATAGTGCATGATATAACTCCTTGGTTCAGTTTTTCTTTTGCTGTCAGTCAAAGTCCATCTCACAAAATTTCTAGTCTAATAATTTTGCATATAGATGTATCCACACATTTCTCAAAAAGATATATCGACACATTTTCCTCAAAAAGATATATCATCACAATTATTTGTTTATACTATCTAATTGGGTGCACATACTAAAATTTAATTTAACCGTTTGATGCAGTGCCTTGTTGATACTGTCTTTAAAAAAGAAAAGCGTACATATTGCTGCTTATATGTATCTCCATTCATTTAATTTGTAGTCTTCAGGAGCATGCTCTTGTTGAATTCTATCAATTTTCACATGACTTTGTTGGCCTCCGTGCAACCAATTGAAGTATCTGATATGAACATTCAGAAAAGTTCTGCATAAAAAATGGGGACTTTAGCTTTCATGTTCTTTTACTAGTGTTATTTAAATGCACTTTGGAAATTTATTTTATCTTTGACTGCTCTACAATGAGATCTCTTCTTAAGAACACATGAAATGAATGGAAGCAGGAATATGTGGATCATTCATCTCGCTTGTTTAAGTTCTATGTCTTGGGGGAGAAAATTTTCTATGCAATCAAGAATTCTACACCCAATGCAGCTGCATTGATGAGTTTATCTGAAGAGAATTACCTGAAGCCTATACTTTTTGACAGGCATGAGTTTCTTGATGTCCTACTTGCTTTAGAGTTGATTGTTTTTCATATCAATTAAGATGTTTATGTTTACTGCTTGCTGCTTTAACTTGTAGCTTGAAATCTTTACCCGTTGCAACCGAAAATAAGCAGTTATGCAACAAGGACCATGCTGGCAATCAGGAAATTGACCTTGAGCTTGTCACTGATGCTGCAAATTGGCTGGGAAAAATCCTTGAGCTTACCATTTTTGGCTTCGATCTAGTTGTGAGTATCAATTTTCTCCTTAATTGGCTGGTGATAATTTGCAAAGATCAACCCTCTTTCAACTGTTATGGACTAATTTTAGCATTTACCTTTGAGCAATTTGGGCAGTTTAAGATAAATGTGAGTTTGCTTTTCCAGAAGTTTCAACATGAGATAGAAAACCTTTGACAACAATTAGTGATTTATTTATTGTGCTCACAAAAGAGGAGGAAGAGTGAATGAGACTGTTCGGACTTCCAGTATCAGCTTCTCCTTCTTGTTGTGTAAAAGAGAACTGTCAAGACATGGCCCATAATAAAATGTAAAAAGCTGGTCGGTTTTTATCTACGGGAAAGGCAAACGTCAATGTCTTTGTCATTGTAACATACTACCATAATAATTTATCCTGTGGTGATCAATTTTGTGGAAAGTATTAGACAGCTGAAATTTGAGAATTCCATCAAACTTCGTGATATAGACTATTCTGTTTGTCAATGCTCTAATGTTGCTGGAGTTACCAGTAGACTGCTCAGATGATAAAACCTGTTCATGAAAAACTTATAGATGCTTTTGAATTAGTTAATCTTTCTAAATGTGAAGTAAATAGGATATTCAATTTATGATAGACGAAAAATACTTCTTGATATATGTGTTTTTGCATGTGTGCCTTCAGATTGTCTCGATTTCTATTTATACTTGGCTTTTATTGGAACTCCAGATCCAAGAAGGCACAGGTGACCATGTAATTGTTGATTTGAACTATCTGCCATCGTTCAAGGAGGTTCCCGATGATGTTGCAGTACCTGCCTTTTGGGAAGCTATAAAGAGAAGATTGGAGTTGAAGAGGAATAAATAAGAAGCTCCCAGATGCTGATGTTCCAGTATTAATGACAGTGGAAACTTCAGAAGACAAATTTCATTATCATCTAGCACATATGGTTGCTTTAAAGGTCATATAAACTTCAGGGGACTGCAAATCTGTTTGTAATGGCAAATCAAAACTTTAAGTTCACCAATCCATTTGCAGGGAAAATGGAAGCTTCTCAATTTTATCAATTGATGCATGAAAACCTTTTTACGGGAAGGTTCATTATAGGGATCCTAGAAGTTTATTATAGGGAGAAGGAAAAATGTCTTTTCATTTTAAAATCAGTTGAAATTAAAATGAAATATTTTCAAGAACTTTTTCTAGTTCTGTTTTTTTACTCTAGTGTTTGATATGCAAAATTTATGTTAAAAAATCTTCTTTGCCGGAAAGTTTATTGTATGCGGGAGAGTTTATTGTATGAAAAAAGTTATTCAAGATTATCTAGTACATTATTTAGTATATTTTTTTTAGTAGTAATTTTTTTAGAGTTTTTCTTTTAAAGTTTAGGATTTTAAAGTTTTAGAGTTTATCTCTTGTTTTATATGATTTAGTGTGTACTAGACATTCTGGGCAAGAAAGAAGTGAAAATGTATTTCCATTTAAAAACCAGCGGAAATAATTGTTACTGTTATAGACATTCATGGTGCTTCCGGGCTATAATTTTTTTATCCCTCAAATAAAAAGAAAATCACCAAATTGAAAATAATAATGGAAAATATTTTTTATTTCAGTATAAATTCTCTAATATGATTTCTAATAAGTTACATTTTTATGTTTGTAAGTTTCAAAACAATATTGAGGAAAGTAATATCAAGTTTGTTATTTATTTTGTTTTAATAATAAAAAATAAATTATAATTTTAAAAAATTAAATATCTCATATGCTATTGTATATTTTATTTTTTTAAAAAATATAATTTTAACTCATATAAATATAAGGGTTTGAATTATATTTATAAATTATGTTCATTAGTTTGATACCTTGTTAAATATAATAATATATTATTTCTAAAAAACCTCCTCCAACACGTGCATATGAGAGAGATTAATATTTGAAAATATTATATTTTTTTATCTATGTTATTTTGTTAGGATTAAGAAAAAAGAATATTTAAAATGTTCCCAATACAATGTAAGATAGAAAAGTGAAAAGGGAAATCATCATAGCGATGCCTCAGTTGTCTTCGTCGGAAGACATGGCAAGGTGATTCGGGTTGATGAAGGCAGAAGGACTAGCCCACTAATCGACTCTCATCATAATCATAGACATCGCCAAAGTTCAAGCAGTGAACCCCTGCATCAACTGCTGAGGCCACCAGATGACAACGTGTATTAACACGAACCAGCCTAACCCTAGGAAAATGCAACCGTAATAGATTTACTCATGATTCGGGAATCAACATGCGTTAGGTCACGGTAAAAGGATAAACAAGTCAATAAGAAATTAATAAACATATACTTTATTATTTAGAAAATATATTTTATTAAATTTTTTAGGGTTAATCACATTAAACTATCATTAGGTTTGATGTCATTTTCACTTTAGTATCCTAATGTTATTTTCGTTTCACTTTAATATTATTGACTAACGTTCAATGGTAACAGTGTTAAGTTTTTTAGAGAAAAAGTCATTTTTACCCTCTACAATCTTTAAAGATCAAAGACATTTAAAAGGTTGAATTTGTTTAATTAATTTTAAATTTTGATAACATTAAATCAATTGTAAATTAATAAAACTGGTTAACTTTTAACTATAATTCATTATTAGTTTAGAGAAAATTCAAATATTTAGTTTAGAAAAATTATAATTTTAAGAATAAGAAGAAAATAATTTATTTTTCCAACTAAAATGAGGAAATATTAAACAACAATACTCGAACTAATTTTTGTTTTGTTTAGACTTTTGATTCTCTACAATTTTTTATTTTTTTATTTTGCCAAATATCTTCTTTCCAAATAACGTATAATCGAAACATTCATTTTATATTATTTGTAAAATTGTCTTTTATAATAAAAATGACCATTATTATTATAAAAAAACAATATCTTTTGTATTATAATGAAACTAGTTTTTAGAAACATAAGGGTATTTATATTAGTGTAATCTAACATAAGGTATCAAATTTATATAAAAATAACATTAAAGCATTAAAGTGAAATCACATCAAATGTGAGAGTATTTTAATATAATTAACTTAATTTTTTATTTAAAATCCTTAAATAAATTATTCTCTTTCCCAAGATTGTGCATTTACTTTCCCAAGTCCTAAGATTCATATTACTTTCCCATTATACAAACATTAAGCCAAACATAAGAATTTTAAAACAAGAAAAGTGAAGTCAAATGAGGCCTCATAAGTTTATTTTTTCCTTTCTTTGATGATTAAAATGGATAGACTGCTATTTAAAAAAACAAAAGTTAATTTAAAGAATACATCTGTACTCTTAGTCAATTGTTAATCAAGTATATGAACATTTACTTATGACAATCAAGTATCCAAATTAGGATTTCGCCAATAAAATATTAATTGTGACAATCAAATACTCAAATTAAAACTCACCATTATTCTTTTTTGCGAAATCATAATTTAAGAAAAATGTATTTTCATTTTAAAGTTAATGAAAATTAGAATGAAACAAAATAGAATGTGATTTAAAAACTTATCCTACTTTTGTTTTTGTTCTAAGTGTTTGGTAAATAAAATTAAAGCAAGAGAACTTTTTTCTTGAGAGAATCCATTATGAAACAAAGTGAAAGTATCATTCCATTTAAAAAAAGGAAATTTAAGGTATTTTTTGTAACTTTTTATATTTTTGGTTGTGCTTTAATCTTTGATAAGTAAATTGATGCGTAAATTGATGCAAGAAAATTTTTATCATTATTTTGATTTCTTTGTCCAGATTCGTCATTTCCATCTCCAATCCATACCCGAATCCAATCTAATGAGGGCGAGGAATTTTGATATCTTGGTACCATAAATTTAAAAAAAAAAAAAGTGGAATAATCCTATTGGATAAAACCTAAAAAGAAACAAATAAATAAAAAAGAAAGAAATTAGATGGTGGGGATGGATGAATATGATGGCGATGGTGCAGCAGCCGATCTGATCATCACCATCATGTAAATACTCTCTCCACAGCAACAATCTATTGAAGAGTAGAGAGCGAGAAATCCTCTCCGTTATTCCTCCTCCTTCCCACTTCATCTGTGGGTTGATTGGGCTGGCTGCCTCGCCGGAGGAACAATCCGATTCCTTTCTTCCTTTACCGTCGACTAATCTGACGGACAATTCCCAATTCTCTCTTTCTCTTTTTTGTTTTTGATCATTTCATGGACTCTTCACCGCCTGAAGCTGCGGAAACCCTAAGTCGATCATTGTCTTCGTCTTCCGGAGATCGATCATCATCTTTGCCGCCGTCTGATCCGCCTCCTCCATTATCCAAGACCTCTTCTTTCAGTAAACTCAACGCTAAGGCTCCCGAATTTGTTCCGCGAACGTCTTCCTCACCTTCCTTAGCGGCTTCCTCCGCATCCGCGTCCTCTTCTCCCTTGTTGTCGCCGACTTCTTTGTCTTCCTTGTCCTCTCCGTCCTCGGCTGGGAACTTGGTGTCACTAGCTCAGCAGCAGAGTGATCTGGCTGCGAGTTTTGGCCTTCCCCGGACACCGGGTCCTCCTGCATTGATGCACGTATACAACAGCACCGCCCAGGTGCAACCTCTTGAGCCCCCCCATTACAGTTATGGTTATGGGGTGCAGTTTTATGGTGGAATTGGGGGTGGTCTTGATCGTCAACATGACCTTTCCGTTTTGGCTTCGTCTGCTCTCGCACACACTCCGGTAATGCCACCAACCACCATTCTGGTGAATTCTGATAGCATCCCTGCTGCGGCTTCCTTGAACAATGGCCTCTCTGATGAGGCTGCCCAAAAGCTCATGAAACAGGCAAGCATGTAAACCCTATATTGTCTCTTATTTTGAACTCCTTATCCCATTAAATGATATTAATTGCTCTTGGAGAAGTATTGATGTTCCTGATAGGTTTAATGAGAACTTAGTGGTGCTTTCTACTGACCAGTAGCAACCGGAAAATGTGGTTTTTGTGCCATTGCTATAGAAGTGTTGGCTAGCTAATGTTTGGTTTATTCTTGCAAATAATTGTTCAATTATCTGGCTGAAACATGGAGGGGGAATGCTCTCGTCTCACTCACCAAGCTTCCCTTTCAACTTGAGCTATAAGTATCAATTTGCAGGAACCTTGGCAGGAAAAGGGAAAAGCAGTGAATTGGAATCAAATGAGTTGTCATCTGGGGCATTAACTAAAAGAAAGTAAGAACCAATTCATCCTTTGATTCACAAATTTGGGAACCCATTTAGTTGGATGCCGCAAGGGAAGCCTCCCAGGTCCAAGAAATGCTTGTTTAGTTCTGAAAGTGAAATGAAAAGCTACATTACTCCAAGCAGACACGTAGTTGTCAAAGTATTAGTAGCATGAAGTCCTTGGTAACACTGGATTAGTGGGACTGTAGGAGATGTAACCTTACATTTATTTATCATTATCTTATATATCCAGATTTGCTTGCCTATGTGGATGTGACCTGGACATTTCCTGTAAGAGAAGGAGCATTTGAGTTAACAGACCAATCACTAATATGTCAATCAGATAAGAGACCGTTAAACATGACGTAAGTTTTTTGCATCTCACTAACAGTTGGACATGAAAAGTGTATAGTCTTTATTGTCTTCAAATCTTGCTATGGTTGCGAACAGTGCGTTGACACCTAGTTAATATTTCCTGATTTCTTTTTTCAAGGTTATGACACCCTCTCTGCCATTGTACCATAACTTCCATCATGAAAGATAAAGGGGTAGTGAAAAATTTCAATTCCAAGATTTCTTACAGAAGAATTCTTCTTTATAGCATTAGTAATGCAGATTACTTCACCGTACTAATCAAACTTAGAACGTACATATCCGCAAGGGAAGTTGTGTGGAATATTTTGCGGTAATCACATATTTCCCCTCAGAATGTTATCTGGATTCTACTGTTAGAGAAGAATGTTCAATTCGTTTGAAAAGGGTCAGTGGTAGCCGAGAGGGAGGTTGAAGTGATGGTGAGAAACCTTGGTTTGGGTTATTAAGTTCGTCATGGATGATGGGATCTGCAAGGTTTATTTACCCTTCCATGCTTTGGTGGGTGTGAATTGGATATTGGGGATACACTTGAGTGTTTTGGTTTAGGTGGCATGGTTGATTGGCTCTTATCTTAGCTGAGTTATTTGTTTCCATTTACAGGAAAGCTCTCCATTTGGTGACATTAGGCATCCGTAACCGTAGCAACTTAAATTGTCCTACATGCGGATGTATTGATCCTTGTAATCAAGTTATGTGCTTTCTTCACCTTTGTTTATTGTCTTCAGCATGCATTGAAGGGGGAAAGATATGAATGAGGTAATAAAAAGTGTGAATACCTAATGATATATGGGCCTTGTTTGGATTGTTTTTAATTTGAAAAAAAAGCGTGTATGGTTTATTCTTGGGTTTCATAACGGTTGAAAAGTTTGTAAGGGGAGATGTGAGACCCAAAGTGAAAAAGAGAATATTTTTGAGTTAAAAGACTTGTCCAAATAGGGCCATGGTAATTGAGCCACATGTCATGTTACTGTACGTGCTAGGCGTTTTCCTCTTACCTGTTTTGGCTGAAGTTGTTTTTTCTCATAACCTATTTTTATTTTCCAGGGCTTTAAAATTTTCTCGACAGTTTAGTTGTTATCTTGAGTGTTTCTCCCCCTAATTAGTCAATCAACTTATCGTACATGGTATTTATTTCTTTGCAGGTTGAATTTTACTTCAGTGATGTAAATCTAGCCACTACCGGTTACCTGTTTAAGATTATGTGTAAAGACCCTGAAGGATATGGTGAGATTGTTGGCATATACTCTGCTTCTTGTATCATCAGCTGTCTACTTTCACCAAATAGAATTACTCTCGAAATACTCCCTTGTTTAGTTTCCTCTCGATAGCACGGGCGAGACGTTAAATGTATGTTGTTTGTATTAATTTGGAGGAGTCTCAGTACTGCCCGGAAAAAAATCCTTAGAACCATTACATTTTCTTTTATATACCTATCTGTTTTAGGGATGTTAATTACTTCTGTTTCCATGTTATAATGGGTGCATATTCTATAGTTCTCTATCTTCATTTGGGGTGATTTTCCTATTAAATTCAAAATTTTGGAGTTATTGTGTTTCCTTTAGTTTCTTATGTTTTTGGTTATGTTAGTATTCTAGTGACAAGCATTATATAATTAACTTCATATGTCTTGAAATGTAGTTTTTTAATGTTTAATTTAACCGCTCCTATTGTTCTAGGGTCACTTCTTTCTCAAGAACCTAGAGTTTGCTGACATAACTTTTGTCGTTAGTTTCCAGTAGTTTTTCATATTAAAATCAATGTTTTGACATGATTCAAGTCTTTTGTGAACTCTGCATTACTGGGTTTAACAAACATGACGACATTTCCGTGTCTGAGTTTAGTGTGTATGTACCTAAAATGCTCATGGTGATCGCTGTTATACTCACTATTATAGTTTGTACTCTAGAAGCTTTGTTACCTGGAAGCATTTGGTCTGGCCCTGTCTCCTTGTTATGATGAATGTTCCTTTTGCCTTGGTTTGGCCATTGTTCATGGGTAAATATTATTTACCTTATTCTGCATATGTGCATTTGGATTATTGCCCTATCATGCAACATAATCTATCAACAGTAAAAATCAATAGTAACCACATTCCAGGCACATAGATTCACGGGAGACTGGCTCTTTTCTCCTTCATTATTTCAATCTAACCCTCTTTGAGCCCGTACGTCTATCCTTAGCATACCTTTAAAACTTCGCTATCGGCTCGGCTACAACAACTAACAGTTGAGAGCAAAAGGTTTCTCAGCTGTACTTAAAATTGGTATTAACTGTTCAGTTGAGAATATTTGCTTTACAGTTGTTGAAGATTCTGGTTTTGTTTGTATAGGAACTATTTCAATAGATTCACCTGTGTGTGGAACCTTTTCTTTTTCATTAACTAATAATAGTAGTTTTTTAAACTTATCCTTTTGAGATGAAATAATCATGATTCATCACTAATCTCATTTCTTCTTGTATTCTGTAGTGCCAATATCTGTTGTTGCATCAATTAAGAAGATAAGAACTCTCACCAAAAGTCAGTTGCAGCTTGCTAATGTTCTTCGGGGTTCTTCAAAGCTTGTAAGTGTTCTATTCTTTGGCTAAGGAACTCTCTGATTTGCGGTCTCAATTTTTGTATATTCCTGCAGTGATTCTTTTCCTGTTAATCATCTCCATTTTCATTTTTTTATTTTGTATACCTTATTATTCCTTAGGTGGTTAGTGATGATGGAAAGAGGGTCAAACGCCAATATCCACTGACTGAAGTAGAGATGGAAGAAGTACAAGTAGGTTCTCTGTTCTTGTTCTCTTCTGCTACTTGTCTTTTGAGATCAATACAGTTTGGGCTACCATTTTCTGTAGAAAAATGTGTAAGAATTGTTTCATATTATTAATAAGAATAATCATTTTTCCCTTTTGTTCCTTTTCGTGGATCTACAGTCTCGGATAATTATTGCGGAAAACCTACCCGAGGACCATTGTCATCAGAACCTCATGAGGATTTTTTCTGCAGTAGGAAGGTGCCCATTTTCCTTTGTTCCCTGTAAAATATTGTTTCCTCAATAGAATACCTTTTGCTCTGTTCTAATATTTTATCGTATAAATAATTTCAGTGTAAAGTCAATCCGTACTTGCCAGCCTGGTGGGCCGTCATCAACATCAAAAGCATCAAAAGCAGATGGTGTGAATTTCAGTAACAAGGTACTGGATGTGGTGTTGTTAGACTGAATATAGATGTATTTGTTTGTCAAAGTCAGTTTCATTTTTTCCAGTAGAACATGTTTCTGTGCCTGGTGCATGCTAATACCGTAATGTATACTTTTTTGCTATTTTAATCTACATTCTAATGGACTGATGCTACTTTTTTGTTGCTAAATAACCGGCTCCGAGTTCTGCAATGTCTCAATGTCTTTCATCTGTCTTAGGGTGCATTTGGATTAGATTTAAAAAAAACCCAATTCGATTTTTTTTTTTTTTTTGCATTGGACCTCACACCTATCCACACCTTCTCTCACATAAAATTTACCTTTTACGAAAATCGAGAAAAAAATATCAACCATTTTCATTTTCATTTCTAATCCGAATGGACCCTTAATATGACAAACATTGGAAGATCAATGATAAGGCTACTTTAGCACCAGTCCACTTTTCTCTGAACTCAAGAAATTTGCAGCCATATGTTATTAAAAGTCATTTACTTTTAGTCTATTAGTAGTTTCTTGTCACGGATAGAGAAGTAGAGAAAGTAGAGTTCAGTACTCTCTCTCTCTCTTTTTTGGTGTTTGTTTTCTGTTGAGCCTTCTAATCGACTATCTTTAACGGGTTCATTTCTGAATAGGTCCTCGAGGAGGCCATGCCAAAATGTACCTTAAAGGAGTTAATTATACAATACAAACAGAAAATAGTAGGATCTAGTACCAAAAGATGCAATACAAACGGAAAACAGTGGAAAAACCAAGAAATTAAGGTTGAGGAGCTGGTTTATGGATTATAGGGCCTTGATAAATAGAGAAGTAAACAGAAAAATGTACAAATAAAGACCAAACTCCTAACTCTAGCTAGTTTTGAAGCTGCAGTGCTCTGGAGAAACTTCCTTCCAAAGATAAAGCAAAAATCCTCCTAAAGTGGCTGAAGACTTCTGTAATCTGTTCATACCCTAAAGCTTCTAAGAGTAGCCAATTTCAATATTTCTCAAAATCCCTTCTGAGAACTACATAAGTTTTAAACCGCCCCAATCAACTAATTTAGTCATGAAGACATTCATATTGCATAATCACCCAATAGAAACAAGTTCCCCCAAAGATCCAAAGATATAATGACTTAAGTATCCCTAACAACAAATGACAAGAGAAAAACAAGCAGAAAACTATTTACAGACTTGACTTGCATCATTCATGCTATTCTCGTCCTTGATAATGAGTCGTGTGTTTATGTACAAGTGGTGTGTTTATTTTTAGGTGTCCTCTTCCATTTGTTTTGCACAGTATGTCTTTCTAGTTTTGATTTCCAAATTTAGTTTTCATAGTTTATGAGGTAAGAGTTGAAGAAATGCCATTTTCAAGGAAAATGAGATCGTAGGTAGAGAGCTAGTTTGTTGTCGTTTTCATGTGCTTTTATCACATGGCTGGATAGTCATCCAATATGTCAGTTCTTTTCAAATACTATATTGATGTGATTATGGGGGGCAAATCCATATAATTACCTACCAACTACTCATGAAAGTTTCATTACACAAAAAAACTTTAGTTTCAAATTTTTTTCTTTTTGGGGGTGGGGGAGGAGGGGAAATTGTTACAAATGTCGTCACACAACTATTTATGTTTCTTCAAAAGTACCCACAATCTTTTATTTCAGTTGTTAATGGCCATAAACTATTTTTATTCGACAATTTCTACCCATCCAGCACCCGAGGTCGAGAGACAGTAGTTTCCGGCCGCACAATGCACATGCATCAGTCGTAACCCTTTCTAAAGGGGCAAAACATTATTCTCTTTATTTGGTGGGAAATAAATACATAAATATGGTTTTGTGAAAAGTATTTAGGGGAAAATAATGGGAGGTGTTGTGAAAAGTATTTAGGGAAAGTAATGGGAGGAATAGGGTGTTGTGAAATGTGTGAAGCATCATTTTATTTGGAAGGAAATAAATACATAAATAGGGGTAAAAGATTATTATCTTTATTTGGTGGGAAATAAATACATAGATTCTCTTTATATATAACCCTTTTAAAGGGGTAACATTATTCTCTTTATGTGGAGGGAAATAAATACATGAATAGGGTGTTGTGAAATGTGTGAACCATCATTTTATTTGGAAGGAAATAAAGAGAATGGTATTTTTATCGTCATGTAAAGGGACATAAAGTGTTGCCCATGCATTGTGTGACTAAAAACCGCCGTCTTCGGTGGTGATGGATAGAAACAGTGGAGCAAAATTCGTTCATGGTCATTAATAATTGAAAAAATATTGTTGGTATTTCTAAAGAAACATAAATAGTTGAGTGGCATTTATAACCATTTTTGCATTCTTAGACTATTTTTGTGTTTCTTTTCTTGGATCACCAACACTAACATGTGGTTTCTGGCACTGGAAGTGTTGTAGGACAAATTCAAGAAAATCTGTCCGCAACAAACTAACAAGACTCCTTTTTCTGTTCCGCATCATTCTGCCTCGGTTGAAAAAAAAACTTGTCCTCGAGTTTGCACTCATACCAAATTGATGCAAGGACAAATCAAGAAAGTTTCCCCCGCAAGATAAGAACAAAATCTGAAAGCTTTAAGGAGAAAACAATGATGTATTATTGCTGGAATTTCTAGGAAACTCTAGAAAGAATAGAGAAACAAGTTCTTAAACATAATGAAACCATAGGCATCACACTGAGAAGATAAAACTAGGCATCGCACCTAGACTATAAAGCATCACACCTTGGGCTTGATTGTTTTGCACAACCAAATTTTACATATTCACTCTGTAGGCTAATATCTCTCCATATCCACCATCTCTCTAAGAAATATAGAACTCCTAAATTCATAGACTCAAATGGCCAAATCCTAAACTAATTAGAACAAGGTTAAGATTCTTAAACAAAACAATTAAGGCAATAGGATTCCTAATCAGCTCAGTTGAGAAATCCCAAATGATATGAAATACCAAAGCACCTATAACTCTGAATTTTTTAACGAAAGACTATCTGAATCGAAATAAAATTTGTAAAACACCTTAAGAGTTTTACTCCGTTTTGTTCCACATCAGGATGTCACTTAAATTCTCTTTAATTTCTCACCAAATTCTTGCATGAATGTCATTTTACCCAAAAACTATTTACGAGTCTCCTTTTACCCAAAAATTTCCAAACACTGTCGGTGGGTAGTGTTCCATAAATTAATACATGATTTTACTTCATGGGTGTAAAAATATAGAAGTGAAGAATATCGATAAAATGAGACTTCCCTTAGTAATCTCATGGTATTTAGAGGGTTTTTCCTTTTTTGTCATTCTTAGGAAACTTGCGAGGCTTTTATGACTGTCTTAAAAAAGGGAACAAGGGTTTTTCCTTTTTTGTCATTCTTAGGAAACTTGGGAGGCTTTTATGACTGTCTTAATAAAGGGAACACTTAATCGAGGGAGGCTGATTTCTTCCCCCCAATTGGGTTTACCTTTATGGAGAAGGACAAAAGTAGGAGGAGATTGAGAGATGCATTGTTCTTCTATTCTTCTGCGATGTTTACAATAAATAACACACTTGCACGTGTGTTGTCAATTGATTAGGTAAGAAATCAAAGCGAATTGGCTATAGTTAGTTACACACCAACTATTTACTAATTGCACCTTTTTCTTGGGGGGGGTGGGGGTGGGGGTGGGGGAAGGGAACTTGAAGACCTTTGGTCCGCTAAAGAGTTGCTTATACCAGTGAGCTCGTAGTTGGTAGATAGGTTGAGTAAAACTATAGCCAAAAAGAGAATGTCTGAAGGAAATTTTCTTTCTTATTAGCAGGCGCATCAACGAGATTCCCTAAATCAAATTCAAGAAGAGAAGAAAATCTATCCCCTGAATGACAATGTTTAGTTCGAGGTTCACAAGTAACAAACATGAAAAAGTTAATGATGTATATATATTCTTCATGGAACCATTACTGAATAATCTCTCTCTCTCTCTCTCTCTCACACACACACACACATGTGACCTTTGCTTGCAAAGTGAAATCCTTCAAGCAATAGCAGTAGGAAATATGGTCATTTAACTGCATAAAGAGCTTTTGGCTTTGACCTAATATAGAGATGCTTCTTTTGCCCCCGTTATTTGTTAAGATTGAGAATGCTTCTGATACCAGAGTAACATACTTATATGCAGTTGCACACATTTGTGGAATATGAAACAAGCGAACTAGCTGAGAAAGCGGTATGTATTTTTAGCTTTAAGGTGAAACATATGCTTTTTTGTTATTTTTGCCGACATGTTGATTTGCTATTTTAATTTTCCTTGATTTGGTTGTGGTTCTTTGTGGAGGAGACTATTGAATCTGAAGTCCTAAGCA
Source organism: Catharanthus roseus (assembly GCA_028651295.1). Classification (NCBI taxonomy): domain Eukaryota; kingdom Viridiplantae; phylum Streptophyta; class Magnoliopsida; order Gentianales; family Apocynaceae; genus Catharanthus; species Catharanthus roseus. The sequence continues at coordinate 7,156,984 of JAPQWS010000057.1, forward strand.
TCTTTCTTGCACAGGTTGCTGAACTGAATGAGGACAATTGGAGGAATGGTTTGAAAGTCCGGTTGCTGCTTAAACGCTCAGTATGTTCTCATTTTTTTTTTGGTGTATTTTCTATATCAGAATAACTAAAACCAATCTTTTGCTTCTTTGGTTGTACATTAAGAAGCATCTTTGCGTTGTTTTTTTTTCTCTTGTCCTGTGGCTGTAAAAGAGTTTGGAGTAGATGTTAAAGAAGAACATTTCTGGCATTACTATTTTCTGAGAATGTTAGATGAACATTCAGAAATTTAAATGAGTTTTGTTTTTGTCAGTAAACTAAAATAAGTGCAAAGTTATTTGGATTGATTCTAACCTTTTTCTTGAAAAACTTCAAATGTATACATCAGTTTTTTCATACTTTGAAATTTGACAAAAACACAATGCAGGTCTTGCTGACTGAATTTGCATCCTTTTCAGCTTTACCTTCCTGTTATTAACTTAATTTGCACTTGGGGATTTGATTTGTCAAAAGATGTATTTGAATTTCACTAAAGGAGATTCCTGTTGAAGATCCTTCGTCATAGAAATAGAGTTTCTTGCATGCTTCTGGGATATGTGACAGATTAAATTAACTCATAATTGGTAATTATTACTTGCTTACACATTTCAACAGACAAAGCCTGGTCAGACACGAGTTAAAAGAGGTGGCCATGAAGCTGAACTCAACATTAAGGAAGAAGATGCATTTGCAGCCGAACAGCTAGAGATCAACGAGTTAGAAGATTCTATAGAACTGACAGATGAGCCTACAGTAAGTGCTCTATGGACTTGGTTCATGTAAAACTAAGGGTTTTCTTTTTATTTTCTTTGAATCATAGGTTTTGCAATGTTGGAGCATACTTCCTTGGAGTTCTTTATGTGAATCTATCTTTTTGTGAGGGAAAGGATAGGAATTTACGTATTCTCAGTTTGACAAACAAAAGAAAGAATTGTTCAGAAAATCAGGAATTCTCTTTTAGTATCTGGTTTACCCCATGCTTGCAGTTTCCTGGTAGAGGTATCATGTTATACCATTGATGGATTGTGTTGTCCTTGTTGGGAAACACTCTCTCATAGTGAGGAATTTTCAATTTTCTTTTATGTTTAACAGTTTCACTTTGTACTTCACGAGCATCATATATCTATATTTTCTTTGTTCCTTGTACTGAGCCTAGCTTTTATGCATAGGGAGAGGATCATTTTCATGATAAGGATGGTGGTGTTGCTAGAAAGGGCAAAAGTCGCGAATCTGGTGAAAGTCGTAACAGGGGAAAGGGACGAGGACGACAGACACATAATGTTAACAACCGTGGAAACAATCCAGCAGTGGGAACATCACATGTTACTGTCAACATTGAGCAGTCGATAGCCAAGCAGTCTTCTTCTGTGCCGCGCATGCCAGATGGGACTAGGGGTTTCTCCATGGGTCGAGGAAAGCCAGTTGCTGTTAGAATAGCTTGATATCCTTTGGAGAGAAACAGGGTATTGTCTCTTGCATCTAATCTAAGGTGCAAGGTTTGGAGCTGATGATGGCAAGCAATGCTTATGGTTATGGAGTCATGTTCAGTCCATTACCGATGTAAGTGGGGACAAGATTCTGAAAGTCCATTACAGATGTAAGTGGGGAAAAGAAAAGAAAAAATGGTGAAAGGAAGTGGGTTCTTTTTCTTTCTTTTCTTCTCTTTGGTTTTTGATGTAGAAAATGAACATCAACGCTTGAGATATAGTATTCTATACCAAGAAAAGAAAAAAAAAGAAGATAAAGAATCAAGTCAGTGTCCTTTCTCTCTTGATCTTTGTTGAATGAATTTCCTCTCTTAGATATGAGAGGCGGTTGTGTTGGTTGATGGAACTTCTGTCTGGGGATGGTTCATGCTCGCGTCTTGGCAGTTTGGAGAGATTTATATTTTTGAATAATTAACTATATTTGTTTAATGAAGATAAAATTGAAAAAACAAGAAAAAAATATGTACTTTTGCATCTATACCAAGAAAAGAAAAAAAAAGAAGATAAAGAATCAAGTCAGTGTCCTTTCTCTCTTGATCTTTGTTGAATGAATTTCCTCTCTTAGATATGAGAGGCGGTTGTTTTGGTTGATGGAACTTCTGTCTGGGGATGGTTCATGCTCGCGTCTTGGCAGTTTGGAGAGATTTATATTTTTGAATAATTAACTATATTTGTTTAATGAAGATAAAATTGAAAAAACAAGAAAAAAATATATACTTTTGCATCTATTGCTTGTACAAGTGCTTCCATGCAAAAATGAAAAAGTAATACTCCTTCCAATCATAAATATAAGAGATTTTAAATTTTTACACAAAAATTAAGAGAAGTGTACCCTTAATAAATTATGAATGGTAAAGATAAAAAAAGCTAAATAAATGATGAATGGTAAAGATAGAAAAAGTTAAATAAATGCAACCACCAAAGTATGAATAAGTACGGTTATAACTAAACGCAGAAGAAACCACAAATGGTCCCCAGAAGGATAACATATACACTTGCTTTCTAAGCCAAGAAACCAAGGCCTAATATTTCCAATGAGGAGAACGAAACCAATGATACACGAGCTTATTATGTTAAGCCACTAGAAGATATCCATCATACATATCCCTTTCTTCCTCTGCGTTTTCCTCCTTTTCGCTTGTGGTTGAACAAGACTGAGGCAATCCAGATTCCAGACTGAAGCCAAACGTCTAATAAATGATTCATCATGAATTCATGAGGCGTTCCATCACCAAGTTCACAATTCTAGGAGCATCAACCGTCACAGCCACCTTAACTGACGGTTTGTTTGACCATTCTGTAACTTCACCAAACCTATCAAGATCGCAAAGAATATAGCAAAGAAAACATTTTGAGATCTTCTAAGATAGGCAAAAAGAACAAGCAATAGTGAGAATTGCTAAAAGTACAACTGATTCTTATTAACATTCAACAGAAGAACCTCCAAAATTAGTAAGCAAATATTTGGGAACATGGTTCCTAGGAACAATGACAGTTCATACAAGAAGCAGAAACATCCAGAATTACCATGATAGTGTTTCGAGTGAATTTCCAATACAGAGTTCTAAAATGACAGGAAGTTAATAGAATAACATAAGCTGACAAATTAGCCATCATACGATGAATTTCCTTTAAATTGTGTGTTAGCTATGCTAGCTTTTTTCTGCAGAGCAGACGTGTTCATTAATAGATCATGTTATTGTTGTTTATGTATGGAGCCATCATGGTAGTGGTCTGAGAATTGTTAGTTTTGCACTTAGTGCTTCAGGCCTTGTGCTCGGATATGAAAAATATATACCGAGTCTTATTCTCACAACTGCATATGTAATGTGTCCTGTTAAAAAACCCTCATTCATGACCTTTACTTAAGAAATGTTGGAAAATTTTCCAAAAACTGGAGGAAGTCAAATGCAGAAATTCCAAAGGAATCTGTTTCACTCTCTTCCTTCTCGTATTATATTTTTAATAAAATATCTATAACAGTTCTAGATGCATGCTTTTGTGGATCCAAATGATTTTGGCCAGCTATTCAGTCATCCTAGAAATAATTGAGAGATATATTCCCAGATCTTTCAAGGATGAAGGATGTAATATGAATGTCAATAATTTTCAGGTTCATGCACCATTATTTACCTTTTCTGTTTGTTATAAAATATAGTTAGACCCCTTGTGATGCCAACTGTCTGCACTCGAACGACACCTTCTGCACATGTGATTAGTGAAGGATCAACAGCAGCAAGAAGAGCTGTAGGGTCATGAAGGTAAACACCTGCATCAAACCCAAATTAGAAAATAATACATCAGCAGGCACCGAGAATGTGATGCTATTGTTTCCATGGTTTAATGTTCAAAGGCAAACCTTTTGTGCTGTAAGCATCATGATGATAAGAAAAGTAAACGTCTAAAATCTTGCATAGGTACTGGGCAAACTGTCCACTAGATTGTGCCAGCTTATCTCGATCAGCATCTACAAAAGTGTAAAGGCAAAATATAGCTTGATGAGGGTAGTGAAACTAACATGAAAAATGACACCAGGAAATTCACTGAGTTACACTTCTTTAACTCATAAATGGGTATTGTGCAATGTATCTATTGACAAAAAGAAAAGGGATGCCATATGGAGTTAGAAAGAGCCAGAAGCATTGCATTGATAAATCTATGTACAAGCTTCTTACAAAATCATATACATGGGAGGAATGACTAATGTTGTCAACTGTTATTACGAAGAATTGGTCTCATTTGTAACACAGGACTAATATATGGATCAATTGGATCCAGTATAACGGAAAAAAACTTAATATCAAAACTGCTGCAATGTACTGATGATGGCTTCAACAAAGTTCAGAATAAACTGGATTCCCTCCATCCAGCAACTGATTGGAATATAATTTACCAGCCATAATTCTTATTAGAAAAATGTGGAAGTAGGATGGTATGCACAGAGCCTTTGGTGTTGCATAATATAAATAAATAACAAAATAAAGAAAGAAAGAAGATTACCGGTAAAAACAACCTGGTGTGTTACATTTATGCCAACAGCAAGAACATCAGCTCCACATGTAAAAACAATATCTGCTGCATCTGGATCTCCAAATATCTAGTTCTCCATTCAAGGATAAAAGGAAGTGTGAAAATTCTTACAAGAAAAGGGACCCGGCGGACTAGTTAGGCATAAAAGTTACCTAAATTTAGGAACTCACATTTGCTTCAGCTGCAGGATTCACATTTCCATTTACTGCAAATGCACCACCAAGAAGAGCAATTTGTCCAATATTTTTTGTGAAATCAGGATCTGCTTGTATAGCCTGCATCAATGGATCAAGGGTTAATAATAGTAACAAAAGATCAGTCAAATTGTTCAATTCGTACTTTGGGATCAAGCGAAAAACCAGTGCAAGATTTGTAAGGGGCCCTAATGCCACTACTGTGACTTCTCCAGGGTAATGTCTGGCTTGCTCAATGAGAAAATCAGCTGCAGACTGCTCAATGGGCTTTCCCTTTGGTGGAGGAAAGTTTTGATTTCCGAGCCCATCAGTGCCATGTACAAAACTGGCAATCCGAAGTTTTGTACCTTTCTTGAAATGAAAAGAAAGGAAAGAATTAACACGAGCATCACTATCCAATCTGCGCAGACACATTAGTGTCCTATGACTATGTTGGTGTCACTGCATTGTGAAATCGATGCTGGAATAACCATAAATTTTCAAATATGAAATATTAAGTCAACAAAACCAATTTACAATGTGAGAAATGGATCAATTACATTGCATTGAGACCAAATACTATCCCAAGGTAAAACAGAAGATCAGAGGAGAAAAAAAAGTAACAATACTGAAAGAAAAAGCATAAAATGGAACTCAAAAAGAAGAAAAAAGTGAAACACATACAGTGATTGTGACATGAGATCCTTCAGCAACAGGTATATCAGTCCTCCCAGCAATCTCTAACTGGATTAAGTGGGACAACAAAACTATTAATATCTCCAATAATATTATGAAACAAAAAGAGTAAAAAACAATATCACCCAAAAGAAGAAGGATAATAGATTTTGAAACCCACAGTAATCAATCCAAGAAGCCAACTGGGGTGACTAAGCAAAGACTATGAAGGAAGTAAAATCCAAAAAGACGGAAACCTTAACAGTATATTAATTACCCATCTGGGATATATTATGATTAAACCCAATATGAAAGAATCTGAACTCGAAAAAATAAAAAATAAAATTGGAAATTAAAAAGATTACTTACCAAATGTAAAGCATTTCTTGTGGCAAGAGTGGTGTAGACGTTGCCGTAGATAGTAGTGATTCCGATGACCTCCACTTCTGGTGATTGAAGCGCCACGAAGATTGCCATGGCATCATCTGATAACAATTGTTCCGATCAATCTGGTAAAACAGGCACGGAAGAAAATTTACCAAAAAAAAAAAAAGGAAAGAAGAAGAGTTACCGATGCCAGGGTCGGTATCAATGATGATCTTCTTCTTGTTGTTGGATTGTGGCATATCGAATCGAATAAACAGCGACTTCTTCCTCTTCTTCTTGTTCTTAGTTAAATTAAAAGAGATGAGACCACTGAAACATCATAAACATAATGAGGAATTTATTTACAAGTGAAGTGAAAACATTATTAAATTTCCCAGAAAAAAGAAAAAAAAAGACACTAGGTAGGTGGGATCAATAAATTACGCATAACAAATAACTTTTATACACGATACTACGCACCAAAATATAGAATATGCGCAAAAGAATTCAAATTTTTTTTCTCTAAAAGTCAATTTCTCTCCTTATACATATTCTATTGGAGTTAGAAATTGATGATTTTTTAAGATTATAGATATGATAAGAGCAATTCCCAAGGGAAGGCTCCGGTGAAAGACAGACGTGGAACTTGAAATAAAAATTACAAAAAAATATATTTAAATTAAAATTACACAATATATATGCTTGAACCACCTCCTGACGCCAATAAAGTACTAGATTTTGGCACGGACAAAATAAAAGAGTCGCGCAAATGTTTGGCACAGGGATATCCTTATTCACGCCAAGGCGTGGCTCAAACGTGCAGATAGTATTTTTTTATTAATTATTATATGTTTTTTTTAATTTTTAAATTATTAATATATATTTTAGTACCATTATGTTTAATTTTTAGTTTAATATTATAAATTGAGTTTTTTATATTGATACATATGTATATGTTAGCGTTTAATTTGTTTAATTGATAATTAAATCTTTAATTTTAATTATATATGACGGTATTAAATTTATTAGTGGTTAAACAATTATATAAATATATTAACAACAGGTAATATAACCACTTAAATAACTTAATAATTAAAAAAAAATTAAAAAATACAAAATAGCCTAGCTAGGTATTGGCGTGGACACCCGGTACCCTACGCTAAACCTTGGGGCGAGGTCTACTTGGTCCGTGCCAGGCAGGCCATGTTTATGCTAATGCCTGATTTTTCTATTTCGATACTCTTTTTTTATTTTTAAACTGATAAAAATGTAAATAAATGAGTATAGAACGATATATTAAGATTTTTTTCTGATTTTTAACGACTAAATTTAAGTATACCGTCGTTTGAAGTCTTGAAATGTAGAGAAAAGTTAGAGAGAAAAAAGTAGAGAGAGAAAATGATTTGAAAAAAATATAACTTTTAAAAATTTTCTAATTCTATATATAAAAATAAAACAAAACCACTTTTTTTAAGAAAAGCAAAGGTATTTATGTTATTAATGTTGATTAATTAGATAGACCAACATTTATTCCTATAATATGTTATATGATTTTTTTAATGTGTGTTTCATAATACAAGTTATGATGTAATAAAATTTCAATCTCATTAATCTTCAACATTTATATTATACTTTAAATTTTATGAGACTTAATAGATTTAAACTATTATGTATTAGTGTGTACTTTTATTATGGCACACATTAAATAGATCTGATTATTATTACTCTTTTTTAATAAAAACTTTATCATATTTCCCCTTTATTATTTTTTTAATTTATTCTCTGTTCCAATCCTATATCTGCGAGTTGCTCCTCCTCCTCCTTCTCTTACTTATTTCCGTCACACGACGTGCATCCGTATTCCACCTCTACTCACGCCCCCTTACCTTTTTCTTCATCTCTTATTCAATTTTGTGAGATTCTAGTTTAGAATTTGATAATGCAGTAAGAAATTTTATTGGGTGAAGTTATAATTTGTTACCAGTTAAAAGTGGAATCAAATCCTTAATTATGATTTGTTCATTCCATTACTTGATTAGCCAATTCCTTACTCTATTTCACAAGAGAAATTTTTTGAACTTTCATTTTGTTTATCGTGATTCGTCGCGAAATTCCCTTGAAGTTAAACAATAATGAGTATTGAATTCCATTGAAATTAATAATGAGTGTTATCGTCCCTATGGTGGCAAATTTTATGAATAAAATATAATGAATATTAACACGTTCTCTTGATTTATCTCATGTTTAAACTGCCTACAACATTGTATTTTTTGCATTCCATATGAAAAAATATGTTTCAATTCTTTATGGCTCATTAGAAATTGTGATGGAAGAAGAGAATAGGGTAGAAGAAGAAATAAGGGGAAGAAGAAGAGGAAAACGCTAGGTGCAAGGAGAAAAGAAAAAGGAGGAAGAAGAGTAAGTGATGGAGTATAGATGAGATTCAAATGGTGAAGAAAATAGGAGAAAAAGCATAAGGATTGATATACAAATGAAAGGACAAAATTATCATTAATTAATTTGTCTTTTGAGAAGTATGTGAATCACACCGTCAATTTTTACTGTATAAATAACTACGAAGATTTTAAAAATTTTGAATTAAACTAGTAATGACACAAAAAAAAGTAATAAAAGATTTAAAAACAAATGTTTGACAAATAAACTTGTTAAATTTTGCTATAGTAATTAATAATATAATACAAGCAGCGCGCCCACCCCCCAAACCAGCGCGCCCACCCCTGCCCAAGAGATAAAAAGATAAAGAATATTTTACTACTAATTTGGCAAAGGAAACCAAAAAGGCTCAACCCTTTTCCTTAGTTCCCAATTGCCACCCCTATCTATCTTCTTCTCTTTCTCTAGCCCCCCACCTCCGCCTTGTGAAACAAAAGGGAAGAAAAAGGCAAAAGGGCTCCGAACGGAGAAAAGGGTAGCAAAGCAAGGGGGAAAGGCTGCTGCCAAAATCTGATTACAACTGTGAGCCACCAATTACAACTCAATCTGTCCCCAGCAAACGTTAGAAGAGAGCTGTTTTGTTTCTTGAATCTTGATTTTTTTTAGGAGTCGTGTAAGTATCAATAAACAAGAAAAGAACCAGAACAGTGAGGGAGAGAGAGAGAGAGAGAGAGAGAGAGAGAGAGAGAGAGAGAGAGAGAAATGACAACGCCTTCATTGAGGCTGTTCCTGCTGCCTCTTCCTCACTCTCATGCCTACGCATTTTCCCCTTTAGATTCCTTCAAAATCTCTCACTTTTCCAACCAAAATATTCCCTTTTCTGCGTTTCAGTCCCTCTCTGCTTCGTCTTTCGAGAAAAGACGTGTTTTTTCCCGCAATCAGAAGGTATGAATTTTGCTTAATTTATTGGTATTTGATGGTTTCTTGAATGGGGATGTCTGCATTTAATTGTCTTTCACTGTAACAACTTAGAGGGGTTTTAAACTCCAGGTTGGGTTTTATTTTCCTTTGGGGACGGCTGAGGCTCTATAGGACTTAATAATCGGAATATTTAGAAATGAAACGAATATGGATGGAGTTTCCGGATGTGGGTTTATTTCAATTACTGTGACCGGTAATGGAGATATTCTGCTTCAGTTTGTATTATTTATTTATTTAAAACTTCGCATCGTTTTTCTGGGTTTTGTGTTTATGATGTTTCTTCTCTGTTTGTGGATTTTATATGTTCTTTTGAGAAGTTCATAAATAGATGTGTGGATTTGAATTGGTGGTTCAAACTTCAGTTCAAATGCTGATTCTGAACTAATGCAATTCTGTTTTACTTCAAATTATGCTGTTACATTCCACTAAAACAGATTATACTGTTATATTCCAGTGGCCTTCACTGTCTGTTTCTTGTGAAAAGTGAACAAGTAGCATTTAAGAAAAAATTCTTAATGGGAATCCTAAAGTTTAGGTTGATGCCTGTAAGGTTGTTGAGAATAGCATCTGGATAGAAGTTTTGAGGAAACTTAGGAGGATTCGCTTCCTTAATATGTCTTACATTCCAGGAATTTTTGGAAAAATTATGTGTTCATGACAGAGGTTTATGCCCCGATATATTGTTATACAGAAGAGGCAAACACTATGTTATAAGATGTGCAGATTATGAATTCAATATAGTAACGTAATTGGTCTGGGGAGAGAGAAACATTAGCAGTGAAAGATGTAATCAAGAATTATGAAATATCTCTTAATTGTGTAAGTTCTTCCTTAGTCAGAAAATGTGTTTATTTGGATGAAATGGATACATAGACCCTTGCTACAGAGGAATACTGTTGCCTACTAGATATGCACAGACTGTTGTCCAACTTGAAACTTTTTCAAATACATGAACATAAACCTCACAAGTTATGTATATTTATGTACCTTCATAGTTATACATATTAAACCAAAAGCTATGTCCTATAAGTTTTTTCCATTCATTACTCAGTAGATCTAGGAGTGTTTTTTCAATAACCTCAGAAAAATAAACAGCATGAAGTTGGCTCTACCAATTCTATTAGAGGACTTAGAATGAGGGGGCAATGGAGGAAACAAAACTGTCTCTTCTAGTTCTGTAGGGAACCTCTTCATTTTCTTTTGTGTGGCTGATTGTCAATACAAATTTATGTATTTTCTGGTCTTAGAAATGCCAAGTGTTCATGTAATTGCTGTGTTTGGACTAGATTCCATTTTGAGAATGAAAAAAGTAGTTGGATTGTGAGATGAAGTGGATCCTAGTGTGTAAAAAGTTGAAAAAAAGTGCATAATTTTGCGTTGATGGAACCAATCCATATGTAGAAGTTTTGAACAGAGAGAGTATATCACAAGATTTAGATCATTGCCATCTTTGGCTATAAGATAATCCTGTAACAGTTAATTATTCTTGAATAGGTAGCACAAAAGCAAAGCTCCTCTGTTTTCTGTAGTTGGAAATTTTGATGAGGAAATTGGTTGGCTCCAATTGTGGCCAATGCTGGAGGATTAATTCATTTTAAAGGAAAAATGGTGGTTGAATGGCCAATGATCCAACAGTAAACTTGAAGATTGAGATTAATCATATAATTTCATTAATGATGGAGGAACCTAAGTTCACAAACAAATGGAAAGAGAAAAAAAATGAAGAACATGAGTTGGTGGTTCAGGACTGTTATTTCCATAGTATTGTTGTCTTTTTGGATTATAAAAAGTGCGGAGGAGTTGAAGGAGCTAAACCAATCCTTTATGTAAAATACGCAGATATCAGAGAGATAATGGAATTTCATTTAGAACTTAGGTTACTGGAATGGTTCATTATTTCTTGCTGGAAAGTACTATGTAAGGGTCTACTTGGATTGGTACTGCAATCCACATTTTTCATATTGTCACTTTAGGTACCAAATATTCTCTAAAAAACAATTCATCTTCTACAAAAATTTTAAAAAAAAAAACACCTTTTCAAACTAATATCCAATCCAAGTACACTCTAAGGTTTGACAGAAACTGTTATTGTCTTGCACATATCAATTTTCTTATCATTTTATTTCTCGTTAACTGGTCAATTTCCTTCGCCTGGAGGCTTGCACGATCATTTAGCTTCTGAAGGGTGTTTCAGCTTCAGAACAGATCTGCGACAGAATTATTGAATCCTTAATACTTTTACTATTCACAATTCTCTCTCTCTCTCTCTCTCTATATATATATATATATATATATATAACTTTCTTAGTCCCCCTTGTATTTTTGAATTTACTATTAAGGATTCACTGTCACATCTGCGGTGGTTTCCGGCTAAGATACTCACAAGACTTGATTAGAACTTTTGACACAGCTAAAATTGAAAATGTATGATTTTTTAGAGAATAAAACACAAATTTGCACATGTGATTGGGACCTTGATCATGTGTTTACTGCCGCAAACCCTTAATAGTTAGATCAAAAAATATATGCGGGACTAGAAAAGTTAAAAGAAAACAAGGGGGGACCAAAGTTGCCTAGAGTTAAAACATTGGGGACTAAACTCGCCAATTATCCGTTTATGACACTAGCGGAGCAACTTTCTGGTAAACTTCATTGAATTGCTTGTGCATTTATTTATCTTTCTACAGTATCATCTAATCATGTTAAGTTTTCAACACAGTTGTAAGATCTCTGATCTCAGAGCATAGGCTTAACATGATACCTTCTTGTAAATCTCGATTCCTGGTCACCTATCTGACTGTATACTCTTAGAAACTTCCTCCTTTATTATTTTGTGTGATATATTCTCTCTTTCCCCCATGCTTCTACATGGGTTACTTCCATGTAATAAAGTTACAAAATTGAATGAATAATTTTTGTCCCCTTAATGGAGAGCCGGTTCTGCAGTTTGGTCAAAAGAGTGTTATGGTTTGAGCTCAACGCGTTTGACAACTTGTTTGAAAGATGTCAAAGAACCTAGTTTGTTTTTGTTAACTCTTATCAAGGCCAGTCCACTTTTGAAAGTGCTAGAATTGTCAGGTGCAGGGAAAGCAGCACTTCCCCATTTCTTTTGGTAATATAATCATCAGTTGCTGGCTGCCAATTTAGGCTGAGTATTGGCCTTTTTGGCAAATGTCATTGCTATTAGGCTTCTTACTTTTTTGGTCACTTTTCCTTATATGATACTGAAATTTAAGCATAAAATGTAAATGCTATCTTGAGCACATGGCTCATCATTTCATTTTATGCATCATTTGGTCTTCACTAATGATTTACTACCAGGGGCCTCTGTTTTCTATGTGCTGATATATAGTGGCTTTGTGGATATGAGAGAAGAGATCAAACCTTTGACAATCAGAGGGATGAAGAAGATAAGACGATACAGATGTTCGGCTCTGATGAAGAAGTAAAAACTCAGATTCCAACCCAAGCCCAATCTCTTGTAGAAGGTTCTGGAGCTGTTCTGGTGTCTGAGTACAAGCCTGCCCCTGATGTTGACTACTTACAGGTTTGACATTTTCTCATGCAAAGCCAAAAATGTATGTTGTCTTAGCTTAAGTAAATTAGTTGAACCTCAGTGTCTCCTTCTTTATGTTGACTATACCTTTAAACAGGACCCTAACCACATCCATTTATTTGAATTCTAAAGCATGAAAGGTTTCATGCATGATGAGGGTGCATTGACAAAATGTTTTTGGAAAAGTTCTGTTTTGGTACAAGTTTCAGATGAATAATATCTTTCAAGTGTTTGCGCATATATTAGCTCAATTTCAAATTTGTTGTACCTTGTAAAATCTCTGGCTTAAGATGGAAACTTTGCTGAAACCTCTTTACAGAAATATGTTTAGTTTGTGGGTAATGTTGCTGAAGTTCATTGCATTGGGTTGAGAATAGAAGTTATGCTCCTGAAGGAAGGGAAAGATGTTAGAAAGGAAAATGGATTTGTAAATTGCAGCTAAAATTTTCACTTTGGAAGCATTTCTTTAACGAGTTTCTTAAGTATAGGTATCAAATTGACTTAATTGTGGGTTGGAGTGTCTGGATTCCATGGTGGACTGTTAATTATTATTACTTCATTTCGCAGGAGTTATTGGCGATTCAACAACAAGGGCCAAGGGCAATTGGTTTTTTTGGGACACGGAATATGGGATTCATGCATCAAGAACTTATTGAGATTCTCAGCTATGCATTGGTTATTACGGTATCCAACTCTAACTTGTTTGATTCATGAAAGTGCTGGCGACCAGGTTGTTTTTGGCTATTGAGAGCCCCATTTCTTCTCTCCTGTTATGACCTATTTGCATTATAATTAGTATCCCCTTGTTGTTTCTTTTGTAGAAAAATCATATATTTACATCTGGAGCATCAGGCACCAATGCGGCTGTAATTAGAGGTGCTCTTCGTGCAGAAAAACCAGAACTACTCACCGTAATATTGCCTCAGAGTTTAAAAAAGCAGCCCCCGGAGAGTCAGGAATTACTAGCTAAGGTAAGATATGTACCTGTCATCACTTTTTATCTTTTCCTGGATGGCCATCAGGAGAAATGTGGTGGACTATACATCTAGGCTGGAAATCAAATATTTGTCCTAGGTTTGTCAAATTACAAAAACTCGTGGGGTTAATACCTCAACAGTGTTGAGTAGACCTTGTGAGCTGAATGAACAGATTGGCATTTCTTATTTAGCATAATTGGTTTTTTCTGAAACTTGGTGATAATTAATCACTTGATCTACTAAATCAAAAGTTAATTTTTGTAAATACAATCTACTGATGTCAAATCAAGTATAGTATTTAAAATTAGGCTGGAGGGCACCATCATCTTCATAGCTTCCTCATTTTTCATATATTAAATTATGTTGTTTTGCCTGGGAGAAAAAAGAAAAGAAAAGTAAAAAGTTTTTGCAGGTACAGAATGTTAATAATGTTGTATTCGTCTTGGATTTTCAGGTACAAAATGTTATAGAGAAGCCCCATAACGATCATCTTCCGCTCATAGAAGCCAGCAGGTATTTAGGCCATCTATATGTATATAATCTTTTTTTTTTGGGTGATTTTATTTAATGGAAACTAATTAATAAATTTTGTATATGATGTTGAATGGGTGCAGGCTATGTAACATGGACATAATTTCACATGTGCAGCAAGTGATTTGTTTTGCCTTTCACGATAGCAGGTTGCTTATGGAAACATGTCAAGAAGCGAAGAATATGAGGAAGATTGTTACTCTTTTCTACTTGGACTGACTTCACTTCCCCCCATCTCCATCTCCATCTCCTTCTCTATCCATCCAGTATTATTAATTATATATATATATATAATCTCCACATAAGTAAAATTTATGCAAGATGCTTGGTTAATTCAAGCAAAAGTCGAATTTCCTTGATTTATTATTATTATTATTTAGCAGACTATTAGATTTTTAAATCTGCAACCTTTTGTCAGCATTACAATTTGATGTACATATTTTTATAAAGACTGATGTTATTCGGTTCAAATTTAGCCATTTTAGTGGCTATAGAGAGGTAAAAGTGTTTTTTCAACTAGATGTATCAAGAAATATTTTTTTCTTAAATCGAGTCCCATAACAATTTTGTTTTATATAATATTGTATGAAAGTAGTACATCCTTATTGAAAGAGAAGAAATAAACCCTAACAACATATTGTAGAACCTAAACGCTAATCCTAGATCTGAAACCCTAACAATATATCGTAGACCCTAAACGCTAACCCTAATCTTGAATCCTAGACTCTAACCCCTAACAATATATCGTAGACCCTAAATGCTGACCCTAGATCTTAGACCCTAAACTCTAAACCGTAAACTATAAGTCTTATACTCTAGACCCTAAACCCTAGACTGTAGACCCTAAACCCTATACCCTAGACCCTAAACCCAATTGAATTGATTTGAATTATTGGATCTGATGCTGGCCAAGCTTTGACCTGGCACTAGACCTAATTCGACGTAGTTTTAAAAGAAATTTCACCTGCTATATTCTTATTCTTGGTGGTGGAATTCTTCGGATCTTCTTTGCAGATTGATACAAAAGACATCCTATTTATCTGTGGTGGAGCTTTTGTTGATTTGGAAAAGACCATATTTTGAAAGGTAATTATCTGTTGATGATTTTCTTTGAACTCTCCTTCGGGGATAAGCAGAAAACTACTTTGGCTTCACTGGTCAATAATTTCTCTTGAATTACATGTTTGGAGTGTTGAATTTGAACTTTCCGTTTGTTTTCTGCCAGACGACAAGATTCTTCAATTGGTTTTGGTGCTAACATGAGATCTGGATTAATAACTAATGCTGCAGTAGCATCTTCCTTGCTAGAATCTGTAAGACCATAGATTGTGACATATCTAGGATCTAGTATTGGCATTTTCAGTATATAAATTGAAGTATGTTTGCTGTGGTCAAAGTTGGAGAATACCCTTTTTAGGTTGAAAGTAGTGATCTTATTGCTTATGGACTCATACCAGAATTCGTTGGGCGCTTCCCTATTTTAGTTAATTTATCAGTTCTAACTGAGGACCAACTTGTTCAGGTAAAGTAGGGTTTAGGTTTAGGGTTTAGCTGGGAATCTGAAGTCAAAGTAGAGGAATTAGAACGTGAGAAAGGGAAGCCTTTTGGCACGAAATAAATTAATGTTTTATTTTTTTGGTTAAACGATATATTTTTTCGTATGAAATTCTAAAACACTAAAAATTTAAATGCGAAACTGAATTTTTTAGTAAACGCTATTTCTTTTGATTTTGATAATGCATAACTCCTTTTTTTTAAAAAAGACACTAAAACTTTAAATTTGAAGAAATTGTCATTAAATAGAAAATAAAATAAAATTAATATATGAAGATTTTTATTTTGGTAAAAGAATTTGATTGATAGAAAAAATCGATACAGATTATATATATATGTACAATTTATATTTACATAAAAAAAATTAAAAAGTATTGTTTATTCTTTCTATAATTCTATGAAGAAAATAAAAAAATTCTGAAGTATGATTAAGCAAAAGAAGGACCAATAAGTAATTTATTAAAAACAAAGAAGGATGACCCCCAGTAAAGCAAATAAAACCCTAAGCGCCTTCACATTAACTATCAGAAGAGAGCAGAAGTGCCGCCTCCTCTGGTTCTCCCCAAATCTTCTCTGCCGGTTCAGGCGCTGCTCCGACGAACTGAGGTAAGTTGTTTATTCTCCTTCACTCTCTATTCTCTGTCTCCGTCTCCGAATCTCTGATCATTTTCTTTCGGCAATTTTCTTCATTAAGTATCAGAAGAGAGCAGAAGCGCCGCCTCCTCTGGTTCTCCCCAAATCTTCTCTGCCGGTTCAGGCGTTGTTCCGACGAACTGAGTTTAGTTGTTTATTCTCCCTCACTCTCTCTATTCTCTTTCTCCGTCTCGAAATCTCTCCTCATTTTCTTTGGGCAATTTTTGCGGACCTATCGGCACTGGCTCCGAACGGCCGAGTTTTTCAGATTTGAATTATTTAGATCTTGATTTTGAATTTGCGGTTGGTTTACATGGGTTATGTTCGCTTCTTTTTTAACATGACTTTTATGAGAAAGGGTGCATTTTTATGGCTGCTGGAATAATGAAAATGCAGGTTGAAGGAGAGAAGACAATGAAGGAAATGCAAAGAGAAGGGTTGGTGGAGAAAGCTGAAGCAAAAAAGAAACAGGAGGTTTTGGTGGATGAAGCTGAAGCTGAATCCATTGTCGGCGCCGGATTGTGGATGATTTTCCGCCTATTCTCACCGGTTTTGGTGGTTTTCTGGCAGGTTTCGTCATGAAAGGAGGAAAATCCAAGGCATAGGCTGATACCAAGTGAGTTTTGCTATCCTTTGTTCTCTTTTGACTTGTACTGTTTTAGATCTGTTAGATCCATTTGTGATATTTCTTTACTTTTCTGGCTGTATTTGCGGATTGTTGATTTACTTTGTTTTCAATTTTGGTTTACTTTGTTGATTTGTAATCAGTTCATGTATTTTAGATCCTGATTTTGAATTTGCGGTTGGTTTACATGGGTTGTGTTTGCTTCTTTTTTGACATGGCTTTTATGACATAGGGTGCATTTTATGGCTGCTCGAATAATTAAAATGCGGGTTGAAGGAGAGAAGACAATGTAGGAAATGCGAAAAGGGATGCAAACAGAAGGCTTGGTGGAGAAAGTTGAAGCCAGACACGCAGTTGAGGCGAGGCAATTACCATTCAAGGCCCACTTAGCCACATATTATATTAGATATTGTGGTCTCGGATATTAAAAATATTATATTTAATTTTTATATTTGTGTTTTTCTAATCCTATTATAAATGAATGCCATACGGATCTTTTGTTTGGTGATCTTTGGTCATTTGACCGTTGTACAATGGTTAATTATATTTTCAGCTTCTATTTTTGGATCTATAATGATTTATGGATTTATATATACTGAAACATTGAATTTTATTTACGAATGCTTATGAAGGGTAATTTTTTTGGTTCATTTACTCTTAAATTCTAAACCCTAACCCTAAACATTAAACCCTAAAACTGAAACCTGCGACCCTATACCCTAACCATAAACCCTACAACCTAAAGCTTATTCCTAAATCCTAATGCTATCTTAGACCCTAAACCCTATACACTAAATCCAATACCCTAGACCTTAGATCTTAAACCCTAGACCCTAAACCCTATACCCTATACCCTAGACCCTATATTTTGGACCCTAAACCCTAGACCCTATACTCTGGACCCTAAACCCTAGACCCTAGACCCAAGACCTTAAACCCTAAACCCTATGTCCTAAACCCTAGACCCTAAACCCTATACCCTATACCCTATATCCTAGACCCTAAACCCTAGACCCTAAACCCTAGACCCTAGACCCTAACCCTAGACCCTATACCCTAGACCCTATACCCTATACCCTATACCCTATACTCTAGACCCTATATTCTGGACCCTAAGCCCTAGACCCTATACTCTAGACCCTAAACCCTAGACCCTAGACCCAAGACCCTAAACCCTAGACCCTATACCCTATACCCTAAACCCTAGATCCTATACCCTAGACCCTAAACCCTATACCCTATACCCTAGTCCCTTTACCCTAAACACTATACCCTAAACCCTAGACCCTAAACCCTATACCCTATACCCTAGACCCTATATTCTGGACCCTAAGCCCTAAACCCTAAATCCTAAACCCTAAACCCTATACCCTATAACCTAAACCCTAGACCGTAAACCCTAAACCCTAGACCCTATACCCTATAACCTAAACCCTAGACCGTAAACCATAAACCCTAGACCCTAAACCCTATACCCTATACCCTAGACCCTATACCCTAAACCCTATACCCTAGACCCTAAACCCTAAACCCTATACCCTACACCCTAAACCCTAGACCCTAGACCCTAGACCCTAAACCCTAAACCCTAAACCCTAGACCCTATACCCTAAACCCTAGACCCTAGACCCTAGACCCTAGACCCTAAACCCTAGACCCTATAACCTAAACCCTAAACCCTAGACCCTATACCCTAGACCCTAAACCCTAAACCCTATACCCTAGACCCTATACCCTAAACCCTATACCCTATACCCTAGACCTTAAACCCTAGACCCTAAACCCTATACCCTAAACCCTAGACCCTAGACCCTATACCCTATACCCTAGACCCTTTACCCTAGACCCTATACCCTATATCCTAAACCCTAGACCCTAGACCCTAGACCCTAAACCCTAGACCCTAGACCCTAGACCCTAAACCCAATTGAATTGATTTGAATTATTGGATCTGATGCTGGCCAATCTTTGACTTGGCACTAGACCTAATTCGACGCAGTTTTAAAAGAAATTTCACCTGCCATATTCTTATTTTTGGTGTTGGAATTCTTCGGATCTTCTCTGCAGATTGATACAAAAGACATCCTATTTATCTGTGGTGGAGCTTTTATTGATTTGGAAAATACTATATCTGAAAGGTAATTATCTGTTGATGGTTTTCTTTGAACTCTCCTTCAGGGATAAGCAGAGAACTACTTTGGCTTCACTGGTCAATAATTTCTCTTGAATTACATGTTTGGAGTGTTGAATTTGAACTTTCCATTTGTTTTCTGCCAGACGACAAGATTCTTCAATTGGTTTTGGAGCTCCAGTTCGTGCTAACATGAGATCTGGATTAATAACTAATGCTGCAGTCGCATCTTCCTTGCTAGAATCTGTAAGACCATAGATTGTGACATATCTAGGATCTAGTATCGGCATTTTCAGGATATAAGTTGTAGTATGTTTGCTGTGGTCAAAGTTGGAGAATACCCTTTTCAAGTTGAAAGTAGTGGTCTTATTGCTTATGGACTCATACCATAATTCGTTGGGCGCTTCCCTATTTTAGTTAATTTATCAGCTCTAACTGAGGACCAACTTGTTCAGGTAAATTATTTCTTTCTGCTTTACCCTACATGTGCATCAAATTCTGTAATTTGTTGTTCCTAAAGTTGGTTCTCAGCTTTAATTCAGGTCCAAATTGTTCAGTTAATTATAGTTTTGCTGCTTTGTATGCAAATGTTTTTTCTGTGTCATTATTTCCTGATCTCTTATTGAATGTCGTTAACAGTAGATGTGCTACCACAAATTTTCATGCATCATCCCTACAAAATTTATTGACCAAATCTGGAACTAGTTGTATGTTACTGGCAATTTATTACTCTTCCCTTTCCCCACAATTCCCCTTCCCAACCAGAAAAAGGAAAAAATCGGTTGTACTTAATGGTATTTGTTCTCTATATGATTTAGGTTAACTGGAGCGGGATATCTCTGTTTGAAGTAGAGAAATAAACATTGAATGATTTTAGTTGTAGTACTAAGAACTTTTATGCTGAAACCCTAAAACTCTAAACCCTAAAAATCCTATACCTTAAAAACCCTAAAAGAACGTAATAACCTAGACCCTAAATGCCCCAAAACTCAAAATCCCTAAGACCCTAAAACTCCCTAAACCCCTAAGACTCTAAAGACCCTAAACCCGTAAGACACCCTAAAAACTCCTAAAATCATAAAATCCCCTAAACCCTAAAATCCTAAACCCCTGAACACCTAAGACCTCTAAGACCCTAAATACTCCTAAAATCCCTAAGACTCTAAAAACCTCTAATCCCCCAAGCCCTAAAAACCCTAAACTCCAAAGACACCCTAAAAACCCCTAAAACCACCTAAACTCCTAAGACCTAAAAACTAAAACTCCTAAATTAAGACCCTAAAAATCCTAAGCCCAAAAAACCACTAAACCAGTAAGACCCTAAAGACCCATAAAACTATAACAACCCTAAAATCTAAAAGACTCTAATCCCCTAAGAGCTTCTTGAGAAGGTCCATCCCTCATCCCTCCATACCTCTCCCAGTCTGTCCTTGTTTTGTTTCCAAAAAAATTGAATAACTTGCTAAAAACTTTGGATGCTCGCTAAAAGTTTGTTAAAAAATTTTGAATTGAAAACACAAACAGTTTAAGTTATAATTTTCTCACTATCAATGAAATTTTTATTTTAACTTTTTTAAAAACACTATTTTAGACTACCATCAGACACGGTCCATAATGGTCGCTTATAAATAGAAAAATAAAAATATTTCATGATTACAAAAAAATAGAATAAAAATATTTCGTGATATACTAAAAGTTAAAATTGTTCATTCTTATTCATATTTGAAATTCACAAATAATTTATCCCTCACAAATTTAAAAGAATATTATTTATTTTCAAATTTAAAATCACTCCAAATTAGGGAAGCTTGTCTATTTAATTATATATATAATATATTACTTTCTCTCTCTAAAGTCACATCCCCAATTCATCTGAATCCACCCCATCCTCTCTTTCTAAATTTGCCTATCCTTCCTCCTCCCTCTCAATCTAATGTTATGTTCTTTTCTATCTATTCTTCTTTTCCTTGCTCACTCCCTCTGAATCTCAGTTTCTGTCAACACAGAAAAGAACAGAGAGAGACTCGTATAATCACAATAGCCAAAGAAGAATATGGTATTTGCTGTTTATTTCTCGTGTTGGCCGGCGGGATTCTTTAGCTTAACGCCATGGCTGGTGCATAGACGAGTCCGGCATCGTTGATTGTTTTTTGATTCGTCTTCTTCATTAAGTATTTGGATTACTGTGCACCAATTATCTGAGAATTTTGGATGAAAATGATTCGTGTTGTATAATGCGATTTAGAATGAGCACTCAATGTTTTTACCGTGAGTTTAATAGTATTCTACTATGCATTTTTCTTAGCATTTTGGTTTATTGAATTGAAGGCGGAAATTGCTATTCCTGAAATGGAATACTATTAAACATTCTTCCTTTGGTTGTTATTTGTTTTGAAATATCATCATATTTTAATGTTAGGGTTTTTTTTTTACTTATTCAATGTTTCCTGGTGTTGATTTTAATTTTTCTATCAGTTACTCATATTTGCCAGCATATTTCATTTTTTATATGCTTGATAGTATGGAAAGTTGTTTGACAATGTTAAGTTTTTGGATGTCGCTACGATTCAGTAGCTTCGTGCACCGTCATCTGGGTCAGTACCTGCTAGTGATGTTTCTATTCACGCAAGGGAGTTAAAAAATTCTTGCCTCCACGTGTTTTTCCTTGCTTCTTGTTTGTTATCTTGGCATATATTGAAACTAAACTAGCATCATTTCTATTAAATCTATCTTATTTTGCCTAGCTACATGAAAATTATAGGCATTGTTAACTATGTGAATGATCCTAGGTGGAAGAGAAGTGCACATATAACTTTGTAGTTAGCATAATTTGGCACTGGAGCTGGCATTGGCTGTTATCTATTTTTTGTGGATAGTCCTTTTCATTTTGCTCTTAATTTTTTCTTCTTTATCAATTGGTGTGCCCACCTCCTCAACCCCATCCCTCAAACAGAAAAATAGAGAGAAGGGTGATGAATTGAAAAATAAATATATTATATTAATGGTTGTGTTAATTACAAATTTTTTTGTATTGAAAAAAGTAGTCTCCGAGTCCAGTATTTGTTTATTTTTATCATGAATTTATTTTTTCAAAATGACGTGCAATAATATTTATTTTTCTATAAACAAATGAGTTAACCTTCTCAAATTATGATGACGGTTTTGCAGGTTTAAAGAGATGTATCCGTCTGTAAGTGGCCTAGGTGCTGAACTTGTATATCGTGCTATAGTAACAGGTCCTCCAAACCTTCTGACTCTTAGGAATTGTGGTCTTGAATTTTTTCAGGAAGTAAAATTGTAGCGGGGCAAGGGCCCGACTAAAAAACCAGAAGCGGAAGCCAAAGTAGAGGAATTAGAACGCGAGAAAGGGAAGCCATTTGCACGAAATAAATTAAAGTTTTATTTTTTTGATGAAACTTAATACCTTTCGGTTAAACAATATATTTTTCGTATTAAATTCTAAAACATTAAAACTTTAAATACGAAAGTAAATTTTTTGGTATACGCTATTTCTTTTATAGCTACTCCGGAGAAGCTGTGCTTTATAGTTCTGAATTGATCCAGGAGTGGGTAAGTTAAGATTGGTCCTCTTAGTTTGTAATTCATGTTTGTTGTCCTGTTGTAGTTGAAGTGGTAGTTGAAGTGGTAATTGAAGTGGTTAAACCATACGAGAATTCCTATCGCCTAAAAATTATTGAAGAGAAATATCTGAACTTCGAGGACTTATCATCTTTGGAAAATTGAGTGTTTGGTTTGTATGTTTCTGTGAATGATTTATGGTAATTTTTACCATGACTTTTTTTTTTTCCAAACTGATGTGCAATTATGTTTATTTTTTTATTCTGAAACTAATTATGTTATCTGTAATATAGATTGCACGAGGTCATGTAAAAATCTTGAAGGCTTGGCAATTTTCATGATGAAATTCTTGTTCCTATGAAGTTGCAAGAATCTTAAACTCTATATTTTTCTAAAGTTGAAAATACTAAAATTAGGAATATAAATATATATAGAATGTATTTTCACAGTAAAAAAAATTAAAAAGTATACTTATTCTTTCTATAATTGAATGTAGAGGAAAAAAAATCCTTACATATTATTTAGCAAAAGAAGGAAAAATAAGGACCTATGAGTAATTTATTAAAAATAAGGACCTATGAATAAAAGTACCTCAGCCCCACTACAGCAAATAAAACCCTAGAGACTCCATTTCAGTCTCGTATGTACGCCAGAAGAGGCGCCGCCGCCTCCCTTACTAGTCCCTCAGTCCAGCGAGATGTTTTCTCCATGACTCCAAAGCTGGTTCTACTAGACTCCGGTAAGCTGTTTATTCTCCCTAAACTCTCTATTCTCTTTCTCCGTCTTCGAATCTCTCTTTAATTTCTTTTGTAAATTTTTGCAGACCTTAAAAGGAAAAACATGAGCGGTAGTAGTTGCGAACTTTCGAATAGCGTGAGGTTCAGAGTTGAGATAAAATCGGTAAGAATTTTTGTAATTTTTAAAGAAAATTTTGAATTAACTGTGCTTCTTTCTTCTGTCTATGAAATTCCCCCTTTGAAGTTGCCTCTGTGAATTTTTTTTGGCAGTTTTCATGATGAAATACTCCCCCTTTGAAGTTGCATTTTTTTTTTCGGTATTCATGTGGGATTTGCCTCTGAATTTTTTTTGGCAGTTTTCATGATGAAATACTTCCCTTGTGAAGTTGCATTTTTTTTTTCGGTTTTCATGTGGGATTTGCCTCTGAAATTTTTTTGGCAGTTTTCATAATGAAATACTTCCCTTTTGAAGGTGCATTTTTTTTTTCGGTTTTCATGTGGGATTTGCCTCTGTTAAATTTTTGTTGGCAGTTTTCATGATAAAATACTTCCCTTTTGAAGTTGCATTTTTTTTTTCGGTTTTCATGTGGGATTTGCCTCTGTTAAATTTTTGTTGGCAATTTTCATGATGAAATACTTCCCTTTTGAAGTTGCATTTTTTTTTTCCAGTTTTCATGTGGGATTTCGCCTTAAATTTTTTTGGCAGAGAGCAACATAATTACCAATCTTGCTTTCTGTTGGGATTTCGCATACTACCCTCTTTTCCGCCAACGGATTATTTGTTCTTGTAACTGAGCTTTTATCATGAGTAATATTGTAAAACTGATGCTTTACTTCTTTGAACCCCGAAAACATAGTAAAAGTAGTTGTTGCTGAAAATGAAGTTGGTATAGAACCTTTTCTACAATTAAAGACCAAAAATAATAAAATTAGTACGAGGACATATATTCGAAAAAGAAAAATGGAATTGAAGTGGCAACATTTTTGTGAACTGAGATGAGTTTGAATGAGTGTTGTGTTGGTTTTAGCTTTTGAGTTTTGTCTGTGGGAAATTCTGTGACATTAATATTTTAGTAGTTTAAGAAAATGTTTGACATATGCAAAGTAGTGAGATATGTTTGTGAAATAACTCCATTTGAGTAGAGTTGAGTTTGGCTTAGCTTTTGGGTTGTGTTATGACAGAGTAGTAGGAAATCCTGTAACATTAATATTTTAGTTGTTTAAGAAAATGTTCGACATATGCAGGAAGGCGGCATTGAAAGAGTAGTTGAAAGCAATTGACAAGGACGCAGAGGTGATAATGAAAATGCTGTTTGAAGGAGAGGAGAAGACAAGGAAATGGCAAAAGGTTTGGCGGAGAAAGCTGAAGCAGAAAAGAGGGTAGTATGCGAAATCCCAAGAGAAAGCAAGATTGGTAATTATGTTGCTCTTTTTCCTACTTTCTTCTCCTTTGAAGTGCATCTTTGATTTTTTTGGGGCAATTTTTACTATGAAATTTTTGAATGGAGTGAGATTTTTTTTCCTCCTCTCAAGTTAATCTTTGATTGGCAATTTTCACTAAGAAATTATTGAAGGCAGTGACATTTCTTTCCCCTTTCAAGTTTATTATTATAAATTTTTTTGCAGTTTTATTTTTCCTTTGTTTGGGTGTTGGAAGGCCTTGCTGTGAAGTTGGGCATTGGGTTTACAATTTTTATGTGAGCCTTTTATATCCCAAAAAACTTACTTTTGTTCTTTTTGATCCTTCAATCCCCATATAATTTACTTTTATTCTTTTTATTCATACAATTTAATTTTTAGGGTTTAGGGTTTAGGGTTTAGGGTTTTAGGGTTTAGGGTTTTAGGGTTTAGGGTTTAGGGTTTAGGGTTTAGGGTTTAGGGTTTAGGGTTTAGGGTTTAGGGTTTAGGGTTTAGGGGTTTAGGGTTTAGGGGTTTAGGGTTTAGGGGTTTAGGGTTTAGGTTTAGGGTTTAGGGGTTTAGGGTTTAGGGTTTAGGGTTTAGGGTTTAGGGTTTAGGGTTTAGGGGTTTAGGGTTTAGGGTTTAGGGTTTAGGGTTTAGGGTTTAGGGTTTAGGGTTTAGGGTTTAGGGGTTTAGGGTTTAGGGTTTAGGGTTTAGGGTTTAGGGTTTAGGGTTTAGGGTTTAGGGTTTAGGGTTTAGGGTTTAGGGTTTAGGGTTTAGGGTTTAGGGTTTAGGGTTTAGGGTTTAGGGTTTAGGGTTTAGGGTTTAGGTTTAGGGTTTAGGGTTTAGGGTTTAGGGGTTTAGGGTTTAGGGTTTAGGGTTTAGGGTTTAGGGTTTAGGGTTTAGGGTTTAGGGTTTAGGTTTAGGGTTTAGGGTTTAGGGTTTAGGTTTAGGTTTAGGGTTTAGGCTTAGGGCTTTAGGGTTTAGGTCTAGGGTTTAGGCTTTAGGCCTAGGGCCTAGGCCCAGGCCTAGGCCTAGGGCCCTGGGGCCCAGGGCCTCAGTGGCCCAGGGCCTCAGGCCCTAGGGCCCTAGGGCCCAGGGCCCAGGGCCCAGGGCCCAGGGCCCAGGGCCCTAGGGCCCAGGCCTAGGGCCCTAGGGCCTCAGGCCCAGGGCCTAGGGCCCTAGGGCCCAGGGCCCAGGGCCTAGGGCCTCAGGGCCCTAGGGGCCCAGGGCCTCAGGGCCTCAGGGCCCAGGCCTAGGGCTCAGGGCCCAGGGCCCTAGGGCCTAGGCCCTAGGGCCTAGGGCCCAGGGCCTAGGGCCTAGGGCCCTAGGGCCCTAGGGTCCCAGGCCTAGGGCCTAGGGCTTTAGGGGCCTAGGGCCTCAGGGCTCTTAGGGCCTAGGGCCTAGGGCCTAGGCCTAGGGCTTAGTCTGCCTAGTCTGGGCCTAGGGCCTAGGT